>JAACJT020000013.1:4439752-4482707 GCA_009936485.2 Gymnarchus niloticus
ATATACATATATATGCCCGTGTGTGTATATTTATACACACACACACACACACACACACACATATACATGCACTCACAACTTCCCTTGTCCCACTACTTGTCACTTTCTCAGACAGTTCATTCACTGCTACTGTCTTTTCCATATTGCTTCCTCACTTCCTGCTTTTACCACATGAAGTCAATTACAGGCGGGCTGGGGGGAGGGATGGGGTGGGGGTGATCTTCAGACTGCATCAGCCCGGACACCTACACACACTTTCCTGTGGATGCTGGGAAAGTACGTCGGGGTGTTAACTGGGAAGCGCCGTACGGGCTGGATCCCAAGCACATCGCCCGCGTCCCATCGCCAAGAAAGCGAAAGTCGCGGTGTAAAATCGAGAACCTGCGCTTGTGTCATTTTCGGACGTGACAACGAGAGTTTGTCAAAGATAAGGTCTGACGAATCGAGGTCTGGACGAACGCTACTGCTGTGCCGTTAATACACGTTTAAAAACTACTGTACGCGTTACAGCGCACGTGTAAAAGCCCATAAGTCATACTCTTAAAAAAGACTAAGAGACTAGAGGAAAACTCGGGACGCGTGAGGGCTCGGAGAAGCGGACGTACCTGTTGGGACATTCTGAAAAGCAGGTTGGTGTCACTGCTGTGTTGCCATGTCCCCATGAATCCACCGTCAGCGCCCGCTGCTCTGCTGCCCAGCTGCATGGACCTCTCGGTGCCGGTGGCTATCGCCCTCTCTCGCTCTCTGGCTCCTACCGCGCCGCTGTTCCTCACATCCACGTCCGCCTCCTCAGACTGAAAAGTGAAGGTGGATTTTGGTCTGTTGTTTTTTTTTTTTTTTTGTTTTTTAATGGAGAGAGCAAGGAAGAGAGAGAGAGAGAGAGAGTGTTGGCTGCGAGTAGTAAAGGAGTGTGCTGTATTAATTCAGGAGCACGCGGCTCAGTGTATTTCCTCGGGGGTGTGTGGTGGGAGAGGGCAGGGTGGGGGGAACATTGAAGGTAAGCTGGTGGGGGGGGGCGAGGGGGGGGAGGGGAGATATGAAGGATGGAATGAGGAGGGAGGGGTGTGCACTTTCTCTCAGCCGTCTCTGTCTTTCCTTTCCAGCAGTTTCACTGTAGACATGCTAACTCAGAGAAGCTGAAAACACCCAGCACTGTCATAACCAAACACTGCAGCTGAGCGTGGTTCCTAAGCGTGCGCCACCCGTCCCACGTGCTTGAGCCTCAGGTGTACCAGTGAGGCGTCCCTGTTACCCCCGCTGCAAAGGTCTGCCGGAAACTGCCCTATGCTCCCGCAACCTCTCCACGCCTGGCTGCTGAGTGTCAGGACCGGTGGTGCTCAGTATGCTGCGGCTCTTCGCTCCCCGGCATGGAATGACATCGCCAGCTGCCCCCCCACCCCCCGACACAACCCCCTTTCTCCCAGGAGCGGGATGAGCCAAGGCGAGGAGGTAAGGCTGTCCCAGCCTTATTAAGAGGACAGACAGCTTCGCCGGCAGCCCATCTTTGGGTTGCTCCCCCCACCAGATTCCAGCTGCGTTTCACACAGCAAACAATAAACACGGGCTGCGTGACTTTGTGCCGCTGCTCGGACCTCTGTGACACGTAGTGTACAGACACAGTGTTGAGCGCGATCTGCATACCCACACCCAGCCCTAATCTCAAGACCCTCCGCTCCACGCTAATTGGCTCCTGCCATCCTTTTGTTTCCCCTCCGGCCCACGGTGGAGCAGCCAGATGGCTTGGCAGCCACCCCGTGCTGGCTGGATGTTTTTAAGGTAAGGGAAGCATGTAACGTAATGTGGAGTAATTAAGGAGCCCGCCGCCTTTGCCTGTCTCCGCTCCGATAGGCCAATGCGAACCTGCCAAGGGCCTCATGTGGCAAGTCGGTGCTGGAGAAACCTCCTAGCTGCTCACTGGGCTGAGAAGGTCCTGGAGAATCCACATGGGGATGGTATCATATTTTAATTAAGGAAGGCCTGACAATCACGGTCTGGGATTTGGCCTCTCCGGATGCTAATGGTGCGAAAAACCAAGAATTCTTATGATAGGTGAGGATTCCATATAGCAACACACATGTCGATTTTCAGTTGGATGAGTGGCTTTGACCGCCTGACCAGTTTTTTTATTGTCCGATATTTTGTATTTCTTTTTTCATATGACATTAAAGGAAAATACAGTGTTGTGCAGGTGAAAAGCATCAAAAAACATTTTGTGATGAATGACATGTTCAAGGTAAAGAGGTGATTGAACAAGATGACTTGAATGGACTCCTGAAAGCATCAGAAAGGTACTGAGGACAGATCCTGACAAGCTTTTCAGAAATTATCAGTGGAACATTTAAATGAAAAATCTTGTGATATTTTTTAAAGAGCCATCGAGGAAAACACCATGAAGACATAAGAATATGAATATGCAAGATCGATACATGTAAAATCAATTTGCTGTTAATTAGAAAAACTGTGTAAATTTAGCCAAGTAGAGAGCATATGCTCAAAACCAGTTCTGGCCAGACCCTCGTCCCTCTCTCTCCCTCATTCTCTTTTGGGCTGGGAATCTGGTACCACCCGGAGTTTGGACTCAAGGCAACGATTCTGCCTCTGACCTTCCTGTTAATGGCCGTTATTTGCAGAAGGCTTGAGGACAATGCCAATAGTGTCACACCCCCACTTCCAGTGTTTCGCGCTTCCTCCATCTCTGTCACCATGTCTTACGCTTTTACGGGTGGTCCCACATTTCTCTTTGAATGGTAAAAAATGAAACGAAGATGGAAGTGACCAGGGAACAGAAAAGCAGGCAGGTGCAGTAATAGACCCCTTTATTAAAACTATTATTCTGCAAGACTCTGAGTTCCCTGGAGGCTGGACCATGTCAAAGCCCATATAATTAACTAGAGGCTCAGCTACGGATCAATTACCAGACAAGCAAGTGATGGTGGAATCAATGAGAGATCATCAGGCACATCATCAGTGTTGCAACTCATTAGAGTAAAACTGAGGAATGTGGTCAACAAGTTTGAGAGAAGTTACAAGGGTGTGCACGTGTGTGTGTGTGTGTGTTTGTGTGTGTGTGTGTCCTTGGGTTATCCTGGGTGTTGGGAATGGTGGTATGGTTGGTAATTAAAAAAAGTTACCCATTTTTTTGGGAGGGGGTGGTTATTCTAGCATAGGCTCTAACTAATTGTGGTAGTGTGTTGAACGCTGCTTCTTCTGACATGAAATTCAGATTCATTTAGTCTGTCCTCGCTACTCCTTCAATAAATAGACTCTGTATGCTGGTAGGCCACTGAGGTCTACCTTTGCCTATCGCCTGCAGTCACTGTAACTTTTGTGACATGCCACCGAATGCCCCCAGGATTCATTGACCGTAAAAGTTAGGCAGCCTGCTACTAAACTGCCTTTGGAGTCAGCGGTCAGCGCAGGGCCGTTAGATCACCGCCATCTAATGAATGCCTGGCTATTTTTGAATGGCCCCATGAGATCTAGGAACTCCTCAAGTGTCCAAACACACCTGTCACTTTGCTCTCCTCCCAGATGGGGGGGCTGGGGGGGTCAGTGATGTGTGCAGATTCTCCTCTCCGCCCCTCACATCCACGGTGACCGCTGCAGAACTTCAACAATGCTGAAGACTTCAGAGGGTGGGGGGGGTCTCCAGACTCAGGCATCACTGCGAGGACGGGATAAGGGGTGGGGACCCCTTCTGCTATCCTCAGAGAATACCCTCACTGTTTCGGGCAGCAGCCACTGGCATCTTCATTTCAGACCTGTGACCTGGATGCTACCAGATTTACTAACTAATAGTTTATTCAGTTTAGCAACTGATTATTTATTCTTTTAATAATTTAATTCCATTTCTTTGTTGAATGTTTAATGCACTGCAACCCTGCCTAAATATTTCATATGATTGCTTCACACACCTAATATATACTTTTACATTTTTGACAGCAACTTAATACAATGTTACTCTCATTACATTTTCAGCCAATATCCTGCTAATGTATTTATTCCATGCGGCATTAATTAGAGACGGAACGGGTGGAATTAGCTTGGTCACACTGATTCAGCTCCACTTTATGCAAATCTGGGATGGCACTCAGGAGAAGCTGGCTCTTCTCCCAGCCACACAGACACAACCTGTAATCTCACTGTAAACCGCTAGTTGGCGTTCGCTAAAGATGATCTGTAATCATAGCTTCTTTCAGGGCAGCAGGCTCACAGTTTCAGCGGCGTGGTGACATTTCTGCAGTGATGCGCTAAGATAGTTCTGTCTTTACTGACTGAAGTCGCTGACTTACAGTCCAGTATCAGATCAATATCAGGCATTTGCTCATATCCCTTAAAGTTGCTCAGTCACTTGATGCTTCATGATCCATCCATCCATCCATCCATCCATCTGTTTTCTCCTGGTGAAGGTCATAGTTCATGTTCCATTAATGATTAAAAATCAGTTTATAACTTTGAATGTCACACATAGTGATCTATGTATCTATAAGCACCTATAAAGCCCTCAGCTGTAATGGACAAACTGTTTTATCACATTAATTTTATTCACAATTAAAATTAAATTTGGCGGCATACAAATATAGCACAGATGCGGAAAGTCTGAAAAGAATCACATACAGTGTACATTCAGACCAGCAGGTTAGGCTGGAATATTGTCTGCTTTCATACTCGAAATTTCACAATTATTCACGCAATTAACATGTAAGGGAGCTGGAAATATAACGTATGTTTCAGTTACATATGCAATACATCAAAAATAACGTGTTTTAACATGTAACGTGTAATTAGTTTTCTTTAATATTATATTTACTAGCATAATTATGTCTATTTTATATATTCACTATTCAGTACAGCATGTATATACTGAACTTAATGTATATGAAATTAACACAAAACAAGTTCACCAGAAACCTGTAAGAAAAATATAGTCTGTGAATCTTCCGCATGGTATTCTGCTGTACGGAGTCAGTTGGTCGGTGTTCTCCCTGTACTTTGCGTTATGAATTCCTCTGACCATGATCTCCTGCACAGTCCTGGACAATGTGGATGGGATTGTTCTGGACCGCAAAGGATTGATGGTCGAGAATGTCTGTTTAACATAGCACCTTCACGTGTAATACCTGACGAGCTCACAGCACTCCGGACTCAGCACACTAATAAATGTAATAATGAACTAATAACCATCCACTGAATGTGTTCAGTTAATTTAAAGGGCCATTCTAAGTTAAGGCAGTATCACACATTGTTAGCACTGATGTACAGTAATATACATATATGAGTAGATAATAATAATAGATGAATAAAATAAATTCAGTGATGAGTTCAGTGTATTTAAATAACAACAACAACAGAAGCAACTCCTAACAGAATGGAATTTCTTGAGGTGAGCTTTCTAACTGAAGTCATTAAGGAATGTCTTCTGTAAATTTGCACGTTTGGGTGATTGGCTATTTATCTTTGCCCACCATTTCCAGCACGAGTTTCTCTGACACCTTAACCTGCTGCATCTCAACGACTTTCCTCAAAATCTATCCACAGTTTTGAGCAGAACATCAATACACTGGAGTCATAACACACACGCGTGAGCACACAAATACACACACACGCACATTTCTTTTGCCTTATGAAATACTTAGCAGAAACCTCTAGACTTAGAGGTAAATGGAAACACCAAAGTGTTTCACCTGGTTCCATACGTGCACTACTAGGTTCCTGTAATGATTAATCTCTAGTTTTGAGTGTTTAGTGATATTTATTCAGGTTTATTTCCATTAATTTTCACAATCTTCATATTCAAATTTTAAATTGTTTTGCAATTTGCAATAAAGCACAAATAATTGGCACAAAAAAAAAACAGTTATCTGTTAACAGAAACAATATCACCATTAATATATATGAGCACAGTATAAGCCAACTCTATATTACGCAACACCCTCTTTTAAACCCTCTTGGCATGGACGTGAGAAAGGGAGGTCATGTGACCAGCACTGTATTGTACTTCCGGGAGGTCATGTGATCAGCACTGTATGGCACATGGATTTTTCACTTTACTACTGCACAATACAAGAGGATTCTTGGGGTCAAACATCCATCATTCAGTCTTCTGTAACTTTTTATCCATCACGGGGTCTCAGTCAGCCTGGAGGTTTTTCCAGGCAGCAAAGGCTGTGAGACATGCCGGACAGTCCATTATAGGGCCTGAACACTCATGCAATACTATGGACCTTTTACAGAGGCCAGTTCACCTAAATGCATGTCATCTGAGTGCGGGTTTTAACCCTTCGCAAGCATGGGGAACACGCGACTGGAATCCATAGCCTTGGGGGCGTGAAGCTACAATGCTACCAACTGAACTACTGTTGCATCATGAGAAAAAGAACATGAATCTTATGAAATATGTATTTATGTGAGTTAGTCTGACCCCAGATCTGACCTTTGATTCATATAGGATTGGCTAAGCTAAAACAATCCGCTATTAGGATAGGGGCAGGCAAATATAGCAGGGCAGAGACACTTTATCAGGCGGGTGTGTCCGGATTCAGGATGATCCAGCACACATGGACCCAGTTCAGCAGGCCTGCTTTGGGGTGCTAAATACCATCAAATAAAAAACACCTTTTCATCTTCTGATGATTTAGTGGACTGCTGAAATAGGACTGTAATGCAAAAATATAGATACTGTTGTCGTCGATCCTACTCTACAGTGGGACACAATTCCTTTAACACCTACTGCGAATGACAACAACAACACAATAAGTCCCATCCACCGCTGCACTCCCAAGTACATTTCACCTTGCTTTGCCTGGTTTTAATGTTCCAACATACACATCTGTGTCCTACAATAAAGAATGTTCTGATGCTGACCAGCTCTTAAAATAAAAGGTGTCAATTATGAGTCCATTTCCCCAGCTTTTAATCTCACTCTGAATGTGCTTGGCTTTTCTGAGAGTGAGGGAAACCTGTTAGAGTAAACAAAACTGCAAATTACCATCAAGCCTCAAAAGGAACAATAATGATGGCATTTGCTGTTGTCATATTATTATTTTCTTTCTAAAACTGAATAAGATGTAAGGAAGAAAAAAAAAACACTGGTGATATTCTGATAAATTTGCTCTTAGGGAGCATGACGGGAGGAGGATAGTCGAGAAAAGGGAAAGTTGTGTCAGCATTGGTCACACGTAAAACAGACCAGGAGCTGTTATCTGGGGGTCAGGGCTGGGTCAGGCTGGAAGACCAGCCGCATTTCTGGGCTTTGTGGCCTGTCGTGCAGGGGCCTGCTTCTCCTTTCTCCTGGCTGCATTATAAAGTGATGAGGTGACAAACGGCCAGCCGTGCCTTACCTCAGGCACACAGGCGAGGTGGCGGTGTCCACCAACCTGTCCACTCTATTTACAAGCTCAGGAGTGTTTCCTGTTAAAAGGCATTCCAATCTGTGGGATTTCCAATGCGGGGGGGCACAGTGACTCTGGTTAGTATTGTTACCGCACACCTCCAGGGTTGGGTGTTCGAATCCTACCTCCATTCTGTATGTGTGAAGCTTGCACATTCTCCCTGTGCTTCATAGGCTTCCTCCAAGTACTTGGGTTTCCTCCCAAAGGCATGCAATTTAGGCTAATTAGTGTGTCCAAATTGCCCAAAGATTGAGTGCGTGTGTGACAATGCCCTGTGATGGGGTGGCCCTCTGTCCAGGGTGTCCCCAGGCTTGTTCCCTAAGCTGTCTGGGATAGGCTCCTAGCCCACCCCCCAACCCTGGGATGGATTTCTCACAGTGACAGACAGGAAGTCAGGGTAAACTGTAATTCATTGAAAGTGCTACAATTCAGGCTAAGCACAGGTAAGTGTAATTCCCCTTTACCACAGGTGTTTAATGACTCACAGCCACGATGATTATAAGGGTGAAGTTCTCACAGCACCTTCTGAATGTGAAAAACATCAACATTTAGTCTGAATTCTTCTGTGCAGAAGCCTATGTGTGTTTTTCTGAATGTGTCACATGACCCAAGTGCATTGAACTTCCATATGTTTTCACAGGTCTACCAGCATCTTTGTGAGTAAGACAGGGACAGTGTGATGTCATAACTGCCTTGGTAAAGACATAAAGGCTGCATTGCTGTCCTGGGATTAAAGGGCACCACTGTGTTTTAAGTACACTACAACACCTCCCACTGGTCTCTCCAGGCAGTTACCCTGGCAGGTGATGCTGGCTTACCTCTTTCCAGATCCCCGTTTCAGGACCGCCCACCAGAGCAGCTGATTACGGGTCAGCCAGCAGGTTTCAATTAGCATGATTAAAGCACCCATCATATTTGTGTGTAGCAGTGCCATTGGCAGGTCTGGCCTTAGCGGAAGGCTCACGTATTTAGCACGCTTTTTCCAGCGTGACTCTCCTGACTCACAGTTCTCTGAACTGGCGAGTCTGTGTCCAAGAGCATTTCCTGAGACGTTTGCACAACGTGGCCTCGCGATGCTGTTTTAACGGTTTTTATCTGCTTTCTGATGACTCGAAACCTAGAGCCGCAGGCCACTACACACCTGTAATGTAAGCAACTTACAAACCCCCATGCCTCATTTTTTTGGAGCTGAGGAACCATGAATCTTTCGCAGCCCCTGGTTGACATTCCCAGTCGTTCTCCAGAGCTTGGACCACCCATAGCAGCCGGCCTGGAGGGGCTGCTGGTCACATGACCATCAATCTCTGGCTTCTTTCAGGAACTGTAAGAATCACTGCATAATTGCGGCTTCATTTCCTCAATTAGGCATGCGCATGCTTCACGCGGCGCATGCATGGGTGTGCGCTTCTTGGTATGTGTGTAGTGTGTAATTGAAACCATTACTGTGTGAAACCATATGTGTCGGTTCTCCCTTTTTGATGAACGTTGATGCTGAGGGTGAACGTTTCTCCTCCGCACAAACACCTCTCCCACACCATTTGTTTCCTGTAAAACCGAAGGCCAACGGGGCAAAGATGAAGGGCTGGACCCCCAGAAAAACAGTCTGCCGGGCTGAGGCATCAGCGGTGACAAGAGAGGAAGAGGCTAGTAAACCCAGAAGCTGTTCCAACCCCGCAGGAGCCTGAATTATTAACCACCCTAAGAAACCGTGAACAGACCCCTTAAAACGACTAGCCAGCCAAACGCTCCTGACATTCCGTGTTGTGTAGCGTTCATCAAAGTCATCAAATAGCCCGAGCTTTTAAAAGTTTTATGGGGAATTTTTACAATGGGCTCTGTTTTTCATGTCAGCAGCCTTGTCATTGTTGTAAATAAATAAATAAGCATCGCCATAAACACAGAAACAGGCGCAGCCTGGCAGTGGCGACGGTGTCCAGACCACCATGGCTCTCCTATAAAAAGGCGCTACAAGCGGCTTGGCACCCTGATGAAGGATGGCCCCCTTCCCACCCAGGCCGTGGCGTCGTCGCACCCCTCCTGCTGGGGCTCCCACCCTATCCTGATTCCCTGGGAAAGAGGGCAGACCTGTTGATTATATTTATTTATTTTCAATTCACCAAACTGCCTGAAAGCGTCATTACAACCATTCAGCCTGGTGGGGGGGTGGGAAGGGTTATTATTCCGGGCTTGCTAAATGAAAATGCAGTTTAAGGAGAAAGCCTGGTTTGAGGCACATCTTGTCTGCCACTCTCACCCTGTGTTTACATTCAAATGTGACCCGTTACTTCCCTGGAAAGGGGTCTTTAAGTGGCCTTGATGGAGCCCAGATGAAGCAGCTTCATTAACACCACCGTACACTGCTTCATGTGGCTTCACTCTGCCAGTGTGGGCACAGCTTCAGAATCAAGGCTTTTCATTAGACTAATTCCTACCTTGTTCCAATAGCAACATACGTTTGTCATTAATTTGCTTTCATGTTGACAAACGAGATGGATGGATATTTCAAACCATATTGCTACTGCATGGATGTCACATTACTTTTTTTTAACAATTAACTTCAATTATTAATTATTTAGGAAGACACACAGGCTTTATGTGAATTTGTCTTAAAGAAATACCACTGATGTATAAGAGCAGAGGAACTGTGGTGAATTTTTATTTACCATAGTTATACACTGAATGCACAGGTGGGATGTTTTAGCCTGTAATGTAAATGCTCGTTCGCCATTTGGCTCAACCCTCCTAAGGAAAGCAGGAGACAGAAAACAACCAACTAGTAAAATATGTTGGAAAAGCTATTAATTATAATGAGAGTCCTCCTATTAGCAGGGAAAACAGCAGCACTGGGGAAAAGCAGTTGCGGGTGTGCAAGTTAATTTGAGGTGTGATATGTTGCTGTAATCAAGAGCAGTGAGGACTGCACACCAGGAGAACTAGGACTAGGAACATGGGGAGACTGGGAAAAGTGGGATTACATACCGACTGGGAACACAGGTAAACTGGGAGAAGTGGGATTACACTCTGGGAGCACATTGTGCAAAGTGTATTTAGAGTAAAGTGTAAAGATACTCTGGAAGCACAACGAGGAAAGTGTATTTAGAGTGAGGTTTTCAGCAGACACCATTTAGTAGTTTTTCGCGATGGGGGTTGTTATGTCATGACCTCCAGCAACCCCCTTACCCAGGGCAGCCTTCTTGCAGGGTCACCGCATTCCCCTCACAGCTAAAGACCCTCATGGAAAATGAAGATGAAACCCAGAATCCTACAACTGCTCAGAAAAGCAGGACATAATTACTGCTTTACGAGTCGGAAGAAGTTTATTTTTGAATGTAATCATTTCCCATATAAGGCATTTAGATGTAACTGTACACAGAGTTAGCACTGGCACATCTGGACACTGCAGTGCACCCTGGGAAAATAACAATTCATTAGATGATGCTTCATTTCCAATGGTGTGCGATCTTTATAGGGTATCAGCAGAGCTGGGCAGAGCTCCTGTCTTCAAAAGAGGCCCCAAATCTCAGCCAGTAGCTTGGAGGGGGGCTCAGAGGATAGACTTGAAGGCTGATTTAAACTCCGGGACTGGAGGTTGCAGACTCTACACGGTCCCCAGCGAGGCACTCGAGAGGACTGCCGCAAGCCTTGTGTTTGAAGCCACCGGCAGTGGCATAGAGAATGTGCTGGTGTCAGCGCAGCATCCTAGTGCAGCACATGATAATGTGTGTTTGCAGCACCTGTAGGGAGGAATTGGTAGGGGGGACAACAGTGCCACCCTTATCTGAGGGTGAAGAATCAGCATTACTGACTTTACACTTCCAGCCGTCTGTTCACTTTAATTACTGTTTTTAAAGGGAATCGTCATCCATTCATCGTTCAGTATCACAAAACGTGTATCCGACTGGGAAAGTTAAGAAATAAAACAAGAGCAATTTCATTAATTAATAAATATTGTTTGGTTAAAAAAATGGAATGCCTATCGATTGTGAAAGTATTCGTCTAATTTAATGAGAAATGTCCCGAAATGACCATAAGTTCAGCAAAAAAGCCATAAACTTTAGATATGGAAAACAATGAGGACTAAAGCCTTTTGGGCTTCTGTTCTGCGCACATTCACTTGATTGTCATTGATTCTCATGGCAATCATAACCCTGATATACAAAGGCTGGGCTGAGAACAATAATGGCAAAGCCAAGACTGGGCTAGACCAGGATGAGTCCTATTACAGTGATGAAGACGATGATGGCAACGGCGAAGAACATACAAGACGTAGAACTGCTGCTGGCAGCAGCAATCTGGTACTTCAAAGCTGTTCCTTAACTGACTGTCAGCCCACAATACAGATAAACATGCCTTAAAATCTGGGGGTTTCATATTGTCTCACACTCATTTACTAAATTGTAACTTGATTTGGAACCTTGAAAAGAGAATTTAAAAAGTGTAATTGACTACAAAGTATAATTTATTTGACATCACCCTCATCGCGGCTTGCTTTAAATACCCATAAACAAACACCGTGGGAAAACCCTGATATGCTATAACTTAGGTCAGCAGTATAACGATGGTTCATATTATTCCATAATCACCGCACATGAGGACGTTTACATGATTTTACATGACTTAATGGGATCTCAAACTGCCAGCCCCGATGTTGTCTATAATTATGTTTATAAAAATCCACACCATCTTGCCCATTAAAAAACTGTAATTCCAGCCTCAACTGCTGAAATTTCAATACAGAAAAATGGATGCATTGCATGTCTTATTGATTACTTTTTATCATTTTTCTCACTGTACATGCAGGGGGTACCCCTGCCTAGGATAGGCCCCAGGCTGCCCATAACCTTCTAGGCAGCTGCATGGATGGATGGATGGATGGACTGGTCCTTTTACAGTACAGGATTTCATAATTATTTAAGACTAAAGATGCTAATACTGAAGACTTTCAAAAAAGTCAATTATGCTGGAGAATTAGTGCACTTTACACTATACCGTGTGACAGTATGAGAGGTTTTCAGGGGCCGTCGTTAACCCCTCGACGTTCGAATCTTCACCCCGACTCATAGCATCCCCACAGCTGGCCATCGAGCCGTTTACCCCCAGGAAACCGTGTCTTACTCAGCAATTTCCAGCCAGCTCAGCGTCATCTGCCAACGCCTGTGTGGGAGAAGCCCAAGAAATCTATTGGAGCTTGGTGGTGCATCCATCACCCTCTGAGCTCTTCTGAGTCAGGAGCTGCTTCCTTTCCAGCAAAAGGGAGACCTCTCTGAATCTTCGTGTTCCCCGTGCCTCACCATAATGCACAAAGTGAGTAGCATTAGTCTCATTAGTGAAGGTATTTCTGTGGCTTGTTTTCTGAAATGCGAGATGTGTGATCTGAATTTAAATATGGCTCAGGACTTGTTCCTAATAAAAAAAGTTAACCTTGCCCTGGTTCTGCTCATACGAAAGTAATTTAACTCTAAAAAAATTCACATTTTTGGCTCATACCCTCCAGAGTGTCTACAGCCTTGCTGAGCCTATAATTGTTTCCATACAGGACTACAGCCTCCAGGAGATTTAGTGTAGCAATGTCCCTCTCCCCAGTGGCATGTCCACACTCTTCTCACTGAGACTCCAATGCCTGTTTAATGGTATATCAGCATTTCCCTGTCACCCTACTCTGGTATATTAATGACTGCTTGCTAATGAACTCTGGATGTCTTAAGGTTCATCTCTTGTCCAGGTATTACTCATTGCTAACAGCAGTGGTTCACCCATGGAAACCAGGTTGGGAACCACTGGCTAGCAGTAACTTCAACCGCAACATAACCCAAATCTCAAGACTTAGGTGAAGTTCCTCAAACAGACATATGGGTGAGATATCAACAGCAATGCATGCTCCTCAACTTATCTCATTGAGTAACTTGTCATCTCCTAAAAGCTACATACATGTTCTCTGAGCCTAAGAAAATGTAACAATTTATTAAGTAAAAAACTGTGAAAAAAATATACTAATTTCATTATAACTGTAAATATATAAATCTACACAAATCAAAGTTTCTAGCAAATGCACCAAATAATGTATAAAAAAGGTCTGGGAAAAGACTAAAACTGCTGAATGGGTAACCACAGGTTAATCTGAGCTTCAACTAACTAGATTCAGAGACCTCTCCTGCAGTCAACCTTCCCCTTCAAGGACCAAGCTGTTATTGTAAGACCAGGAACCAGTCATGGGGATTCACAGACCACATGCAGCATGACTCGGAATGATCCACAGATGTTTCAGCAAGGATGTGACTCTCTCAGCAAAGGGGTGAGAAGAACTTAGACGACAGGGCTGATAGTGTGAGTCATCTTACCATGACTGAAGACAAAAAACGGTGAATTCATTATGGTGTAAATACACGTTAACAGATAAACAAATTCAGAAGCTTCAAGAGTGGGTGTGTGCGTGTGTGTGTGCACGCGGGCGTGCACGTTCACATTCCCACCATCTGTAGCCTGCAGAGTGTCTTCTGTAACATGAGTGGCTTCTTGCTACTCTATCCTGATTACAAGATGCCATGGGAATCTCACAGAGACACCTGGATGGGGCAAACGCACTCCACAAACACACACGGGGTGATGCACTATCAAGCAGGCCGATCTGGAAACTGTAAATATCGTCCTATATTTTGAAAATACTCTTCATCTCATAAGATGCATACCGCCCGTAGTTTTTAATGAAAAAAAGACATCATCGGCAGTGGTGTTCCATGATCCTTTCTCTAGTTAGGGATACACAAGACCTTGCCTGATCAGTATTGCTTGAGCAAATCATCTGTCGAGACAATTATAAGGGAAAGGGAGTACTCGATGAGAAATTCTCGTGTTGCCATTACAGATAAACCAGAAGCCCGTTCAGCTTTAATGATTCAGGAGCCACTGAGACACCTGAGGAAAGGTGCCTTTGCTTATATCTTAAAGGATCACATCAAAGCTACAGCAGGCAACCTCTCATCCACTTTTTATATATCTACCATGATCCCATGGAGAGCACTGAGTCCCTTGCTTCTCTCCCTTTGCCTGTCTCTCTCCTCCTCACCCGGGGCATGGTGGCTGTAAGCGTCCGGGTGCTGAGACAGCTAAACCAGGCTGGCTGCCCTGTGCATCGCCTCCTGGTCCAACATCAAAGACAGCCCAGGTTCGAATGTCAACACTGGGGAGCTCCGGCCAAAGCCCAGGACTTAGAAGGCCCTCATTGGAGCTGGAGGATAAAAGGAAGACGAGGAACATAGAACTGCAGAAACGGACGGACTCTGACAGTATGTGACTGTGGTGGAAGAACATATTGCAGGAGGAACACAACTAAGAAAACATTTTTAATAGCACAGATCCTTCATTTAAAATTGAGACTATCCCTTGGCAGGGTTATTACTCTTAAAAACAATATATTAATAATCCAGGAGTGTGTGAATGCACCTGGGCGGGATTAAAGAACCTATATGACAGCAAAAAGATCTGCCCCCCCAGTGTTTAGATGCCTCATCCGGCATGTTCTATCTGAAGGGACTTTCAGAAGCTTAAGTTGTCAAGCTGATTCCACTGGGGAAATATGCACTTTCGATACTTTTTTTATTCTTTCAGTAACAGCTGCATTTCATAATATCTGATTTTGTTATATTTACGTACACTTATGGAATCTTGTATTTTATTCCACAAATGATGTTTAATTTGGCTAAAAGTCCATAAAAATGGTGTCTCGTTTCTGACCGCCTAATGTGCTGAATGCAGTTCTGAAATGTATTTTGAGTATCATTACACAGTATCACCACATCAAAATTTTTTACAATTAAAAGAGCAATAAGTGCCGGGATGTGAGGATCAGAGTGCAACATCCTAACCCTAACCAGACTTTTGTTCTGTATTTTGGTGAATCATCGAACCCTGAGAGAAAAGAAACTGCAGGGTCCCTTAAAAGCCAGGAATGCAAAGCGCCCAATCACAGCTCAAACACTCAGGGAGGACATGGAAACAAATATGACTGAGGATCTAAAGCAAAACAGATGGGGAGAAAAATGCTCAGTGTAGTTGGGGGGGCACCCAGTGGCCCTTCCTGGTCATGATGGGGGTGTGAACAAGAAGAGCAACCCACAACAGTGAAGTCCAGTAGGGTGTGGGTCACAGGGTCCTCAAAGACACACTGCATCCTCCACTCAGATAGGAACTCACCTCTGACTTCACTGACCGTCAAGGTATCTTCACACTGTGAGGGAGCTCATAATGTGTCTTTAAGCTGTCAAGATGCTTGGATGGTTTTCATCAACTGTGATGAACCTCTGAAACTATCTATAGAGTACATCAGAAGGTGTCTTTAAACTGTGAGGGACCGCAAAAAGTGTCTTTAAGTTGTGAAGAACCCTGGATGGTTTCTGAAATTGTAAGGAACTTCAGATGGCTTCCTTAAACTGTAAGGAATCCTTGAAGGTAAGTATAAACTGTATGGATCCTCAGAATATGTCTTTATACTGTGAGGGAGCTTGTAAATTGTCTTAAAGCTGTGAAGAACCTTGGATGGTTTCCTGACATTGTGAGGATTCTCAGATGGTTTCTTTAATCCGTGATGTGACGTTCTGTCTGTTACCTACTCAATCCCGGGTCTTCCCCAAACCAAAGAACCTCTATCTATCTGCGAAAGCAACATGGAAACCCAAAAGTGAGAACACATCTAAGCTTACATACAACAAAAGATTCTTACTGTAAGACCCAAGAATGGAAAAGTGGTAAACAGTGGTCTATTGTTTAAATTTTTCAACAAAAACAAACCTTGGCAAAGCTGCAAGGAAGCTTAAAATAACTTCTTCAACAATCAACACCATTATACAATTTTAGAATGTTAAAATTTTAAGGAAAATTAGGTAGGACAAACTAAGAAAAAATAAGATCATGTGGGCTAGGCAAAGGTAAAAAAGAAGCACTAATGGCCTGGTAATACAATGTTATGATGTTCATAAGCATTGTAGTAACAATGTATTATAATGTGAGACTGTTTAAATAGTTAACAGTCTACAACTTTTCCTTTGTTGTGTGGTTTAGTCTGTCACCACAGCACTAGGTAAAGTCTGTGTTCAGAAATTCAAGAAACACAGATGATAAAATACATTTTACACTTATTACATTCTTACCTTGAGCAAAAATACCTTCTATAAACTCTACTAAATTCATAAATAGCACTTAACATAATTAATGGCAGAAAACATTATATAACAATACCTGAATAAATCATTAGTACATTTTGGCAGAAACAGAAAATCAACACAAAGTGATAGAAACAAAATGTAAGTTAAATATGGATAATGGATTGATTCAATGTTACAACACTGAGAGATCATGGCTGTGATTTCCCAATCTCTCCTCTGTACTTGAGGGTGAGTTCAACACTCTTTTTTAGTCAAACACATCCTCTGTGGATATGTGTCTGAGCGGGGGTTCAGCTCAGCAGAAAAGGATTTTATCTATGTACATATATAGACCTGAAATTAAAACAAAACAATCAAAACGTAATGCCATATTTATAATGCAAAACTAAACTTCGGTTTGTAAGTGAAATGGCCTCAGGAACAGGAATAAAAGCACACTGTTAACACGCAAACATACTATGGAACATACTGCCTATAGCATGAAATATGCACTTGATATGTCTGGTGTCAAATCCGGGGTGAGAGAGCAAAAAAAATCCTGGATTGGTAGGGAAGATGCCAAGCTAACAGATAATAATGTGTGTGTCACAATGCAGCTGGACCTGTTGACATAATATCCTGTCACATGGTCCCATCATGCCATTAATAAGAAGCCTCGCCTCCTATTAAAGGAGCTTGGATCATTACTTGGCATTACAGAGAAGGCTAGACTTTGGGGCAGAGCTGTGATACCAACCCCTTTCCATTCCCACATCTTTGCTTCAGGTGCATTTTAACTAATTAACTTTTTATTGTTCTTGAGAGTGTCATTTCCCTCCAGTAGAGAGAGGCTTTTGAAACTCAGGTTTAATTCATCTGCCTCTGCTCACTTTCCTTAGCTGAGGTGAAGTTGGTCCCTGCTAACTGGCAGAGATACCAGACAGAAACTATTTAGACAGCAACACTGACCGTCTGTCCTGCTGTGTATGTTAGTCCTATCCAGCACATACTATAACCTTTAAACCAGTTAGTTTACCAGCATGCAAAGTGTTTATCTCATTACAACAAATAGTGATGCATTTGTAAACATGTTCAAGCCTCTGATTAAAATGACAAAGAAATTATCTTCGGGTTATTAGGTTGTTCTGAATAAACTTCACAGCAACATGCTAAAATAATTATCCAGAAGACTTAGCAGCCTTTCGGAACCAATCCGATGGAGATTATTTTCTGGAGAACACAACAACATGACTGCAAGGTATGCGTGAGCGCATAAAATGAAAGTGTTCCTGCAGGTTCAACGAGCAGTGACGAGTACCTGTTACAAGGCACTCAGAAAAAGGGCCTAAGTGTTTACAATGAAGCCTCAAGAGAGACATATATTAGGAATGACGACTTTAAGAGACTTGGGTACTCAGAATGAAGGCTTTAAGAGACTTGCATACTTAGAATGAAGACTTTAAGAGACCTGTTTTTTGAGGATGAAGACTTTAAGAGAGTTAGGCTTAAACAGTGACAGAGTTACTCAGATTGGCTTTTTCATCTTAGAAAATACCTCTTAAAGCATTTAACCTAAACTGGACATTTCTTTGGAAAGTGTTGGGCTCAGCGGGTAGCACTGATATCTCAGACCTTCAGGGTTGGGGGTTTGAATCCTACCTCCACTGTGTGTGTGTGGAGTTCACATGTTCTTCCCATGTTGCAATATGTATCTGCCAAAATCCAAAGAAGTTTAGTTAATTGGCATCTCTATGTTTCTTCACAATAGACTGGCATACTGTTCAGATTGTGCTGCCTGGGGTAAGCTCCAAGCCCACCCTGACAAGCATTAGGTTGGAAGGCTAATGACTTCTGTAATAATGGCATGTGCTCCACAGGCTACAGAGAACAGTATCTTATTGAAAACAGCACAGCACTGGTGGTGGTGAGTGTGTGCATTTTGAACATTAAACCCAATTTCTCTAGTAAACCCTCAGCTAAACAGCTCCAGGCTCAGCTTCTCCTCAGGTAACATCAGGTGTGTTTGTCAGCTTCCAAGCTCAGCGGCCAGAGGGGGAAACACAGCCCCATTTCACAGGCTTGGCCTACTGCGTCCTGGGGCAGTGGCGGGGATGCATTGGGCATTGTGCCAGAGGCCCACCCAGGCCGAATGCTTGACGGGGCCGTCCGGTTACCCGGGAGCCCTCCTGAGGCCTGAGAACATCTGGGGCCTGGAAACGGCTGCTGCTGGAGCTGCTGGCGGGGGGTGTGCTGGCTGCTGTGCCCTCCAGACTGGCCGTGACGAATCTGGAACCAGCTCAATAGTAGGCGAATCGACGCTGTGCCTGTTCCCTGTTTGAGCATTACGTACAGGGTCTGGGCGGCGGTCAAACCTCTCGTGTAAACCTGTGTTTACTTATGTTAAAAGTGGTAATAATAATCATATGATAATAATACTCATGTAGGTACACTAAAGAGAGGAATGATACTAATAATTATCGTAGTGATTATAATACCTGTTTTTAATCCTGTAGCTATACTAAGCGGAACAGTAATATTATAATATCATAGTGATAGTAACACTCATGTTTAGAATTTTAGTTGCACTCAAGGAAAGAATAATACTATGATATTAATACTGATTATAATACTCATGTTTAAAGCTGTAACTACACTAGAGAGAGGAATGATACTAATAATAATCATGATTATAATACTTGTGTTTAAAGCTGCAGCTGCATAATGATGATGATGATGATGAACCTGGTTAGCGGTTAAATCTGTTGTTATGAGTGCCATTACCCTCTTTGCAGCTGCATTTTAAATAACATAGTGTTTAAAGGTCACGTTGTCAATTAATTTTAGAAAATCAAGATTTAATTTGATAAAACTACCTTATCCAGTTTCTTAATGTTTAATTAATGAAATCATCCTGTGTTATAAATATTGCTAAAAATCAGATATATAATGTATACATGTTTGGTTTAGCCATCTGATACAGGCAATACTGTGGGTGGAGCCCAAACCTCCCCGTTATTTTCAGAAAGTAATGGAGAAGCCGAGTAAAACACTTATACAGGAGCAGAAGTGCTATGAGGAGGAGACAAGCCATTCATCTGAAATTGATCTTTCCAGAACTTGGGAAGTATAGCTACTCAGATCCCGTTCTAAGTCTTGTATGTGTGGCTCTGGAAAGCGTGTGACTCAAACAGGCTCTGTGCTGCCTGGCTCAGCTTTCATTAAGGCAGCACTCAAAAACTCCAGTCTGCACGCTGCCATTAAACAGCGAGTGGGACCAAACATCCGCGGTCCCTTCGGGGGAAACACAAGCAGGGCAGTTATATGGATAACGGAGGCGACAGGAGAGTTCATTACCAGCTGAGCTTTAAACATGGACAAAAATCTTTGTCACAACAGAATTGTATCAAATTGAATGTCTCAGTCTGGAAGAAAAGGAGAAAAAAACACAGCTGAAAGCATCACACTGGTAACTGGAACATAACCACAGAGGGTATTTAAGGTTGTTAGAGCACAAATACGTTTGCTGCGACTGCTACGAGCGCATGTCATGTTAAATTGAATGAGGACAGAAAGACGGTAATTATCGCTGAGAACCCATTAGAGGTGCTTGCTGGAGGTAACTAATGGACTATCAGCCGCTGCCACGTCCCTTCCTGTTCCATTTAGCCCCGTGCCTCCCCTTTCAGGGCTGTTGACAAAATGATGGCATGGCCAGGCCCAGGACAATTAGCAGAACGCGCCACCCATTTTCGGCACCGGCACGGTGTGCAGCTAAAGGAGGCAAGATGGGAGAGTCGCTAGGCGGCCGCTGTGACGGTACCCCGGAGGTGTCGGTCACAGCCCTGCCTTTAAGGGGCAAAGGGTGTTACCAGGACAACCACAATGTAGCTTCTGCTTTATCGCCTCGTGTGTGTGTGTGTGTGTGTGTGTGTGTGTGTGTGTATACAATGAAGGATGAAGACATCGCGGCCGCCATGTGTGCTGGCTTGTTTACCCTGACTGTACCTCACGTTTGCCCTGGGGCAGCTCCCTGCCCTACCCCCCGCCTCCCTTTCTCCAGGGGCACGCTGCTTTCAGACATGAAGACAAAGAGATCATGGTGCAGATGCAAGTTCCCCGACTTCTGCCTGCTGGCCTGGTCTGAAGCCACGGGAGTCACACCTGGGGGTGTGTTTTAACAAATCCTTCATGAGCACAGAAGTGCAGGAGCAGCCCCACAGGACAGTGTGTTGGACCTGTAACTATGCACTGGGTTCCTCTATAATCTGTAAGACGTGCACCAAATTTATGAGACAAATAATAGGGAGACTTTCTGTCCAAAGACAAAAGAAAACTGTAGAGAACATTAATAATTACGAAGAAGCTTTTTCTATAGGAACCAAAAACACCACATTGCGGCTGTGGGACAGAAATAGAGAACACCTGGATTGGGTGGAAGCCTAAACACACATCCTGAACACAAACTGAGTCATTTCCTTTCAGCTTGATTCTGTCTGAGCTCATATCGGCATTGTTTTGCTCACTGTGCCAACAATGTTGTGTGCTGAAGATAATCCATCCATCCATTCATCCATCCACCCATCCATCCATCTTCCAACTGTCTCACGGGGGACACAGGATGCCAGTCCGTCACAGGGCAGACCCAAGATGGGATGCCAGTCCGTCACAGGGCAGACTCAGGATGTGATGCCAGTCCGTCACAGAGCAGACCCTGGATGGGATGCCAGTCCGTCACCGAGCAGACCCTGGATGGGATGCCAGTCCGTCACAGAGCAGACCCTGGGTGGGATGCCAGTCCGTCACAGAGCAGACCCTGGATGGGATGCCAGTCCGTCACAGAGCAGACCCTGGATGGGATGCCAGTCCGTCACTGGGCACACAGTCACACGCTATGAGATACTTGGAGACATAAACTCACCAATGCCAGAACAGGTATGGACTGCAGGAGGAAACCAGAGAATCGAATTGAACACCTTGGAGGTACTACTATACCTACTGAGGTGCAGTGCCAGATCTTACTTTTCTGCAAATTTACATATTTATTCATGTTTATTTAATAACAAATTCATATTTTTGGCATAGCTGAAGATGGATCTAAGATGAAAAGCATGAAAGTTAAAAAGAGACATGCTGTGCCTATTTAGATGACAATGTCCCTTTACAAGTCTTTACCACACAAAAGGCATATCAAGGGTTAACTGTAGGGAAACTGCATACATTTACACAGCACTCTCGCTTTAAAAGAGATGCTGTTATTTGAAAGGCACACTAAGGGTTAAGTGCAGGGGCACCGTGCATTTAGGTGACAACCTCCCTTTAAACTGCAAAAGGCATATGAAGGGTTAAGCGTAGGTGCGCTGCACATATTTAGACAACACCCTCGCTTTAAATGAGTCTCTGCTGCTTGCGGTAATGGAGAATTTGCAGTGGAGGGAAGGACAAGCAATTATAATCTTGCTGGGCCCCACTGGACAAAAAGTGATTTGCTTGAAAGCTGCCTTTGCACCTCCTAAATGTTCCTATTATGGGCTGCTCAGCTTGTGACAGCTTTCCAGATGTCAATCAAATTATTGTCTATTTACAGTTGATTTGCTGGTGTCATTTGCAATATTCCCCACGTTGCTGATGAACCTGGAAAGCGCAGATTCTTACCCAGAATGCCCTGGCACTTGAGTGTGCAAGGCATACTCCGCAAATGTCATCTGTCCGCTTACCATGGCTCTAAGGAGACGCGATCTTCCGTTTGGCTGAGCGATTCGCTACCACATGCAAATCTTCTGGTCGTCAAGGGAAGGGTGCTGCACATTTTAATGGAGTTCCAGAAAACTCATTTTACAAGCATGTGGCTAAGAGGAGAATAACAATGCTTTAGCGGTTAGCGAGCGTGCCTTTCCTTCTCACTCCACACATGGCAGACGTGAGCATACCGCATACTCCACACATTTTTCCTGAACACTGGAAATTTCAAATGCCATAATCACTATCGTGTATAGTATTAGCGCGGCTGAAGTATGTTTCTTTATCTTAATTATCTGACTACTAGACTTGGATTGGACTTAAAGTCAGAGTATATATCCAGAATCATTAAGATTTACTCCGATAGTCACTTAAACCCTACAGATGAGTTTCTGCACTGATGCATAGTGGAGTAACTTTTCAACCCTCTTGTTTTGTTCAAGGGCATCGACTATAAGGTGATATTTAAACTGACCGGCATCTTTGAAATTCATTTAAAACAGAAAAATAATAAAATTAAATCTCTGTGTAGTTTACACTCCACATGAAGTGCTGAATGCTTGTCTGTCCCTGCTGAAATGGGAACATGGTCTTCATCCTGTCCAGAATGTGCCTCAGGCACTTCCCTTTATCTCTGTACAGGAGAGGAGGTCGAGAGTTGGATGGATGGTACTGTTATTACTATCATGGTGAGTAGAACATGGCCAAATATTTTATATGCTTTTACCTAGATCCTTGGTGCCTAAACTGTAACCAGTGAAGCTGTTTTTCAAGCACTGCTGCTAGGTTTAAGGCCAGCAAAGAGAGGTGTCATTCGAAGACACTTCAATTACGAAGCCACGAATTGCCATCAGCGAATGGGCAGTCATGTGCTGTCAGCCATATGCTGTGACACCTTATCAAGGCTGTGGACTACTCCTTTGGGGCATCTTCAGGATGAAATGCAGTTGCTTATCGTGATTTGTGCCTCATGCTCAGAGGCATGTTTGTGCATTGCTCGCATAAAAGGGACAGTCTGGTTCCTCTTGGGAAACCAAAATTTGATAGCAACATCCACCGATTGTCACATGACCACTTATCATCATTTTGCTTGTCCCCAATGTCATTTGCTGACTCTTAAGTGCTCCTCCAGCTGCTTTTCCAGCATGAATCTACATGCTAGACAAACATCCAGCATACTCCAGCATGATCCTACATATTCCAGCAAGACCCTACATACTGCAGTATGACCCTACACACTCCAACATTACCCTGCATACTGCAGCATGACCCTACATACTGCAGCATGACCCTACATACTCCAGTATGACTCGACATACTCTAGTATGACCCTACATAATCCAGTGTGAATCTACATACACCAGCATTACCCTACATACTTCAGGACAAACCTGCATACTCCAGCATGACCTAAAGTACTCCAGCATGAACCTACATACTCCAACATCACCCTGCATACTGCAAAATGACCCTATATGCTCCAGTATGACTCTATGTACTCCAGTATGGGCCTACAAACTCCTCTATGAAATTACACACACCAGCATAACCCTACGGACTCCAGCATGTACCTACATAGTCCAGCATGACCCTACACACACTGGCATAAACCTAGATACTCCAACATGACCCCGCATACTCCGGCAGGACCCTACATACTCCAACACAAACCTACATATTCCATGCAGAATCTCCGTATTTTAGCATGAACCTACATATTCCTTATATAGCCATATTTTGACTGACATACTGCCATATTTTTAGGCTTGTTTGGCAGGAACTGCCTGAAATCTGATGAATTAGCTGGATTTCATAACAAAAGGGTCACCACTGCATGTGAGACATAGGACCTCCACACATTGACCCCACACATCTTCAGCTTTTTCATTCACCTCAAGCTAGTCTGGGACTGCATTTAGTTAATGAACCACCAATCTTCCATTGTTCCACCATCCTTCACAGTCTACATTTCACAGACCAGCATCTCCTTCTCCATGTCATTTGCAAACTGCAGATGGTATAAACAAACGTCAATTTGCGTACAACCGCAAATCATAAAAAGTTGGGACAGTATCGAAAATACAAATAAAAAAAGACGCAGTGATTTTTAAATTTACTTTGACTTTTATTTCATTGCAGACAGTATGAACCCAAGATATTTCATGTTTTGTCTTGTCAACATCCATTCCTGCATTTCAGGCCTGCAGCACATTTCAAAAAAAGTTGGGAGAGTAAAGCATTTACAGCTTTGTAATGTTGCCATTCCTTCTCACAACACTTAAAAGATGTTTTGTTACTGAGGGTACCAGGTGTTATTTTGTCCCATTATTCCTGCAAACACATCTTAAGGTGTGCAACAGGGCGGAGTTGTCACTGTTGCATTTTTTGTTTCAAAATTCTCCACACATTCTCTATTGGGGACAAGTCAGGACTACAGGCAGGCCAGTCCAGTACCCGTACCCTCTTCTTCCACAGCCATGCTTTTGTAATATGTACAGAATGTGATTTTGCATTGTCTTGTTGAAAAATGCATGAACGTCCCTGGAAAAGATGTCGTCTTGAAGGCAGCATATGTTGCTCTAAAATCTCAATGTACTTTTCTGCATTAATGCTGCCATCACAGAAGTATAAATTACCTTTGCCAAGAGCAATGACACAACCCTATACCATGACAGACCCTGGCTTTTGGTCTTGATACTGATAATAGTCTGGATGGTCCTTTTTGTCTTTGGTCCGGACCACCCGGCATGCATTTCTTCCAAAAAATGATCTGGAATACTGATTCGTCAGACCACAATACATGTTTCAACTCTGTGATGGTCCATCCCGGATGTCTCCGAGCCCAAAGAAGTTGACACCACTTCTGGACATGGTTAACATAAGGCTTCTTTTTTGCACAGTAAAGTTTTAAGTGGAATTTGTGAATGTAACTCCATATTGTAGTGCTTGACAAAGGTTTGAAAAAGAAATCCCTTGCCCATGTGGTTATATCAGCTATTGATGAATGACGGTTCTTGATGCAGTGCCATCTGAGGGATCGGATATGGGTGTTCAGCTTAGGCTTGCGCCCTTGCCCTTTACGCAGTGAAATTCCTCAGATTCCTTGAATCGTTTAATGATATTATGCACTGTAGAGGGAGAAATATGTAAATCCCTTCCAATCTTTCTTTGAGGAACATTGTTTTTAAACATTTTAATAATTTTCTCACGCCTTTGTTGACAAATTGGAGCTCCTCTGCCCATCTTTACTCCTCAACAACTCAGCCTTTCGTGGATACTGCTTTTGTACCAAATCATGATTATAATTACCTGTTGACATCATGTCATGCCCTCGTTCCCTCATTCCCTGGCTCCTCCCTGTGCTGCTTGGTTTCCTCATGCTGGACCTGGTTGCTGTGGTGATGCTAATTGCCTCTTTACGTACCTTGTGCTGGTTGCCTCGTTAAGCACGTGGTTGCCTGGTTTCCCTAGCCTATATCCCTGTGTCAGCTCAGTTGCTTTTGGGGGGGGTCTTGATCTGGAAGGTGTCTGGTTGGTTCTGCACAATCATACTGCCTCACATGGTGTTCTGAGCCAGCACCATGCTTTCTCAGACGCCTAGGCCTTGCCATGGTATGCCTGCCTGTCTCAGTGGCTGATATTACTATACCCCAGCGGGTACCCAAGAGTGATCCAGCCTATGGAGTTCCCAGTCACCCCAATCTATGAGTTCTCGCTGTTTATGGATAGATAAGCCTTTCCTTGTTCCCAGTTCCCTTGTTCCTGTGTGCCTGCATACCCCATGCCATGCCTTGCCTTGTCATGCCTTGTCCACGCCTCGCCATGCCAGGTCTTGCCTGTCTGGTGGACTA
The DNA here is from genome assembly GCA_009936485.2 of Gymnarchus niloticus. Lineage (NCBI taxonomy): Eukaryota > Metazoa > Chordata > Actinopteri > Osteoglossiformes > Gymnarchidae > Gymnarchus > Gymnarchus niloticus. The sequence goes on from JAACJT020000013.1 coordinate 4,465,868, forward strand.
TTTGAGCCTCCCCACCCTTTGGGGCAAAAGGGCTGAGCTGCTCTGAGTTCCAAGTTTCATGTTTTTTCCACACCATGCCTTGCCTTGTCTACCCGGAGTCCTGGTCGGTCTCTCTGGTCTGTCGTGTGTGTCTATTCTGCTCTGTTGTTCCCTGTTCATATTTTTCCATGCAGTGACACTTTTTCAGGAACTGTCCTTCTAGTGTTGCATGTACCCAGATGCTTCTCTCGAGTTGCATCGTTCCCGATGCTCCCCTCACCGGGCACCGCTGTATAGCGTGCTCCCCGAGCTGTTCCTGGTTTGTCTCTGTCCACGTCTGTTCTTGCTACGCCTCTTCTGGCCTGTCTGGTGCTCTCTCCTCCCCAGGTCCTCCAGGACCGTGACACATTACCTGTTTGAAATCACATCATTATTTAATTTTTTTTACCTCATTACTAGCCTTAAATTGCCTGTCCCAACTTTTTTTGGAATGTGTTGCAGGCCTGAAATGCAGGAATGGATGTATATTAACAAATGAAATGAAGTTGAGCAGACAAAACATGAAATATCTTGGGTTCATACAGTCTGCAATGAAATAAAAGTCAAAGTAAATTTAAGAATAACTGCGTTTTTTTTTTTTGTATTTTCTATACCATCCCAACTTTTTCTGATTTGAGGTTGTATAATTCGATCTGACTTCAGATTCTTGTGAACTGCACACCTCCACCCCAAGCTGATCGCATTCATTACCACCTCCTCTGCTTTATGACACATTAAGAGCTTCTAGCTCCTAGCATTGAGACCTAACTCTAAGCCTGTAGCTCAGCTATGGTTTTGATCATGTACGGCACACAGTCTTGCCTTCATTGGGACAACACACACTATTATGCTTCTCCATTATTTTATCTCCCGAGGACGGTTGCTGTCATTTAATGAAACACAACCGTAGGAGATGCCTCCATCAATGATCTCCAAAAGCAGATACCCAGTCAACATCTTCTGCAATGTCCTGTGTCAAAAGCCTCCTCCTTCATGTTGTTCATACCATCCAGAACCTGTGGCAGCACCTTGTTGACTGTCAGTTTTCTGAAGCTCATTTCCAGTACAGTTATTTGAGAGCAATGTCATAAAACACTAATTACAAATTATAGTATTGATGCAACTGCAATTATAGCTATTGTGTAAATACTAATTGATTAAATTAGAGAAAAGACTATTTGCGAATAAATGCTGTGGGCATAAACTCTATCAGATTATTCCACAACACATCAGACAGTGCAACACTCTGCATAAATTCCTGAGGTCAAACAGAGAATTCAAGCAGATTAACGAGTAAAGCTGTTAGACACTAAAGAAGATAAAATTGACTAGAAACATAACAGAATGCTTATGACAAGGACCCCCAAATTTGAGGCCTGTGACTGGGACCCCCAAATTTGAGGCTTATGATGAGGACCTTCTCCACATGTTCGAGGCTCACATAACACGTGGTACTACCAAGGTACTATCCTTGGAGCAGGATTTCGATTTTCCCTCACAGGCATTTAAAATATATAAATGTGTATCTTTTTGCTCTTTACTTCTGCTAGGGCACTGAGGCTCAGGCACACACGATCAGAGCTGTCATTTTTGAATCGCTAGATGACGTGCGTCATTACATCTGCTGTAAAAATAAACAAGCACAAACATTTAATCATAATTTCTGTCATTTTTGGAAAACTCTGAAAAAAGTACCATCAAAGTGGAGTAAAATATGAACAGATAATTCCATGCTGACAAGCTTCCAACACAGGTAGGTGCCATACTAAATATAATGTTTTAATGCACTACCTTCCAATATTCCCAGGATATGTTAGGAAAGAAGGTGGGATGTGGGCCCCCGTGTCACTGACTGTAATTGCGAAAAGGAGAAGCTGTTTTCGTGACACCCTGACTGATGTGGCTGGACTCAATTTTCTGAAGTCTTGAAGGCATTTTAGTGCCTGAGGCCTTCAGTGTCCTTACTGAAGAAGAACAAGAAGAAGACAAAACAGAAAAGTCAGACTTCAAGTGTGACTTGAAGTCAGAAAGCAACAGTAGAGAGACACAAAGCCATCATCAGTGTTAGCAATTAAAATCCACCTTTTAATTACTGTTGCTTATGACACCGTAGAGAACATGTAGAATCCTTGGCAACAGAGCACAGGCAAACACTGTGTTACTGTGGCTGAATGGATTGCAGTCTCCATATGTCTGAAGAAATCTGATTGCTGGTACAACTAACAGAAGAGGTGCAGCAGAATAACCTAGGTGATAGCATCTCACAAAGCCTTTTAAAATTCGGATGCATTGTGCGGTAATATGCTGAAACAATTTAGCCAGTATAACTTCCAAATTAAGGTTTAACGGCTGTCAACATGGGACATTTCACCTATCTGATTTTTCTACTTTAAATTTACTGTATGCATAGGTATTCTAAGTTTAGAAGGTTCTGTACATGAGCTCCGTTAATTTTCTTAACAAAAATTAAATAAAGGTAAAAAGGGGTCATTTGTTTGACACTAGAGTGAGCACGTAGATTTTAGAGATGGATTATAACAACATGTAGAAGTAAAACAATAATATAGAAGACAAAATAATTAAATAACATTCCTGAAAACTCTGGAATGAGTCTGGAAAGGATTTCAAAGTAATTTTAAAAGCTGTAGGGCTCCAAAAAACATGGTTGGAGTTGATTCCAAGTTCAGAAAGCGCTGGGCAGTACATCTACCAATCTACAGTATCATTCAGCAAGACATAAAACATCCAGGAAGTCATTTTAAAATCCTGCAATTATATCCAGGAATGTGCAGGCCTTGTACACCTTGACTAAGAGCAGTATTTTTGAATGCATGATCAGAAAAACACCAAGCAATCACCAGATGCATGGCTAAGTAGCAAAAGCACTGCTTACTAAGAAGAAAATGAATGCTTGTCAAAGCACCTGAACAAGCCCTCCAGTGTATCAGGCAAAAGTGGACCTTTTGTTTGCTGTGAATCTTCTAATGGCTGGAGTTCACCAAAAAGTCCACAATAATAGCTAACTTTTGGCATAGCGGCTTGAGGAATTACTGCATAACAACCTATATGATTCACCTTCAATGATGGCAGTTCATCAAGGCTCATGAAGTCTATGGCAGGCAAAAGAATAAGTGCATATTTCCCCAAAACTCCTCGGAAATGTTTGGGTAAGTGTTGAAATGAACAGTTCATAAATGTTCCTGAGTTAAAACAGAGCTACTTGGATCAGTGGTCCAGCAGACAGAATGATGACTACAGAACTGGTCGCTGCTAATGTTGAGGGACTTGTTTTCACACAAGGCATTACCACACTAAACAAATAGCATTTTCATTCACTTAACTTTCCTTTCATGTATATGGGAGATTGAACAACACATACAAATACGTAGAAAATTAAACTTGTAAAGACTTTTTCGTAGAGTGCTACTATGGTGTTGTTAAGGACAGCGTTCCCGGTAGTCAGCTTGAGTAGACTGCTCGACCTGAAATTTACAGTTAATCAAAGGGTGAAAATCAAAGGGTTTAATTTTCAACCAGATTTGTATGATTGATTCACCCAAGAATCTTTGTTCCAACACAACCTGTCCCTCATGTTTCTTCTCACTAATAATATTCTGTATGTGGGTACAGAATTATTCTCATTCTGGTATCTTGTGCATAATTTAGAAAGCTCATTGACGTTTAATGACTGAAGATAAAATTACCAACGTTTATTGGTCTCATTTTCGCCACGTGTGGGTTTCATAACCTGGTCTGGTATTGAGTAATGTTTATGAATGCCATTGTGTTTATCTGGTCTACTTCTCCATGCTAACATCTTTGATGGGCAATCATATGTAGAGGACACCTTCAGTCTCATCAGATTCCCACTGCAAATCAACTGAGTTATTTTATTTAATCCACATTGTGGTGCCATCTGAGTAAGGTCTTATCAGGCTTAACCCTAAAAACACTGTACAACTATAAAATGAAATTTGCCATTATTCTCTCTGTCATTGTCATCATCTTCATCATCATCATCATCATCATCATCATCAGGTCTCAGAGAGCTTCACTTACTGCTGATTGGTCCACTTCTTTGACAGGTAAACCCCAATCTGTCACCTTCCTTTCAGAACATGAGGCATGCATTCAAAGTCATGCCACCTTGGATTAAGTCTTTGAGGCAAGTTTTTCAAAGGACAAAAAAGAAATAAGAGCACAATGAAAGCTCAAAAATGGTAAGTTACAGCATGCCAGCAGGCGAAAATATATAAGTACAGCTTTTTACAACATCTAACTTCCCATTTTTCCCCACAAAAACTAATATTTGAAATGAATATATGTGAAACGCAGTTAGCGTCTCCATTTCACTGTTCGTCTTTTCTGTGTTTACTTTGGTCATCATGGTTTTCATTAGCAGTAAGTTATGCACCAAAAGCAGGCCGTGATGTTACCTTACCCATCCTCCGAGATCCAAAACCAATTACCCTCACAATAAGGACCATACCAAATTTGCAGACTGTGCTGATGGCGTTGCATATTCAACACACCGGAAAACCCTCAAAGAATTTCCCCAAGAAGGAAGACTCCTGAGGCAAGAAAAACGGGGACAGTAATCATGGGGTACCTACTGGAAAAACCGGGGTGGATTGGAGCAATTAGCCTCAATGGAACCGGGTGACATCTGAGCATCTGTATAATGTGACGGCTCCGCCCACACTTTCACTCAGTGATGTCATGGGTGGCACAAGAATAACAGAACCCATTTAGTTAATGTGTTATTAAGGGAGTGTGTATTAGCATAGCAGATCGTAGCCATGTGTTTCTCATTTAAGGTCACAGGCAGTATCAGTGTGTGCTTAGTGAGAATGAGGCAGTTAATAACAGAGCGTGCCCACAGATGAACACAAAGCACTTAGGAAAGCCTCCTCCAGCAGTTACTATCTGATAGCCACTCAGATAACTGGCTGGCCTCTGCTCACTGTTACCATTGGCATTGGGGTTAACATAGCAGACACAGTGGAAATAGTCCCTCTAAACCAGGGGTGTCCAATCTTATCCAGAAAGGGCCGGTGTGGGTGCAGGTTTTCATTCCAACCAAGCAGAAGCCACACCTGAGTTCCCTGAAAGCCAAGCTCAACTGATCAAACAGGTGGAATCAGGTGTGGCTCCTGCTTGGTTGGAATGAGAACCTGCACACACACTGGCCCTTTCCGGATAAGATTGGACACCCCTGCTCTAAACTGACTGACCTCCTGGAATGGCGTTTAAGGCCCCAGCCTAAATCCATCACCTGTCATTGCGATGATGCAAGTCTGTTCAAATCTGTTCAAGTCACCCTCAGTTCAAAGCTACAGCTCTGGGTTAAATGTATGAATGTCTACAACTTTGATAGCCCTTAATTAGAATTGATGCATAGGTAAGACAAAATTCTCCAGTGTTTCTCAATGTTCTCCATCAAATTTTTCTCATGTTCTATTCTTTACCCTTGTGGATGGTTTTATTTTGTTGCAGTTCTATCAATGCAGTCCTAAAAAATAACGAAAATTCTTTGCTTGAGTACTTTTGTCTCTGTTTGACCCTACTATGAATAAATGAAACAGCAGTAAGAGATAGATTCATAAACTGGTTAAGGTGAACTTTAACATTTCATGCTGAGAAACATTTTATAATACACTGAAAAAAATCCTTATCAGCCGAAGAAAAATTAGTGAGTCAAAGTACTTCATCCTGAAAACCATCACACAGTCAGGGCACAATGCTAAGAGCACTTTCCTCACCAGCAGAGAGATTCTCTCCTTGAAAAGATTCATCTTCATGATTTATACAGGATATTAGCCGCCATTTTGGACATAGCAGCTCCTTGCTTTCATTTTGGGGTTTCCCGGTCCTTCGGAACAGACACTCTCAGGAGACAATGGAGGTAATCCCCAGTGCGTTCAATGGATGGTAGAAGCAACACTCCCAAACTTGAATGGATCAGCAGTAAGCACCATTGTTTTGACTAATAAGGAAATCCCAGCAATCTCTCATTCATGAGGTAGGGAGCTCCTGGCCATGTTCTCACTTCTGTTGGCACATGATGGTGATGAAGCTCTAGGTGTGCAGGAGAAACACTGTCTTCCTCTGCCAGAACGTCAGACTTGAGCCATTTCTCCTCAACCCCCTCATTCAGCCTCTTCCTTCAATAGGTTCTTTCTGCTCCTTCCATTTCTCATCTCTCTCTGTTCCCCACTCCCAATCCCTTTTCCCATTGTTCGCTTATTGAAAAACAGAATATCTCACAAAACAATGACGGTCCCTATATCCTTTCAAATATTAATACAAGCCGCTGCATTATCTGAACTACCTTCAAACTATTCAGAAGTGCTTGTATGGAACTGGAGCATCAATTCACGAGGATAGAGAACCGTTCCGCTTGCCGTCAGTCCCATTATAACGTGACGATGTGTTTCATTACTTCAACAGTGTCGTGAACACCAGTTCTCATAACATTTCATAATTACAATAGCCTCAGTTTCACTACAGAGTAATTACTTTCCACTGGGAGGTCGCATAAGAGGTTCCCAGTGCTCACTGGCATGAACTGATTGTTATTAAGCTCAAGTGAAATACACTTTGCATGAGAACATGAAGAGTGTGTTGGAATGAGGTGGGATGTAGAATATGTACATCATCCGTATGCAGAACCCAGGATATGTAGTTGGGTGTGAAGTATCATGCTTCGTGTCTACGTCTGGAAGGCATGTTTTCACGTGCATGCCGTGTCCACCCCACATCCTTTCAGACTCACCCACCCACCCTGCCCTCTGAGAAGAACCCCATCTATGCATCATGGTGACTGAACTGTGTCCTCCTTTTGATGGAGACCAAATGCCATGGTTTTAGCTTTAATCCCGACAAAGATAGTGAGACCTTTTTAAGCCTTTACAAGAGACATGTGCAAGTGTCAGAGGGAAAGTACCATATGCACCAGGACACTGGAACGTCTCTGAGGGACTTTAAGAAGCCTAGCTAGGAAAATGAAAAAAAACGAGGCCAAGCAATCCCACATCATGTGGGAAAACCACCCATGAACCCTGCCACAAACTTTGGTGACATTACTGAATGAAATCAAGATGCATGTATTCATAACACACCGTGTGATATACTGACTTTTTGAAACTGGAAAACATGAAGCAAACACAAGTTTATTCTTTTTTTTCCCTCTATGTAAACAGAGGTAATTTCCGCTACATGGACCAGAACCATCAAAATGTCGACCACATTTCCACACAGCCATGACCTTTCGTAAATACGAACAGGAAGCCTGTGGTTCTGTGCACATTTGCCAAAGTGGAAATGTACAGTTTGAAAAAGGATTTCATTTGTAAAGAGGAAAAAAAATTAAAGCAGAATGATCTCAAATTCAAAACTTAGAAAAAAAGCACTGAGCTCCAGTGAGTCTAGGCTCTCTAGCACCAAAACAGAAATAAACAGAACCGGACCATCTTAAGCAAACTTGACACACATTTGATTCACATTTATATGACTCCCAATTTTCTGCTGTCATGTCTAACTATCAGCCTATTCCAATGCAGGAACAGTAAGCACCAGTTAGAAAGGGGGTGTGGCTCTCACCACAGATAAACATCAGCCCACCAGGAAAGCTGAGATTTAACAGTGATACCCTGGCTGATTAATCCTTCCTATCAAATAGCTGCACTACGTTGTTCCACCAATAGGGGGCATTGGTCACAATCTGCCTCAGCCTGTCAGAACGAGGGGACGTGTTTCACTATATCTAATAACCCATAGATTCATAGCTTCTTCCACTCCTTTGTACAACAGACCCGGATGATCAAGGGCTCAGTAATCAGCAGTTAAGGATTAGGTGTGAATGCAGTTGCTCAAATGGAAGAAGTCTGAGGACGGCGCTGTTCTCGGCTCAGCAACTTAATGCTCTCCAGCTGCCTGTGTGGATTAGCAGTCCTCCCTCTGACATTTTTCAGATAAAAAATGAGATCAGAATATAACAGAATTCGATGCAAGATATTTACATTTTTACATGTGATTCTTTTAGCAGACGCAAGGCAGGGCCCTGCTGGATGTCTTCCCTCTAAGTGGTCATAATGTCTTTGTGTTTTTACAAACAGAAATATTTGTGTGTGTAAATATGCGTGTTCAGGGGGAAAACACTGCTGAAATGTAAACAATCAACAGTGTGGAGATAAAAGGAAACAAAATAGGAGTAGTATTCCTTGGATATTTAGTATCAAACTATTAAAATGTCCTTGAATATAATTAACAAGCCCCCCTCCCCGGTTAAAGAAACAAGCCAACAAGGACTGTAATAACACTGTAACTCACACGCAGAAATACATATGTACTGAGATATCACTTAGCTTATTAGCGGCTATGTCCTGTCTGCGTCCATCTCACAGTAAAACGTGGGAAGTCTTTTGCTTTTGGTGGCTCTGGTTACCTCCTCAGTTGGCCCCTGTTTAGTCTCCCAAGGATAAGAGGTGAAGTGAGATGCCCAAAAAGTGTCCAAAAAGTGTGGGCAAAGATGCTGGCCTCTCCGACGTCAATGTCACCAGCCAGGCTGACCAAACCGGGATCTTTTTTTTTTTATCCTTGAAATTCTCTATGACGAACTCAAATTGTAACTTAGACTTTTTGTGTTTTGAAGGCTCCTTTTTCAACCCTGAGTCTTATTGCTGCTGGAAACACATGCCTGACTGAAATTAAAACATCGTGAGTAGAGGCCTGGCATGAACCTTGGGTCATTAACAAAGAGGGTCAGGAAGCATTTGCCACACCTCAGAGATGGTGCCTGCATGATGTTTGGACATGAGAGACCCTCCACATGTGCTGAACACTTCAACAGCACTTGGAGAGGTGCAGGGCAGTAATGAAAATTCCCTACAAAGGATTCTGGGTGTTTTTTTTTTTTTTTATCAGGTGGTCTTTCTAAAGGATGAAAAATACAGAGGAGAATGTCATTTTAGTTCTGTTTTCTGGGAAACCATTTGAACCTGAGAGGGAAGCAAGTACTGCTTAGTAAGGAAGGCATGCACTTGTAACGCTTCTTATAAAATGTTCACCGATGATGCAGCTAATAGTAAAATGGTAAAATAACATAATACAATTCAGGATTCTGAAAATATGAAGTAAAAGAAAAGAAAATACTACGTTTGGCCAGGTATTACTTTATTTGAAGAAATAAGACTAATAATATCAGTGAACTACTCCATGTGTCCAACCTGAAATATGAGAAAGACAACAGATTTGTGGTCAGAAGTCCAGCACTTTTCAAAGGCAAACTTATGTACTTAAATGTGTGAGAGTAAAACTGCCTCCGGAAAAGTCCATAAATTTCTACGGACCCCTTCCCTGGGGGAGTTCTCACAACACCATCTGACTCCGAGATGAGCTTGGGGATGGTGGTCTGGGTGCAGCCTAGTGTGGAAGGCCAGCGCCTGTCATCTGTTCCCTGGGTGGGGAACATCTCTCCGTCACTGGGGCAGGGCGGTGATGTCAGGTCCTGCTGTACGGTGTCACATCTGACAACATCCACTCCAGCAACATATGGGGTATATAAAAAGTCCTCTCGTGCTGGAAGTGCCAACATCTGAAACAACCCAAGAGGGTGCCAAGGTGCTGGTGGGCAAGAGGTCCATACTTTATATCAACCGGCTATCTGAAGTAAAGCTGCAGGCGTTACCAGAGGGTGATACCCAGTGGGTGTTACTCAATGGGCGATACCCAGCCAGCAATACCCAGCGAGCCTGCTTCAATGAAACCCACCACCCTCACCAGGAGAGATCTTTAGGGGGACACCTTTATGACACTGTCCCATGAGGAAATAACCCAGCTGCCTGGGGGAGAGTTCGATTTCCTAACACTAAAGCTTAACCTTGAGTGTGATAGTGGGTGGGGGCATTTTGAAGGGCAGCAGGTGCCAGCCAGAGAGACTGGGGGCATTTCTACATTACGGGAATGCAGGCACGGAGCTGAATAAACATGAAAGAGTCCTGTGACACTGCAGATAGCACTTTGACTGGTCCAGGATCAGGCTGAATGGGAGACATTTGTATGTGTGTGGACAGCTTTCCCACCACGGCAGACAGAATGAGAGGGCCTCTAGTCTGGACCCAGTTTGAGCACTGATCATCTGAAGAAACAGGATGGATAGCGCAGTGTAAGCATTAGCTCACATTAGCCACATATTGTGTATTATGCATGGTTAACATAATGGGAAGTAGGGTGACATTACGGGTAGGACTTTTAACTCGTTCAATATCCCATAAGTGCACTTCACCCCCAATCACAGCACTGATGCAGGCTGGCTCCATGGACTCTTGTATCTTTAAACTACTCCAGTCTACTGACTTAATGTGATATTCATTCATATTCATTTGTACCTCCAATACAAGCATCATCTGCAAAATCATCTGCAACCAGTTTTTATGTGAAAGAAACAACATACAGATATACCTCACAGGATGGCCCTGAACCCCCTTCGCCAAGGCCTGGCTTGTTCCTACTCTCAGCACTGGGGTATGAGCGCACATGTGCGTGTCTCTGCTGAGTACAGTCCATGACTGGTCACAACAGTCACTTACAAATAAAGGTAATTTGGACATATGGGCCTTTTACTTTCTGGGCTGGTACCACAACACCAGACAAGAAGGTTAGACCTCTGGTGTATCAGTGGACTGTTAAACACGGTTTTCACCCAACCTGATAGTTAGCTAACTGACTCAATGTCAATTTGAAATAAATGAGATCATAATTATGAGGGCAAATGATAAACTGCTATTTTCAATAAATGCATTTACATTTATTTCATTTACAGAATGAATTAACTTTGATAAAACGCACAGCATGAAACAGACTCTTGATGGCAGACTGTTAGTATAATTGTTAGCTATAGCTGTTACTAAAACATAGACGGTTCCAAAAATATTTTTTTGAACACTAGAGGATTGGTGCTGCCTTTCTTTGTTTGAGCTCGCACCCTGTGCCCTGGGCGGGGCGTGTTGTTCCCTCACCCTGATCTTGTTGACTTTTGTCCCTCCCCCCCCTTACCTCTTTCTTGCAGGACCCAGCTATGTCCGTCACGCTACTCTAAAATCACTGGAGGGGGGAAGATTGCCATGACAACGGGAGAAATGATCTGGTGGAATGTGTCCAGTGGCACTGGAACAACCTGGGTATGCACTCCAGATGTGTCCGCTGTCATGGAAAAAGTAAACACATGTGATGTACGGCGTGAGACTGGATGGGCTTATAGCCGGTTGGGGGGAAGAACAGAACTGAAAGGAACAGTATAGATGTCTTTTGTGTTTGTTTGCATGTTTGTGTGTCGGGGGTCATTCATCTGTTAGCTTGGCTTTGTGTATGTGTGCGTCTTTGTGTGTGTGTGTGTGTGTGTGTGTGTGTGTGTGTTTGTACTATGTTTATATTACATTGTGGGGACAAAATGTCCCCTGGAGGTATTAAAAACCTGACAGTATCATATCCCCACAAGGGAAAATTCAATTTTATAAAAATCTGTGAATGCAATCAAAAGACCTAAATAGTCACAAGTTTTGCATTTGACCCACTGAAATGAATGGAAGGGCCCCACAAGGTTAGAAATACAAATATGTATGTGTGTATGTGTGTGTTGGTGGATAATTTATTTGTTAATTTGGGTTTGTGTATCTGTGCATCTTTGCATGCGTGGAGGTGGGGGGGGTTGTTATTGTGTGTGTGGTGCATGCAGAATTCCATAAGCAAGTGTACCTGTCTGTATGTGTCCGTGGGGGGTGTAGAAGACTGTTTTCTGTTACAGAGGGGAGTAGAATTGCCCCAAAAAACCATGCAGCCTGCCAGTCCCGAGAAGTGAAGCTGATCGCTAGCTGTGCATCCCTCCTTCGTGTGGCCCTGTAGGGGCCTCCCTGGGTTTCTGGCACGCATCTCAGAGCTCTCAGGAGCAGACTGAAACATGAAGAACAGGGAGGCTGGGGTGAGGGCTCTCACAGGCTCAAGAGGAGCTTCAGTGTGGGTCCTCCAAAAGAAAAACACCATTCCACTCTCAGGCATCAGCAAGCGCAAGCTTGTGAGCTCCTTCCCTCCCAAACCAGCAGCTCTCCACTCTGTTGTTTTACCTGGAAGACCTGCCTTGGAGCAGCTCTAATGTTTTGAGTCATATCCCTACACAGATGTGCCAAGCAGCCTTTGGACCGAAGCCCACCTCAAGAGTTCTCTGAAGTTATTGTGGATTGGACTCTACCAAATTTCAGCAGGTAGAAGTCAGTGGGGGGTTCAGTGTGTACCACTGCTCCGCTGAGATAAACAGCTCTGCTTGAAAGCTCACTTCATTTTATTGTGTGGAAATATAATGCTAATTTCCTACAGAAGTATGAAACATAGGGGAACTTACTGTAAATGAACAACTTCCGATTGCAGCCTGAGTTTAAATATTAGTATGGGCTGATTTACTATTTACCTTTGTCTATTTGCAAATTTGCTACAGTATATCTTAAAGTTCACTGTCTGATCTGTCACTGAAACGTAATAAGCTTAGTAAAGTATTACACCAAAACCTGCTGTCATTTCTTAATGATTAGTAGGCTTACGTGTTGACTTTAGAAATAGTTCACATACCCCAAATTCTATCTTTCGAAAGACAGGCACTTACAGTGAGAGGGACTTGGAATTGTATTTTTTGCCTCCAAATTTATTTGTTTAAAATAGATTTGGGAAATGGTGGTTTCATTAAAAAAGTATAAGCATATCATTATGCTACTTAGAGCAGAAAGGAGTGGAAATATACCATTCATACAGCTTAATCAAAAGAAAATTGCGACTTTGCTCTGCTGGTCATCTGAAATGCAAAAGGTGATAATTACCAGTTTGAATCTCAATTGGAATGTTGTAATATAGTGACTTTGGAAAAAGCACACCTTCCTTTATAAAAAGTTACACATAACTGTATTTCCAGACTGACCCAGGATGATGTTTGCTGTTTTGTGGCAGTAATCCGCAGACTTTGAGAGTTATAATCTGACTAATAAAGGATAATTTAAGGTTAGAGTATGGACAATTTGTCTAATTACAGTTTATCTAATCCATTAAAGGATTAGGGCTTAGAGCAGAGTTAGAGGTGTTTGTAATGGATGGGTTTGTATTCCTGTCTCTGACATCATATTACATGCCTTGCATAAACTGTGACTGGTGTCACTGGACTATCAGAATTCATCCCATAATGTCAACCCTTTCAGGATCGTGGGTTCATTAAAGTGTCATCTTTCATCATAGTCTGGGTAAGGAGACACCTATGTACAGCAAGATGGGCTCATCAGGGTGTAACAGCACTTTCATGGAAGGTACTGCTCTGTCTGTCAGGCATTAGTATTTAAAAAAATTAAACAGCTCTCAAACACATCTAAATTGCATACATTTTTGACCAGGATCTCTGTCTAATATCCATCCATCCATCCATCCATCTTCTAACCACTTATCCTGATCAGGGTCACTGGGGGGTCGGCAGCCTATCCTAGGCTGCAATGGGCACAAGGCTGGGGTACACCCTGGATCAAATGCCAGTCTATCTCAGGGTACAGGACTGCGGTACACCCTGGAGCAAATGCCAGTCCATTTCAGGGCACAAGGATGGGGTTCACCCTAGATGGAATGCCAGTCCATCTCAGGGCACAAGGCTGCAGTATACCCTGGAGAAGATGCCAGTTCATTGCAGGGCACATACGTGAAAACATGCAAATATACACTATGGGCAATTTAGAGATAGTCTAACTGCATGTCTACGGACTGTAGAAGGAAACCAGAGATCCTAGAGGAAACCAACACAACATGCAGCATGCAATCCCCACACACATGGAATGGGGGTGGGACTCAAGATGTCCAGTGTGTCACCCACATTGTGCTCTGTGATGGACTGTCCCCTCTTTTTTTCTCCCATCCTTCCTGGTACAGGCTCCTGACTCAATATGACACGATACTAGATAAGCAGAAAAGACTTGTCACACTCTGTATCGTGGGTCATGCCTGTGCTACTTTAAGACATGTATTTACATTCGGTTAGCATATGCGCAACACACGTGAATCTAATCGAAATTACTACAATTTATAAAGCATACCAACATAGCTTCTTCAGTTTCCATTTACCAGTCTTTTAAACTCTTGGAAACTGTGGAGTCACTATCTCACTATACTTGTGATTCTTGAGTAACCAATAGAAACAAACAGACATTAAATATAATAAACACTTAACTTAGTTTACACTTACTAGTTTAACTTAGGTTGTCAATAGGGTTCACGTCATTAAAGTAACTGGGGGAAGACAGTTCCTACTGAGCTGTCCATTTGGGAAGACAGTCTAGTAAATTATTAAGTAAAGTTCTCTACCACTATCTATATATATTGTCTGCACTGTGGAGTATTTTCTAACATATGTTCCAACATATGATTGTTCTGCTAGTTGGCCTTGCTTCCACTACATGTTTGTTTGGGTTGATCACATTGATACCATAGATATGGAACTATTTGATGCTAAACTTTATCAAGAATGATCAGAGTCAAGCGTATGACCTGGAAAGCAAACCTTCAGTCTAATCATTTGATACAGAAGGCTTTCTTGTCATGGTAGCTAAATAACAGAATTGAAATAGACTGGTAGAACCTGCAGCATGCAGGAGATCAAGTGCTGGCTGATGAAGGCAATTAACAGCCAAATATTTTGGTCAAACTGAATATTTAATGCATCTAGCCACCTTCAAACAATGAGTCATCTAGTGCCTTTAATACATCAGCTCTCTTCTGTTTAACCAAAACACTACCATCCCTCCATCCATCCATCCATCCATCCATCCATCCATCCATCCATCCATCCATCCATCCATCCCCTACCTGCTTATCTTGGTCAGGGTTGTGGAAAAACACTGACATACACTCTAATCTTCAAAAACCAAATGTATGAAACTGTTCCACCTCAGGGCAAAAAACCTCTTGCTATAGTGAAGAAATCCCACTGTAATTTGTGTGACACCTCATTCAGCTCCAGAATTCACAGATGGAACATGGTAAATTCATAGGACTCACAGCTACGCTCTAGAATCCCCTCTATAATTTACCTACAGTCCCAAACTGTACTCCAGCCACAAGCAAAGCTTTTTGAGGGGTACCATCTAATTCAAAAAGCTCTTTCAAGCAGCTCTCATCGTTGTTTTTTCCACTTAGACCTTGGGTTTCCTGTCCTCGGTTTTCTGTCCTGACTGTGACTGAACTAGAACTGCCCCCATCAGCACTGTGAAGTGAAACAGCTTTCATTTCCGCATGCCTTTCTAAGACTCTGGTGTTTACTTAGAGATGTGAATCACTCTTAAAACCCAAGTCTAAAATTAGTTCAGGTTCATTGTGAGAGAGTGCATGGAGGGTGGGTCTTTGTGTGGGTATTTGATCTGGCGTTCAGCATTTTGCCAGCAGAGAGATAGCATCAAGCTTTGGTGCCAGGAAAGCTCCATAGAGTCTCAAGGTAGTGCTCCGTTAAGCCTGAAGTGTTTGCTCCTTCACTTGATCTTTAAGAGGTTCATGAGAACCAAGGTATGAAGTCAATGCCATGAAGGTTAAGCCTGCTTACAAGGTGTTTAGAAAGGCCAATGGCCAAATCCAGTGAACTTCTATTCAAACTACATATATGTCAACATGCCACAAATTTGGGCACATTCATTGCACAAAGCACTTTCATTTTTCTATAAATGTAAATATATTTTCATCCAACATGATGTTTTCTTGCTGACTTCATGACTGATAGTAATAGGGTAACTGGAGTGGCTCATAGCAGGCAGTGGAGGGTTACTTTCGAAGAAGTAATTTGATTTTACCAACTGGCCATTGTACACGTTGCACAGGAATTCTTTGGTTTTCACACATTCCATCTTTCTCTCCAGAGACAGCATGCAGCACCCCTGGAACGATTAAGGGCCTCGTTCAAGGGGCCAGGGGAGATATGATTTTTCACATGACTATGGGATTCAAACCTACATTTTCTGGAAACAACATCATATAATATCATATTTTCATTCCAGATACGATGACCTTCCATGCAATCAGTCAAATGTGAATGATGTGCCAGTTTATCCTACTTTTCTCCTATGCTGTTGCAAGAATAAATATTGCAGGTGTGCTGGAGCATGCTCTACCCCTGTGCAATGTGAAAATGGCCCACCTAGGGCCTACCTCTGAGAATGCAGAGCAATTATTAACCTGGACCTTTTGCCAAGGGCATTTTCATAAGGCGATATCTGACTGAACGAGAGAATGCAATAAGAGATCATCGATTACGCTCCGCTTTGCCATATCACACAGGAGTGGTTACAAAAATCGATACCGGAAGCTTGGCATTGGAGGCGCACGCAACTCGGTTCCTAAGAGTCATTTTTTTCAAGGAGGAAATTATTATATGATGTTCAGTCACATTATAGATAGAAAGAGCTTCAGTAAGTCACACTGGATCGACCGGGACCACAAGTAAACAAAACAAACATTCAAAGCTCACATGATACAGCCATCTAGACTCAATCATCTTGGGAATGTAAAGCCACTTACACTGAAATATGTATCAACACAGTTGCAAAATAAATAAACTAAAAATGACATGATAAATAAACATAATGCTTAAACTGATTTTAAAAAATGATTTTATTATCAGCTGCATTTAGGGGGATACCATACCAACATATCAAAAGCTGGAATTAAAATTTCTGGGAGAAATGTTAACAACCTCAGATATGCAGACGATACCACTCTAATGGCAGAAAGTGAAGAAGAACTGAAGAGCCTCTTGTTGAAG
>JAACJT020000013.1:4482807-4504972 GCA_009936485.2 Gymnarchus niloticus
TGGAGGACAGGGTGGCCTGGCGTGCTGTGGTCCATGGAGTCGCGAAGAGTCGGACACGACTGCGTGACTAAACAACATACCAACATTGTTACATAACACACTTTTTGTCTAAAGCGTTATAAATTACTTTCCATACAACAAAGAAGCATTATAGGTACTATCACAGAAATATGCAAATGTGTTTCGTATTTTCTGTGTTTTGAATTTTTATTGTTACTGAAAGAGATGATCCAGACTACTTGGTTTTCAGTTAATGTCTGAGTGAGTAGTTGCAAACAAATACTGAACTGATAAACACAGAGAAATACAGATGCAGATAATCCCATTTTAAGTAGAAGACACGGGGAAGATTTGTTGCAAGAGCAAGGGTGCTAAACCTCATTTCTCTGAGGCCGTGAGTGCACACCTTAGGACAAACCAACGTTCAACGGTTACCCCTTCAGGCAGCACTGTGCAAAAGTTTTAGGCATTTGTGCAAAAATGCCATAAAGAGAGGATGCATTCAAAAATAATGCCATGAATAGTTTTTATTTATGTATTAACAACATGCAAAATGCATATACAGAAAGGAAATAAAATCAATATTTGGTGGGAGCACTCTTTGCCTTTAAAACAGCATCAATTCTCCTAGGGTACAAGGGTACAGTTTTGTAAGGAACTCAGCAGGTAGGTCAGAAATGCAGCCCTAAACCTGTGAGGAACTTCCATCTTCCTTCTGACCAGACTTCTCTGAACTGTAGATGGGTATACCAGGGTCCCACTTGTTTCTGCTAGGTCTGAGTTGATGGTGACGCTGGACATCTTCTGATTACCAAGGGAAGTCAGCGTGATGTGTCTTTCACATGCGGCGCAAAGTTTCCTGGGCTGACCACTGCATTTTTAGTTCTCAATTTAAAGCTTCTGCCCGTGAGAGACCTTGCTGATGCAGCAAGATCACGGTGTCTCTTGTTGCTGTCTCGCCAGGGTGTAAGATTTTTTACCTTAAATTGTCTTCAGCAACCCGCCTCCGGCTCCATGTGCATGGAGCTTGCATGTTCTCCCCATGCTTTGTGGGTTTCCTCGAGGTACTCCAGTTTTCACGTGCTGTCCATGGGAGTGGGTGCGTGAGTGCATGTGATTGTGCCTTGTCCTGGGTTGGCACCCTGTCCAGAGTGTCCCCCTCATTGTGCCCTAATTTGTCTGGGATAGGCTCCAGCCCCCCCCCATCCTGCATAGGATAAAGTGGTTTGGAAAAGGGATGGATGAATGTCTTTAGCCAGCTCACATTGTTAGTAGAACAGAGCTCCTCCTACACAGCTGTTTCTGCTTCAGTTAATGATTTTATTTCAACCTACATATTATACTGTTGCTCATTAGCAACTGTTTGGTATAATTGTTTAATCATGCACTGGACTACATGCTTACAAATTCCTTAACTTGGCACATGGGTACCTATGAGAATCGATGCTGTTTTAAAGGCAAAACATCATCACAATAATATTGATCTAGGTTTTTTCTTTTAATTCAATTTGTATGTTGTTAATCGTTAAATGAAAACTATTCATGGACATTATTTTTGAAAGCATCCTCACTTTAAAGCATTTTTCCCAGGTGTCTAAAATTTTGTCAACGTTTGGCTCATTTCCTTTAATATGCATTCAAGTCAAAGTGGCAGATTCGGTGAACCCCTGTCCTATGAATCTGATTATGATCAAATGGCCAGTTTACACTCATTTTCTAAGTGACCGTGACCTGTAAATGTCACTAATCCCAGGTAACAGAGCATTAGGCACGGCTGGTGCAGGCTTCATTTTTCCCATGTCTAAACACACCCACGGTGGGGGGTGACCTACAGGCCGCTGATATCCATCATGGCCCCAATCTTCCGTATTTAGTTGGGAGGTATTGGCCCATCATAAAGATTGAGAGATCATGGGGATAGGCTCCGCTGCTTCAGCTGGATGGTGGCACAGCGTTCCAGCTTTGTATCTCTCCACTCTAACCGGGAGCCGCAGGCGATATTAACAAGACAGTGTTATTAAGGCCTGTGAGTGAACAGTGGCCTGCCGGATAAGGAGTGACACCTAAGAAGAATGGTCATCATCAAGGCCCTTGTGAAATGGGCTGTGCTGCTTTAGGACATTTTTCCTCCCCATAAGCGTGTCAATCTCTTTAGACAGGTAAGCAGTTAATAAACTCCAGATGACACTTTCCCCCGTACGCAATAAGGTTCCTGATGTATTGCCTTTTAATCCCCTTCAACTAGGAACCACCACGAGAGCAGCAGGACACCTCAACAGGAATTGTATATGGGAGCATTTAAAACAGAGCTACAAAGTCACTTCTAATTCTTTCACGCACCTTTTTTTTCCTGTGCTAAGTGAAGCTTCAACGGCTTGTGAAACCGGAGGGATAAGTGAAGAGAAAACTTTTAAAGCAACAAAATTTGAAAGGGAACTCATGAGCTTGACACAGGAAGCCCTAACTACTTCACCACAGACCTCAAAGACTAATATTCACGCATTCTCGACAGAAAAAGATTATTTATTCTTTGCTGCTTTTCATAATGGACTTATGAATGAATACTAAATGTAGTGCAGTTGGGTAAATGGTTTTAAGGACAGAGACTGATAAAGTAGGCATCCCTGGACTAAAACACCACACTTCTGCACTGTTTGTGTTAGTTAACACTCCTCTTGTTCCACACACCCCCAGCTCAGAAACACATTGGCCACACCGCAGGGGTCCCCCGATGCCATGTTTGGGTTGCCGAGTAATGAGCGAAGAATCTAATAACTGTGACGGTGTGGGGCTTTGTGGCAGGGACCCCAACTGTGTAGACACTAATGAAAGGTTAAATGAATAGGACAAGGGGGTATACGATCCAAAAGGGGGGGGGGCGTCCAGAGGTTCTCAGAAAACATGGGGGCCTGTGTCTTCCTGAGTCGTGGTGTGTAAAACAGGGTGTTCCACTACCTTCCTTTGTCTGTCTCCAACACACAAAACCCAGCACAGGTCACTTGAATTAATATAAAGGCCACCACAACAGAGCTTGGGGGGTGGCTGTAGATCCTGTCATGTCATCAACAGAGAGAGAGGCCAGAGAATCAGTTACAGCACTGTTGCTATCAGGGAGGCCCCTCCTCCAGTGCTTGAGAAGGCCATTCCGGTCAAACCCCCCCCCCACCACCCCAGACTCCCAGGTAGGGAAATCTGCTTGATAATGAAGCTGCGTACCAAATTCAATTAAAACATTAGCGTAATCACATCAACGACGGTATCTTCAGAGAAGACTTAGGGTTTCCGAAAGTGCAGATATTAAAGGTGGATTCCATAGTGGGATTCGTTAGTTAATGGTGTTCATCCGATATGAGAAGATGGCAAGATAGACCAGCATCCAGATTTCCTGTAGAAGCTTAATGTTTGACTTCCTAGTTTTCAGATGTCCGGTAAACATCTGGAGTGAGCGGACATAAGCGGGAAACTACTGAAGCTGGATGCTGGTCCAGCTGTGTATTAAACTTCACATGAGAAGAGTTTTCTGGAAGCTGTAAAGCACTGTGATAATCATACTAATCAAATGCTGGGTTTAAGGAGCCCATAAAGCTGTCTATGTCCGAGGAAAACCACACGATCTCCAACACCACCATAATGGTGCGGAAGCTGGGTGGTGTGACGTGTTCATACAGCAGGTGAAAATGAACAATCCTGGATCTGAGCATGCACTTTTACATTCATTGACTAAGAACTTTTAGCAAAATGTGAATAAAATAAAAGTTCTAAGCACTTATGGGCATGGATATGAACTCCACACATTCTTCATATAGATAAGACAAAGATCACAGGAGCACAGATAACGTAAACTGCACTCATCCAAGTACATCAGTATAAAATTCCGTCCATTCATAGAAATATAAATGGAACCTATCTTTTTCTGTTCCTAGGATCTTTAACAAAAGAAAACACAAACAGAAGATTTGAAGTGACAGGGAATTCTGGATTGTTCTGTTTCTGCAAACACATAGCTATGCGGATACTTTCAAACCACCCTAAGAAAATGATCCAAAAATAATGTTTTTAAGAGTGCACAAACACGGTCCTTTCTTTGGATTCTTTGGTGCATTTCGATGGTGCATGGGTGGGGATTCCATAGGGAGGGTGGTTGCTGGCTCAATGGGTAGCACTGTTACCTCACACCTCTGAGGATGGGGGTGGGGGTACTGTTCCATTCCATTTATTCCCATCCCCTCCCTTTTGGTTGTTTGAATCGCTTACCCGTTTGAATCTACTTCCTCTGAGACTGAATGAACTTTTCCTCAGGCACCTTCTGCTTTGACACAAATAAAATAGCACAGATCTTCTTAAATCTATCTCCAGATATCGACCTATTTTTGAAAAACAGACCTTTAAAATACATGGTTGAATGAATTGCTCTCATATTTAGAACTAAAAGACCATGAACCACCTGCAACATGAAGAACAAAGCTTTGCTTCAAAATGTTAATCTTTCCAACCAGAAGTGACACCATCTGTATTCACTGTCACTTGTTAACAAGTGGTGGTTCGAGACCAAAACAAGCAGGGGGGCAGACAGGGGCCACTTGTTCTCTTGGAGGAGCACAAATATATATATATAAAAAAATTGCATTGCTACCAGTCAAATTACAAGTTAATCAAACAAACTTTCATGTAAGAGAACTAGTGGGGGGGGTGTGTCAGGACAATTAATGGGAGGGAAGGGGGAGAGGTGGCACTACCCCCCTTCACCTGGCCACCCCTAAAGCCACCCCTGCTGTTACACTGATAAAAAGTCAGATTTTCTTGAACTTAATGTCACTGTGGATACAGTTTCCCCAAAGTGCATTTTATTAACTCACTGTCAGTTTAAATAAATTACTGCTTGTAATGCAAAATCTTTTAAGATTTCACAGCCTTTGATTTTAGATATTAATAATAATTATATCCTGTAGCAAATAATTTAACAAGTAACCCTTCTTCACGGAAAGACTCACAATGTTTAACCATTCTTCGAGAATGAAAACAAGTCGTGTTCTGAAAGCAGAATGTCTGTATAAAACCTGCACACACTCGGTAATATTAATACTTCTATAACAACATTAAAACAAATACCAACAGAGTAACTGAAATACCTGTTTTCACTTCCATAATTGTTCAGTCTATCTTGCCAACACCGAGGAAACTGCTTGAGTCCATATAGTCAACCCGTAAGACATTCCAAATGAAAAACAGGTTGCATGTTTTTTCAAAAATATTTTTAGAAAGAAGTTATTCAGAAGCTGTGAGTCCCACAGGGACAGGGGCAAATTTACTGGGCCACCTAGCCACCCGTTAATTCTGCTGAGCTCCACTGAACATCTACCTGCCTCTGATGAGGGAGTTTGTGGCTACACCAGCAACACCCACTCAATCCCACTCCTAGCTACGCTCATAAACAGGCTCCAACTTCTCCTCTTCTTTCGATAAAATGTGGGCTTCTCTTAAAGCACAGACATAAGCAACACAGTAAGAATGAAAAAGGGGTGTTAACGGCACTCAGGTGCCAATAAGATGTTTCTGGCAAGAACTGGGAATCAAACTAAATATTTTGCAAAGTGCAAAACTTATGAACCCAGACCGGACATAACATGCATTTTAGTGATACAAGACAAGAGTTTTTAATGCATTTCACTCTCATTACAGAAACTGCATACTTTAATCTGATATTCGTATGTGTAAAACAACTTCATTAAACCACTCACATGACATGCCAATTAATTACTGTACTACAATGTGATTTTATAAACATAACAGGAATTTATATAGCTCTTGTGCTGAAAAGATCCTTTCAGCAGCAATAAAACACTCGAAAACAATACTAAAGTGACAGTGAAATAAAAAAAATTAATTAAAAATAATTAACAATATTTTACTTGGTTCTAAATATGTCTGTATTGTATTTCTTGTTGCTTTGTACAGATAAAAATACCAGCATTTCAAATAACTACAATTTAAATTAATAGTTGCAGTAGTATTGTTTTCAGATTTATTAACTAAATGTCATTTTAATACTTTATAAAAAATGTTTCGATTTACAATTCTCCTTTCGGAAGCACTAATAATATAATAACAGTTCAATTATTTAACTGGACTACTTCAGTTTGACAGATTATTAGGAACTTCGTGATAATGACATAGGCCAATTTTAATAAAGATGGCAGAGTTCAAGGACTCAACACACACACACAAACACACACAGCTCTGAATGTTGCATTAGGGAGTCTGGGTCTCTCTGTTACTGGTATCTCTCGCCCGCTGCTACGTATATTCTGAAACGTATCTGAATGGACAACATCAGCATATATCATCAAATTGAATACCCGAGCGGTATCTGATAAATCAGCCGTGTTCACAGACAGCGGGAAGCAGGACAGTGTCTAAGAATGAGGAAAAAATATATGCCAAATTTAAACTTTACGTAAAAGATTTTTAATGAAAAAAAGATTATTAATGAGCTTTAGTACCTGAATATATTGAACCATACGCAAAACAAAATATCTGATGACGATAATAATAATAATACGCTTATTGTATTATATTAATGATATATTAATAAGGCGCTAACCCAAAACACACACAACTAGCAAATACAGTAAGTTCAATTATTATCTGAGGTATGTGAGGTGGGGGCACGTACAGGGTGTATACGCTAACTCAGAGTGATTCCTTCTTCTCATGAACAATACGGATACATGAGGACATGTTGGAGCTCAAGGTAGTTTGCATGCAAAGCACAGTCTGGAACAATAAAGTAAAAGGCGGCGTGGTATTCCGATATTTACCATTTCTGCATACTGCGGGAACCCCCGATCCAGACTTTGCCGTCGTGAAAAGTCTGATTTCGCCCTCAAGTGGGGAACTTTTTCTGATTACTTTTTAATCTCTAGAGATGCCGAGAAGCTTAAAGGCGTACAACAGAGCGCAACTGAGCGGATTTTATCCGACTTAAAAATCAACACAGGCGCACTTCTTTCACGGGCATGTGTCCACAGTCGACTAACATGTATGAAGACGTCCTACTGCGTGGAGTCCTCTCGATATGTCACCTTTCCAAAAAGCTTGAGCACAGCTATACGGGGAATCCGCTGACAAGAAAAAGGGCTGGGCTGCTCTTTCTGGTTTGCCTGGTCAAAAAGAGCAAAGATTGGCGGTGCGATGGTCTGCTGGCTGAAGTGGCCGAGTCGTTCCCTTTCTATCGCTGCTCTCGGGGTGCTCGGGCTGTGTGGATGACTTAGCTCAGCTTACGGTGAATCACACGCTTCAATCCATTTATGGAAAATGTGGGATTTCATAATCTTTTCATGCCTGAAAGTAAAATATAATAAATCAGGTCATATGTATACTCTCGCCCGAATGCAAATAATATGAATTGTAATGCGGATTTTAGGCGTCAGGAGTCACGTATGTGTGATAGCTGGGAGCGGAGAAACAAACCAACCTCTGAACAAGTTAAAACTGAATGTGGATGTGCCCAGTGCGGGCTTCATATATGGTGAAGTTTTAGTCTGCTTGCTGGTATTACCAGGGTCGACTTCGAGGCGAAACAAGATTCGATCCAAATATCGGAAATTAGACGCACTAAAAGACATGCACGCTCATCAAATTTTCTGTAGGTAAATGGAGGCAATGGTGCTATAGGTCCTAATTGTAATATTTTACCTCTTAATATTTTAAAGCGACTATAACTATGGATTAATCATACAGGGATTTTTATTTTGTTTCAACTTATTTAATACATATATAGTATACAGTGTGTGTATATATATATATATATATATATACATACATACACACAAGGGCTGTCAGAGTTAACGCGTTAATAACGCGCTAATGCATTCTCACTTTAACGTCGTTAAAAAAAAAAAATTGTGCCGTTAACGCAGGTTCTTTTTGACCCTACGTATTTCCCGTAGTTCAAACTGCAGATTGAATATGCGCCACTCTAGTCTTCAAGTTATTTGTCTTGGAACTGAGTCCATATTCTTAATTGTTGAATGATAGAGAAAGGTCCCTTAAATGCAAAGTTACTGTCAAGCTGAGTTTAGTTATCACTGGAGTACAACCAGCCTACAATATTACGTGCAAGCCAAGCATACATTTTACACCAACAGCATTAGCCCGGGTAATATGTGACAGACCACGCTCAACAGTGTTTGGCAGAAACCAATGGACGTGTCAACCTCCAGGAAATTAATGGTATTATGATTCTTTTTTCTCTTGTTCCAGTTACCTGAACATGTTAAGTACATTTATAGGCAGTCATATTGTCTTTTCTTAATACAATCTGATTGCACTGAAAATGATAAAGTAATCATTACTTTAACGAGACAATTAAGCAGTTAAACTGAAAACTTTGTAATGAAATTCAAGGCTTTTGCAAGTTTTCTTAGAGGCTATGTGTTTTTGGTTTTCTCTCGAACAAGAAAAAGTGCAATAAAATCTTGTGTCCAAAAATTAAAAATTAATTTGCTAACTGAATTGCAAAGCATTTTTTCTTCCATTTTAATGAGCTCTCTCGCCTCTGAGGATACACCTCGCATATCCTCGGTCGTGCAGGGTCTGTGCTCTGGCCTCTTACAAAACATCGATTGACCCCACGGGCAGCCGCCCCAGTAGGCTACTGTCATCACCCAAACGCAAGAAATCATGTTTTGTTTATCGGCGGCTTTATGAACAGTTTCTACAAACTCAGGACCTCGTCAAATGCCGTCAAATCAAGTGGGTGACCAGAAAGTGCAGCTGGTCTCACAGTACAGGGGGTGTCTGATCTATTTGAGACCCACAGGACTGTCCAGACAGCCAGCCATCTGCATGATGCAGAGTTCAGTCACTTGCAACCCCACTCAAAAGACAACAGCAGTTACATGGGGGAATCGGTGGCTCTTTATCACAGGATTGATGAAATGTCAGAGAGAGAAAGAGAGATATTAGACAAACTGCAGTCCCCTTTACCCAAAGCGAGTGATGACCTGCAGGAAGCCCCAAGAAGTTTCTTTGCCTAATGATTTTGGGCACAGAAGGGCAGGGACTCAGATGTCCTCTCTGAGAGGGGGATTACTGGGGGATCTGTCTGCAGAACCCCCAACCTTAGAACAGTAGTGTAATGTAATGCTAAGCTGGGATCTGTCTGTGGAACCCACAACCTTAGAACACTATTGTAATGTAATGCTAAGCAAGCTGTTTTCATCATTCAAGCTAAGTGGCTGAATTTATACTGTATTAAAATGGCTTTTATACTGTATATAAATACATACTAAGAAAACGGACATTTTCATCTGCATTCTTTACTCAAAGTCAGTTGTATGAATTATTACATTAAAGATGATGACATTTAAGGGAAAAAGCAAAAGAATATCTGGTATCTAGTATTTAGATACATTTAAAACTCACAGATTCCATAAAATATGTGGGAAATAAAACCCTATAATCAGTCAATATGGCCTTTCACCTTAAGAGTCGTCTGTTCTTCCTGTGTTTGCGTGGCTTCCTTTTTCCTACTGGCATCTTTAAATTAAATCTGTGATTGTGTGCCCTGCAATTCACTAGCATCCTGTCTATAGTGTCCAGTACCATGTGACCTCTGCTTTTTAGGATAGGCTCCACATTCTCTGTTACTGTCACGCACGGAGGATCCAAGGGCAAAGAAACTCACAACAGGCAGGGTGACAGAGCACAAGATTTTAATTCCAGGATGGAGTCAGACGAGGAACAGGCAAACAATTACCGAGCAAGGACCCAATGATCAGCCTCCCTTAAATAGTCTCTAGATCTGAGGCAGGAGACTCAGAGCCCCCTGGTGGCGAAAGTTGGAACCGATATAGGATCCCACCTTTTTGGACGGTGGTGTGATGGGTGAGGACGGTCTGGATGGGTATGGTGAAAGTCCTGGATGAGTTCAGAGTCCAGGATGTTTCAGGGGGAGACCCAGGTGTGTTCCTCCATGCTGTAGCCCTCCCAGTCCACTAGATACTGGAAGCCGCTCCCCCTGTGATGACAGTCCACGATATGATTAATCGTATTGGTGGCGGTGCCGTCGATCATCCACAGCAGCAGGAGTACAGAAGCCTGGGGACTGGAGATACCACACACGACGAGGGGGAGGTGGGAGACATGCAATGTAGGGTTGACATGCAGCGTGGAAGGAAGATCCAACTGGTAGGGGACCAGGCTGATGCGTCGGATGATCCAGAACAGGCCCAGGTAGCAGGACCCCAGCTTGACCGACTCAGGCCTGGAGGGAAAATTGCAGGTACACAACCATACCTGGGGTGGAAGAGTCTGGCTGGACGATGGGGCCTGTTGGTCAGACATACATAGCAAGCATTAGCCCGCTGGATGGACCGGCAAGCCCTGCGCCAAGCCAGCTGGCAATGCCGCATAGCCACACGGGCCTAGGACGTGTTGACAGCGGGTTCCTCTGTGGGAAACAGGGGGTAGAGAAACTGTACATACATTAAAAAGGGACATCTCTGTGCCAGCCAATTCTTGGGTATTGTGGGCCAGTTGAACCCACATCAGATACCGGCTCCAGGTGCGCGGATTGGAGGAGACGAAGTTGCGTAAAAACTGCAGGATCCATTGGTTGGCCCTCTCTGCCTGTCCGTTGGATTGAGGATGGAACCCTGAGGTCAGGCTGACAGTCGCGTTGAGCAAAGTGCAGAAGGCCTGCCAAAACTGGGATATGAACTGGGGACATCTGTCTGAAACTACATCAGAGGGGAAACCATGAAGCTGCACAACATACTGTAACACCAATTCAGCCATCTCAGGGGCCGTGGGCAGCATGGGCAGGGCTATAAAATGGGCCACCTTGGAATAGTGGTCCATCACGGTCAGGATGACCATATAACATTGCGAGTCAGGCAGTCCGTTAATAAATTCTAGCGCCCAGTGCAACCAGGGTCTATGGGGTATCGAGAGGGGTTGAAGCTCCCCAGAGGGAGCTGTGTTATCAGGCCAGTCGCCGGCACAGGTCGGACAGGCAGCCACAAAGGACTGGACATCGGTGGCCACCAAAATCTGGGTCCCAAGAACCGGAGGGTGGCACGGACTCCACCATGGCCAGCAAGGATGGAGGCATGACCCTGCTGGAGAACCTCAGGCCTGACTGCCGTGGGAATGAATAGTATGCCTTGGGGGTTCTGTGATGGACCTGGCTCGGACTGCAGGGCCCTTAGTACTTGGTCTTCTACAACCCACCGGATGGGAGCCACAATTTTGGAGGCAGGCAGGATGGGAGCTGGAGCGGTGCGGAGGTCATCAGATTCGAATTGGCAAGATGGGGCGTCAGTGTTGGTGTTCCCTGAGCCTGGATGATATGAGGACGAAATCAAAGTTCTCAAAAGACGTGGCCTGCCTGGCTTGCCTGGGGTTGAGCTGCATCATCTGCTAGATGGCGAGCAGGTTTTGATAGTCAGTGATGACCTAGAAGGGCATTGGAGCCCCCCTGCAGCCAGTGTTGCCATTCCTCCAGGGCCCACCGGACGGTGAGCAGTTCTCTATCCCCCATGGCATACTTCCATTTTGGCGGGGAGAATTTGCAGGAGAAGAACATACAGGGGTGCAGAGCACCCACCCCATCCCTTTCCGAAAGGATCACACCCACCCCCACATCTGAAGCATCAACCGCAACCAGGAATGCACAGGACAGATCCCGATGAGCCAGGACAGGTGCTAATGTGAAGGCTGCTTTGAGTCAAGCAAAGGCCCCCTCCTCCACCAGGGTTCATGCAAAGGGGTGCGTGCCGCATGTGAATTGCGTGAGGGTGGCCGTGACCGAACTAAAACTACAGATGAACTGCCTGTAAAAGTTGGAAAAGCCCAGAAAGCACTGCAGCTGTTTCAGGGTATCTGGCTAGGGCCAGTCCAACACCACAGAGATCTTGGCAGGGTCCATAGCAATCTCATCCGCGGAGATAATGTATCCCAAGAACAATACATAGGGAGCACGGAAGAGGCATTTTTCCAATTTGCAGTATAGACCATTATCTAAGAGATGCTGCAACACAGTCCGGATGTGGATGACGTGGTCCGGGAGTGAATGGGAGTAGATAAGAATATCGTCCAAATACACAAAAACAAACTGGTTAAGATATTCGCGGAGGACGTCATTCAGGAGGGATTGGAAGATGGATGGACTGTTGGCAAGCCCGAGCGGTATCACAAGATACTCATATAGACCATTTGGGGTTATAAAAGCCATCTTCCATTCATCCCCTTCACGCACTTGCACCAGATTATACACTCTACGCAGATCGAGTTTGGAAAACATGGTGTTGCCATGCAGTGACTCGATCGCGTAGCGTTTTTTTACTGTGATTCTGTTGAGCCCTCAGCCATCCATGCACGGCTGGAGTCCCCCGTCCTTCTTCTTTACAAAGACAAAACCAGCCACCGGTGATGTAGATACCCGGATCTGCCCGCTGCGGAGAGCATGGGAAATTTAGTCCTCCATCTCTGCCTGCTCAGGCTGGGTCAAGGGAGTAGAGATGCAGTTGTACGGTCGGTGAAGCGGAAGTGTAGTAGCTCTCCGTTTGCTAAATCACTGTCGTAAAATGTGATACAAGGTGGAAAGATCTATCTCACTAGCTGGACCCTCCGGGGGAGTGTCAGAGCTACCGTCTGGTAGGAAACACCGGCCTAAACAGTCAGTACCCCATTGGAGGATGTGCCCAGTAGACCAAGATATCAGGGGGTTGCGGAGCCAAAGCCAAGGGTACCCAAGCATGAGGGGCATCTTTGAGGGCCATATAATAAAAAACAGGACTTTCTCGCGGTGCGACTCATCCTCCAATTCGAGCAGAACAGTTCAACGGCTTACCGGCCCAGTACTGAGTATCCGTCTAAGGCTTGGACGTGTAATCGCTCCTGTAAATCTTGCAGGAGAATGTGCATATGCTGAGCGAACCCCTCATGAAGAAAATTGTCAGCTGCCCCCGAGTCCACAAAAGCCTGCAAGGATGTCTGCCCCCCAACCAAGACAGGCAGATGGCAACAGTGAGAGAGTCCACACAGCTGGGGTTTCTCTGAATGACTTCCATCAAGGCTCCCTGGACGCCTGACGGGAAAGTGTGTTTCCCGGTCGGAGAAGTCATCCCAGACGCCGGTGACCAGCATGACCGCAGTACAGGCAGAGGCCCTCCTGGAGTCAATGACCATGTTCCTCGGCAGACAGGCGGGTTCGTCCCAACTGCATGGGCTCCTCAGAGGTGAGGATGGGTACCAGACAGTCCAGAGGAGGTTGAGGATATACATCCCAGGTCAGTCAGGAAGTGGAAGAGCGAGAGGGGTGTTCCCGGATCCGGTTATCTACTCGTATAGCTATGGTAATGAGAGACTCGAGGTCCTCCCCGAGCTCCCGGGATGCCAGGATTGTCCCGCCCAGTCCATGGTGGAAATGTCAAGACTTCGCAGTTCCAACCCATCTTGGCAGCCAGAGTCCGGAACTCCACGGAATACTCTGCAACTGACCGTGATCCCTGTCTCAAATGGAGCAGACGAGCGCCTGCATCCTGACCATGGACGGGGTGGTCAAACACACATCTGAACTCTTCCGTGAAGGTCTCGAGAGTAGCGCAGATGGTCAGGCTGTGGTTCCATACAGCTGTCGCCCAGGCGAGCACCTGACTGGACAGCAGCGAAATTATGTAGGCGATGCATGCCCTGGGAGTCGAGAAGGCCCTTTTCTGAGTCTCAAAACAGAATACTGTTTTGCGTGAGGAAGCTGGAGCATCTCGTGGGGTCCTCGTCGTACCGATCCGGCTCTGGGAGACGAAAGATAGTTGCACTGGCCATCGCAATTGACGCCTCAGGTTCCTCTCTCTGAGTCAGAGCAGCTCGTTGGTTCCAGATTTCCTGAGCCTGGGTCCAGACCATATGAGACAAGGTCTCAATGGTAGCTTGTTGCTGCTGGATCCAGGACTGTATATTGGCAGATTCCACCAGATCCAGTGTGGGCTCGGTTATTCTGTCACGTACAGAGGATCCAAAGGTAGAGAAATTCACAACAGGCAGGGTGATGGAGCACAGGACTTTAATTTCAGGATGGAGTCAGACGAGGAACAGGCAAACAATGACTGAGCAAGGACCCAATGGTTAGCCTCACTTAAATAGTCTCTAGATCCAGGGTGGGAAACTCGGAGCCCCCTAGTGGCAAAAGTGAACTGCGACAGTTTCATCATAGAAGAAAATTGGCGGGAAAGTACATGGGTGGAGTTTTTGCTCTGTACCTTAGGATACGTGATAATAGACCAAAAAAAAAAAAAAAACTCACAAACAAAATTTCTCAATGGAAATATATATATATATATATATATATACACGGTATATAAAATACACATTGTACATGGACAAATTTGATTTGTGAATTGTGTTCACGAGTAAGCATTTCATTTTGTATAGATTGTAAGAAGGCTTTAAATACTCACGGATAATTTTTAATCAATACATTACTATTTTATTATAACTGATTTAAAAATGCTATGATCATATGCATAAAATACTCTGAACAAAATACTCTGTAGAAGTACTCTGTACAAATACTCTGTATCAATACTCAGTACTGACAAGAGAGCAGAAGCTCAGGTCTGCCCTTCAGTGGCCCAAAAGTGGAATAAAGTATACATGTGGACTTTTGCATTTTAACATGGGATTTTTAAAATACTCCACATATGAACATGTGATCAGGGTGTTTAAAACACTTGTTTGCATTCACACATGCATTCATGCATTAACTTGTGTTAAATGGACAAAAAAATGTAAAACTGCACGTGAGTCACAGTGAAGATATAAAATTGTGAGCAAATTTAGATAATTTCCTTTTCAGCAATATATATAAAAACTGAGACATTTATTACATATCTCTGCTTTTTAATTATGTTTGTTTGAAACTGCAGCTATCTAATAAAGGAATCCATTTTTTTAAATCCAAAAACCCCTGGATTAAAAAAAAATAATACTTTTTGTTGTACGATAACTAGGGGTGTAACGGTCACAGTTTTCCCACAGTTCGGTATGTGTCACAGTTTTTGGACCATGATAAAGGTACGGTTTCGGTATCTTCATATATAAGAAGAAAAAAACACATCACCCTCTAATTAAACAATGAACTCTATTTTTATTTTGACTGTCTATTTTAATTAAATTAAGCTTAACATCAAGTGAACTACCTGTCTAAGCATTCTGTGTTCTGTCTAAGCTTTGACAACCTGGAAGTAATTTGCCTTCTCTGTTTTATTTAAACAGGCTACATACTTGTATAGGCAATATTAAATGTAAAAATAACAAAGTACAAAATTAAGTTGGTACCCTAATGAGTTTGTTTACCATCTTTTTTCCCTCGTCATCATATTGCATACTGAATCCAAAAAGTTGAAAGACGGGACCTTTTCAGCTTAGCTTCTCTCTGTCTCCCTACTAGCACTCGCCATTGTCACATTGGAGTGAAAAGAATATTTGTTTTAGTTTAGACTCTCTTCTAGCTCATATTTGCATAGAAAGCACTCATAACCAGGAGGCAGATAATTTATGGCATCTGCTGTTGTACAATGACATTTAAACTCTAGCCCTCGAAAATAAGACAATCCCAGTTTTTTAGATGTATTTTTTGGGAAAAAACACCATGTTATATTTGTGCCAACACGTATAGGAAAATGACAAAATGATATTGTAATACCGTGGCTCATGTGTCTGTATCAAACCGTCAGGGGCGTACCAAACGGTTCGATAATATACCAAATACGTTACACCCCTAACCATGACTAATAGAGTTTTTAGTTTTCATCCAGATTTTTACTGAATGAATGTGATGCGATTTATCGCAGTCTTTAATTATGTGATAAGAATGTGATAACACGTTTAAATTGTTTTGAATGAAGAAGTCCACATGTAAAAAATGGGCTGCAGTCCTTTTCTGGTAATTACTGATAGACAGAAAACTGATTACTACAACTAAATCATGTACCATGAAATATTACCAGTCAATGATCTCAATTCCAGCACAGCAAGAGTAAAGTTTTTGTACATAAACACAATGTCCAGTGAGCGACAGAGCAGCTATTCCAGCATACGACTTATTCTATGACTTTGCTAATGGGTATTGTAATGAGAAGCAGTGTTTGTGTAGCCTTGAAGAGCCTCATCAAGTCTAGTAAATGGGCTGGTTTTAAGAGACCCAGAACACTGGAGCTTCGAGTGAACTTAAACTGTTTAAGCAGAACAAGCACTACAAACTCCTTGATTTCTTCATGTTTCCTAATGTAGAAAAACCTCACTTTTCATTGGTATTAAACCACAATGGTTCACAGTGTCCTCAGCAGAGCAGGCAGAAACAAATGTACAATCATCTAATCGCACAGATACACACTTACTTACAAATCGGTCTTGATCTCCTCCTCTTTTGCAGTACAATATGGCATACATGTTTGCAGGAGCAGAATGAGGATTTTTTACGATATGAGGTGGCAGCCAATTGAGAAGGTTTTCACAAAGGAATCATCTGGTGCCCTGCATGCTTCACTTTGTTGATGCTTTGGCATTGAAATCTGATTTGTTTTCCCTTCATGGTTTGGGATTCATTTAGATAACTGACAGAAAGATACCAGCATAGTGGGGAACAACATACTTCAATGAAAGTGGTATCCACTGCCAAGGCACAATGAATAATACTTTATGTTCTCAGAATATAGTAATATGTTAAAATTATCTATGCATTTTCACCGTGACCAGTTTTCTTAATGCTCAAAACATTCACCATTTAAAAATATAAAAAGTTTTACCATTAACCAATTAATATTTTATCTTAATGCTCAAGTCATTGTCCTGTCTGAATTTATCAGTTTAGGAATTGTAATGATAATGTTTGATGTGCCAAAAATGCTCAGAATATGTTATTGGTTTGGATTAATGACATGGAACTGTGTCTTCAGATGACTGGTTATAAACAGATTCTGGCACTCATGTAAAAATGCAGTTATTATAATTTTATTAGAATTTCAATGCGGGATATTTTTAACAGGGCCTGTTGTGTTTATGGAATCAGCTTTAAATATGATAAGGGAGAAAGAAAGAATTTGTTTACATATAGTAAAAATCTTTAATATAGCAGCATACAGCTGATGAGATACAATACTATGCAAAAGTCTTAGGCAGTTCAAGAAAATGTTTAAGGCCGTTTATCTGGGCAGTAGTTGTATTTTTGCTCAGACAAAAAAACACAATTTAACATTAGAATATGTATGAATAAAGAGTAATAGAAAAACTAGTAAAAATAATTTGTTCTGTTCTATAAAATATTACTAATATCTGGTTGGATGGCTTGAACAGCATAACTTTCGTTCCCAAACTTCTCCTTGAAAGAACCTCAGACATTCCATGTATTTCTTAATTTTCACCACCAGCTTAGTTACCTTGTACACTTAACTAGCTACTTCACATTATGAGGTCTTAATTAGCCTGACACGGTGCTCTCCTAGTTGATCTCTTTAAGTTCATGGGTATGTTGGATAATAACTGTATATGCTGGGGTGAAATGAAGAGATGTTTAAAAATATGTAAACTGACACACTTTAACCCACCTGAAGTTGTAGTTTTACGCCAACATGAACATGATTTAAACATAATCGTCATTGCCTGCCTAAGACTTTTGCATCGTACTGTATAACTGTTATACATAAATGAAATGGCAATATACTTATTTTTAAAATTCTTCACTTCATGAAAGTGGCCTGTGGTAACAGGGCCCTCCTGAGATGTTGAAAGTGGCTCTTTTTTATTTTCAAGCGGCTGCTGTAAAGCCATCATTAGATCCAGAGACATGGTCCAGCAGTGAGATCTTAATTTCCATCATCTCCTTTCCACTTGTTATGTGTAGCCCATGGAATCTTCCAAGGTCAGCCTCTGCCAATTAGTAAATAATTCATTACAACATTTCTGAATATGGTTTTGGTCCATGTGCTAATGAGAGGCCATTTTGCTTCATCCTAATTTGGGGAGACATCACCAACCACGTCCATGTGTGGAAGTTTCTAGAACGACTGTGCGGCCCTTTTAATAGCAGATAGGGTCACATAAGAACACGCTGAATGATCGTTATACCTGAAATTACCTTCTTTCGCATCCAGGAAAGGATTGTCTTTGACTACCATTTCTGAAGCTAATTAGTCACTCTGCAAAGCATGTAGGTCTTGTTTAGTGAGGTCTTCATTTCTGCCTATCATCTACATTCCACATTTTAGGGCCTATGGTTCGTCAAGGCCTGGTTTTGCCATTTACTAAATAATTGATTAGACACTTCTGAATATTGTTTAGCATTCATGTACTAATTGGAGACCAGCAGATTCCGGGGAGAGATATGACTTTTATCTTCTAATGATGTGAACGTAATTTAACAGATATTTTCGCATTAAGTCAATTGGAATAGGGGTGTCTTTTAATGTTCAAAACTGCAGTTTTAGAAGTTTCTCATTAAATCTAATGCAGCTTAAAAGATATGAGAGACTCAGATAATTTGGACTGGAGATACTCCCTCTGCCCGAAGTCACCACCAGTTTTACTTATTTTGCAAAATGGCTTAAGCTTTTGCTTCAGCTCAAACAGTGTTATTAGAGCATTAACTTAAATTCTGCAGTCTTTTGTTTGTTTTGTAAACATGATCTTCATCACCAATAAGGATTATGATTTTAGCATTAAAGTATTTATTCATCTGGATATATCTTAGCTCATTTGCAGGTAGATCAGAAGAGTCTGTTGACAGAGCACAAACTGAATTGTTTTAATGTTAAGATATTTATTAAATGAATAAGTCATGTCTATAAATGATTATTGTGATAAATCACCTAATGACGTTTTTAAGATGAAAAGGATAGTCTGCCTTTTGGATTTCCATAGGGACCCTAGAATAAACCCTTACCTAACTGGTTACTTTGAAGAATGTGATCATTCAAGTAAGAACATGATAATTACATTCCTATTTACAGAAATATCTCACATTTATACGTTAAACATGTGTACTGTGAAAATGAGTGGGAGCAGTACAGTCAATATCAAACTCCATTTTTTGACACTGCACACGCAGGGCAGTAAATGATTTGAGACATGTGCCTGAGGGAGAATCTGCAAGCTGCTACCTATTGTTATCTGTCTGACAATGTTCAGGCTGCTGCGGGGGACGCACAACCTAGAGTGGGGCTTCTCTGAGACATGAAAACACAGCTGGGACCAGTAACTAGTCGTCGAGTGTTAACGTGACTCTGCGGTGAATGGGGCACTGTGGCGGCCCCGATCAAGCCTCCACTTCCCGGCCTGGACCGCACTATCGCTGTGACGTGCCGCTTTGTCCATACTAGGGAAAGCAGCCTTTAAAAATCGTTCAGGGAAATTTGCAACTGTGAAGCAAACTGACCTGAACATTTTCTTCTATTTCCCCAATAATGTTCAGAAAAAAGAAGGCTGAGCAATTCAAAATAAAAGGTACGTTGGAAAATACGCGGACCTCCAAGGAATGTGCATTTTGATGTCCTCTTAATTAGTGTGTGAGGATCAACACGCTCACATGCACACTGGAGTGGACTGACACACTTCTCGCACTGCATTATCTGGAGGGGCTGTTCGAAACTGGGACTCATTTTCTCAGACCCATTTTATTTACTTTTGGTCATTATGTTCCTCCTAGAGATGCTTAATCGTGAAATAGGCAGAACTAGATCACTGTTTTTAGTGTAATCAATAAAAAACAAAGCATGGATAGGTATTACATTTAATATTTAATTTATTTTTCGTTGGGCGAGATTAACAATACGAGAAGAAAAAAGATTTAGAGTTGACAGTTTTTCACTGAGCAAAATGTCAACGCTTGGGAATTTGTTCAGGGTCTCCACAGGTGGGGACCCATGAAGATGTTGAAAAAACGGGAAAATACTCTTTGGGCAGCTGGAAATGGATAACTTCATTAACCGAACAGTAAGATATGTAGATAGAACCAGGCAGCCGTTAATCTTTGTCCGGCTTTAAAATGAAGTGCTTTAGGATCTCTTTCTACTTTTTGTACACCAGCCTGTAATAACGGTTGAAGGACTGTCAGCCTAGCAGCACCGTGAACAAAGAAGACAACACTGTTTCTGAGCCGATCTGCCAGAAACAGAGAAAACGGCATCGTGGGATTTCCTTACAGAACAAAGAGAACCCAAGATGGAAACTTCAACCAGCATAAAGCCCCTTTCAAGGAAGACTGCGCTTTGTAATCGGTGTAGAGAAGTCCATGTTTACATGCAATGTAATTCACGTGTAAACGCCACATAACTACTCAATATAGATGATAGGCTATCACTGTTCTACTGGAATCCCATGTTCAATAAATTGTGCTTGTATCTGCATTCAAGTATCGGTTAATTTTGAATTAGAGTATTTTAATAAAGCACAGTGTGTAGTGCGACATAATTTCCGATAAACGGAGCGGATCACACATCCGTGTGGTGGCCCATAGCAGACGTCGAGCCCTGCGGTATGTACAGGAAGCGGCCAGCTCAGCCGGGAGGGAGACCCTGTACTCTCGTCTTTTAATTAAACCTTCTTGGTTTGCATCTGCATAGTTTGTTAGAACCTACTAGAAAGAAAACATTAAAACTGTAAATACAGCAAATTAACTGAGTATCTTAAAGCTATCAGCGGACCCTTTGATCGTTTTAAAAAAGCCTTCTGCAGATTCGAGTGTCCCTATACAACGAAAGCTTGCCCCCTCCACCCAAACTACCTGCACCATCTGCTAGCTTGTAGCTTTGACACTCTTTCCTATTTCACAGGAACTCTTGTTGTAAGGGGTAGAAATTGGACAATGCTGGAGATTCTTGGCCTCTCTGTTCAAGTCATCTTTCAAATGAGGTTTTCGAGCTGTCAGTTGGGGTCCGGAGATATTTCTAGGAAATGTCTAACCTGTAGAAGAACATTCATATTTTCACATAATAGTTTACTGGACACTTATATATGCAGCCATTACAATATGTTTACTGAGTAAATCTTGCTAATGATATAATCATTTTTTTCACGTTTAGATTTTTACTACTAATGATTGTGTAGTACATGCACATTTTTGCATTTAAATGTTACTGGGTGTTACAGGCATTTTATTTTATTTTTTTATGATGCATGATTAACCAACTATTAAAATATTGCTCAGCATCTTAAATAAGTAAATGACAAGGTTTAAAACTAAGGCAGGCTGTCCCCTCATCCTGTATTCATCAGTATTTAGTTAGTATTTGTGATTACTGTAGTGGTTACTATGAGATGAAAGCAGAGATAGAGTTTCAGACACATCTGCCACCTAGAGTTTGCTTTGCTCTGTAACATGTAAAATCATTTCTTTGTGAATTTTAAACCATCCTTTGGTCAAATGTGCTGCTGAAGCCAGCAAGACAATATCACTCACCAAATGCTTTGGAACACAACTGACATGAATCGGAATGAATAGAATGATATACTGTAAAACAGAGACTAGGTCTTTGATTGCAGAAGGTGAAGGTCCTTTTTGCTCAGCATATCACCAAATGGTAATGTACAGACTCCTAGAAAGTGTCACTTCAAGTATGGGCCCTCTGGATTTTTAATTTATTTATAGGATTTATCCCACAATCCTATGTAGAATAGGCAGTTTGGAGATGGAAGGATAGATGGATGGGTGGATGGATGGATGGATGGATGCTGAGATTTATTCAACAAATTTCCCCTTGAATTTTTAGCATATTTAGAATGGTCTTATAATGAATGCACCGCTAATGCAATTGTTCTTCAGTTTTCTGATGCACATAATTGTGTGAAATAACCAGTCACATTTTTCTGTTACCTTTAATTATTAATAAAAACTAGAGAACAGAAATACAATACACTTTTCCATATCTTTATTGAAAAAATTGGTGGAACAGTCACCTTTGTTGTATGAAACAGGAAGTAGGAGAGAGGAGGTTTAGTAGGTGGAACAATCTTTACCAAACATTTCCTCTCCCCATTTGGGGGGGGGGGGGGGGGGGCCAAAAAACCCTTCTTTCCCTTTGGTTGTTTTGGTGTCCTTGCCTGCCCCCCTTCCTCTGGGTTATGTGTTAACTTTCTGTTTTGGCTTTGGGCCCCAATTACTTTTTTT
>JAACJT020000013.1:4505072-4528617 GCA_009936485.2 Gymnarchus niloticus
CATAACCCCCTGGGCCCGGCCCCGGCGAAGAGCGGGAATATTAAACCTCCAACCCGCCCCCGGCCAGGGGGGGGGGGGGGGGGGGGGGTCTACAAAACTGCTTCATCTCGTTGATATTTTTGGCTGTCCTGCATGCACTACTCACTTCAGGTCATGCTGCAACATTTCAGTTTGGACTTAGGCTACAGTTCACATTTTTATTTTTATGCTTTATTAGCGCCTAGACAAACATCAGAATTCAGCGCAGGTCAGAACAGTTCATGTACACAGGAAAGTGGTTCACAAACTTCCGTCCTCCACTCCACAGAGCTACAATATCAAGATACCCTCAGCTTCAACACATGTTCACTTTTCTGCTTAAGGATGCAATACTCTATAGAGATGTGAACCTGCAGCCTATCGGTAATAAGTAAGCATGTATGGTGGGTTGGAAAGTTGCTTAACCCTTGTGCTCAGCCAAGAGCAAACGCCGAAAGGGATGTTGCCTCTCTCTGAAATGACAGCATGCACATGGCCAAGGGTAAGCTCACTTAAAGGAACTTCTCTCTTGAATATTTTAACATGTAGAGATATATTATAAGCTCTCTTTAGTGCCCTGGTCCCTCGTCTGCTTTCTTCTAATCGTTCCACTTGCTTCTTCTCCTCTGTGTGGTTTTTAAGCAGCTAGCGAGGGGGCCAGCAGTCAAAAAACAAACAGCTTTGTCTGGCAGAAAGGATCTGCTGAATGAGAGTGGAGGCTTAATGAGGAAAGAGAAGGATTTTCTGGAACGAGAACCGAGGACTTAAGGTCTGTTCGTCTTTCCTGTGGCACTGCTTTGAAGAGACTGCCTTTTTCTTTGTGACACTGCAGAGGAAACGTCCCAGAGGAAGGGCTGCCTCGGGCCTCAAAATCACTTTAGAAGATGCTGTGGTTCCTCTCAGCTAGAAAAATGTCCAGGAGCTCTTAAAAAGCTGTCAGCCTTTGCTTGATAACTTGGAGATAAATAGTTAATGATGGGGATGGAGAGAGGGAAATATGAGTGTGATGGTTTGTCATCTGGTAGTTGCATTCTGATGGGACTGACATTATTAATTGATAAAGGTGCGTATGGCCATGTGTGGCTTTTTAGACCTTAGAAATAACAGGGACAGCATAAAGTAAGCTCAGTCAGTCAGTGGGCTTGTGGGTATTGTAGTCTCATTAGAGCTGCTATTAAAGCATGAATATGTTCACCCACCTACCTGCATGAGCTGGAGCCAGTGAGAGCACAGGTGACGTTCCTGTGCAGAAGCAGGGGAAATATACATGAAAACAGCTCTGCGTCCTCCTCACTGTATTACGCACACCCCCATTATATCCCCATTATATTTTTCCCTTGTGACTTTCTCCCTTGGGGAGATTTCAGAATAAAAGAAGAAGAAAGGGAAGGAAGGGCAGAGAAGACAGGGATTACAGAGCTGCCACCTGGAGATGGGGCAGAAACTGTCAGCCGGCTGGAAATGGGTGCGAGTCAAACTATTGCTGAGGTTCTTGCAAGGGCCGTGGACGGGGGGCTGCCTATTCCATTCTGGTGTTTGCATATTTTATCATTTATTTAATAGACACAAATTTAAAAAAAGTAATTGAAATTGATATCCTGTTGAAAAAGAGCCGTACTGACAATTTTATATCTTAACCCAGTAGTTTTCATAATATGGTAAAGGTTAAAGCCAAAGAGCGTTAAATTGGTTTAACTAGCTGATTTGTATGGTCAGTGACACACTATCTATTGTTGTTTGGTTTTGATCTTCACTTGGAAAAAAAACTTTTCCAGTCTTTTTGAACCCTCCTTTCACTAAGACCGCATCATTAATTAGGCCAATAAAAACTCAAAATGAAAATGGGATCAAATTTTTTATATAACCCATTTTTCTACGCTGCAGGCTTGGCCTGGAAAAATTCATTTCTTCAGCGATACAGGTGTTTCTAAAGCCAAAGTTTTAAACCTAATTCTGTGCTAAACCCAACTGTCCACAAAAGATCCCATATGTTTCAGGAAATGGGAAAGAAAGTCCTCATTTCCACAGTAGCATTCTCCACTCACTATACAGCAGGAGGACCTACATTTCTGTAGACTGATATAGCTCTGGCGCCAGTATCTATCTAGAGTACAGGTCTTAGAAAGAAATTTTCGTTGACTTGGTCAGAGAGAAGAGGAATTTATTCCAACACATTATTCCCACAAATTACCTATAACCCACAGTGCATTGTTTCAGGAAGGCAGCAGCCCGTTCCACTTGGCATTTGTTGTTCAGAAGCATGAAACCAAAGCTTTCACTTCTTCCTGACCAAACCTGTAGCCAAACCAAAATCTCACGGAACATTTCTCCAACCAGAGGAAATCTCAAGAGTTCCATCATTTTCCTGCAGACTAGAGGCAATCCCAGAAAAATTTGAACGTGTGTCAGGTGTTTGCATGGAAGCACTCTGAAGCAGGCTGAGGGGATCACACGATGGTTTATTGTCCACTGGTACTTAAAGTTCAAAATGTAAAACAAGGGATCACCAGGGGTTAATCCAAGGGGCGGGACGAAGGCAGGAAACACACAGTGGTGACGTCAATGACTGGACTGGGGTAAACAGGACTGGGAAGCACTCTTAAGGACTAGTAATGAGGGGAAAACACAGAACAGGTGTGCCCCATTAGGGCACACTGGAGAAAGACAGAAGGAACAGGGAAGTAGGGCATGACACGTGTATTGCAAGATGGTAATTGGATCACATTATGAGAACTACGTTGATGAGAACCACCTAAAGTTATATACTAGTAGCCTGAAGACAATAATTCTACTATTATTACAAGGTTTTAAAGGCATCCTTTGGACATTTTGTAAATCATTCTATCTCTGTGTTGTGCGCTTCCAAGCACAGGAAGGTTGGCTGCATCTGTTTTGCATTATCAGAAGAGGAAACTGCTGTGTTGACTTGACGACCCAAAGACACAACATGCGAAAGGTCTCCAAAAAGCTCGTCAATTGCGGTTGATGTCATGAGAGACTGCAAAAAAGCCTCAGCAGTCTGAACCTCGTCAATTCACTGTAAATGGAAGGAAGATCGTTAATGTAATGATGGTGATTGCGTTGCTTAAGAATGGTCTCCCAGATTTTCACTTTTCTTTGACCAAAAATGAAATAAAGATGTATCACTTTGGAGCCGTTTTAACAGGAAGACATTCAAGGAGATACCTGACAGAGTGAAAGCAGGGTTGACGTCTGGAAAAACTGAACCTTGCATGTGATATTATGTGTGTGTGTGTGTGTGTGTGTGTGTGTGTGTGTGTGTGCGTGTGGACATGTTTATTATCACATTGTGGGGACACAATGTCCCCTGCAGGAATAAAAACCTGTTACTTTTTACTTTTTTGTGGAAAACTCAATTTTATAAAAATCTTTCAATGCAATCAAAATATCTAAATACAGTATCTGAAAGTCTTGCATTTTTTTTGGTTGTTTATGGTAAGGGCTGGGTAAGGGTTAGGGTTGTCAAAAGTAGGATTAGGATCAGGATTAGGATTAGGATTAGGGGTTAGCTAATAGAAAGGAATGGAATGTCCCCACCATATTATAAACATACACCTGGTTGTGTGTGTGTGTGTGTGTATGCGTGCTTGTGTGTGAACATAGCATGCTTTCACAAAATCACAACTGGAGTAATCTATTAGCTAGAACAAAACAGAAATAAATGGAAAAGACAGAGAAATAGTGCCATGAAATTTAAAAGGTACTTGTAGTTTAGAGGTGCTATATAAAATCAGATTGAGCCATTAAGCCTTAAAATCAGTTTCGCTGAAATACTTCACAATTTGAGGGAAAAATG
The DNA here is from genome assembly GCA_009936485.2 of Gymnarchus niloticus. NCBI lineage: Eukaryota > Metazoa > Chordata > Actinopteri > Osteoglossiformes > Gymnarchidae > Gymnarchus > Gymnarchus niloticus. The sequence continues at coordinate 4,508,908 of JAACJT020000013.1, forward strand.
AAGGAAATCTCAATTTTTTGTTATAATAGATGCCAAAATTCGTATTTTATAATGAACTTTGATGGCCATTTATCTATAAAATAAAATGGCCCAATGAAAACTTCCAGCAATTCCAGTCTAAGTTTGGTGCAGAATGTTGATCTTTGCTGAACTAAGCCCTGCATGGGCTCCTTAATATTCAGGAGTGCACAAAATGAAGGCACACTCCATTTGATTAAATGGAGAAATTTGAGGCAATATGATCAATGTTTGTAAAGATCTTGATTTTCAACACATAAGATTCTGAAATTTTTGCCCACATGGACAGTGACCCCATTTGGGCCAAGTGTCAAGTTGAGCTCAAATGCACAGGAATCTCTGTCAAATAACAAGCTTCAGAATAAAGATATAAGCTTCAAGCATAAAACCTTTACAGCACACGTCCTGTTCTTTACATCTCCCCGGTGAAATGTATGAATTATTTATACTGAAAACACAGAAAATGGAAAGTTCACCATAAGTCAGGTCCAGCATTTGAATCCAGTGGCATAAACAAGGTGAAGATAATTTACGGTATCAGCAGCTCATAATTGAATTCACCACATGCAACATGTTTAACAGATCCTTGTGTGTCTTTAACAGGACAGCCTGTTCATCCTAATTCAGTTCTGCATGTGTCTCTGGGTGTCACAGTGCCTTCCTGGCAAATCAAATGATACGAATACAACCCAGTCAGTAATTCGAAAATGCATTTGAAGAGTCACATGTTGTGAGTGAATCACTGCCACACAGTGATGTTTATCGGCACCAACTTGAGAAATCACTGCCTGGCATAGCATAGCGTACCGAAGACTGTCTGTGAGGGTGGGCCCAAACTGTGTCTTCTTGCTCTTATTTACAATGATTGTGCACCTTCCCTATTTGATTATGACATAAACATTCATAAAAGTGCTCAAATTGTGAACTCACAGGCTTTATTAATGCATCCGCATGAGAATCACGACAGTTTCATTTCCTCCTTGACTACAGTGCCTAGCAGGGATTCAGTAAATATCACTTTGGGTAATAAAATGGATGTAGTACTCCCAATGGTGAGAGGAGGTAGCCTGCCCTCGTAACAGGAACATCCTCGATAACGGAAAGGGTTTCATAGTCCGGCCAAACATAGGTGGACTGTGACTTATAAATGGATCCTAAGTGGAAGGCTTTTTATGAGCAGCTGTACATGTTATTCAAATATGGTCTTTAATAGATATACAGTAATGTGCAAGAGTTTTAGACAGGCAAAGAAAATTATATTTAAATTGCGTTTATTTTGGTGTAAAACTAAGGCTTTACAATGGTTAAAGTGTGTCAGTTTACATGTTTCAAAAGGTCTCCACAAATCATCTCAAAATTTGCAGTTAGTAATCAATATTCTCTTGTATTTCTTGAACTCAGCTACAAGTTCATCTTGCTTGGCTAATCAATACCTCATAAAATTAATTATGTAATTCGTGTAACTAATTAAGTGAGCCGTTGATGACATTTATCAAATACATGGAACGGCCAGGGTGCAACTGAGGAGAGATTTTGGAAACAATACTGTGTCCTTCTAGCCATCCTACTTGAAATTTTGAAGAATATAACTTTTTTTTTATTGCATTACTGTTTATTTAAATATATTATAGTGTTAAATCATGTGTTTTTTCCTGAGCAAATATACACTTACTGCCCAGATACATGGCCTTAAGCATTTTCTTTGCCTGCATAACACTTTTGCACTGTACTGTAAATTCTGGCTCTTCATGTCCTCATACATGCTTATGATTCCTTACCATTTTTCCCATCATTCATTGCAGGGAATGCCATGTGTAATTTCAAGGGTTGTTCCATCGGTGTTGATGGAACATATGTCTCTTCTAACTGCACGCTTTGTCTCAGCTGCTGAAATGTAAGTTAGCAGATCCCATACCCCAAAGGACCACGTACCTCCTCAGAGAAGACTTTCCGCTAACTACACTGACAGGACGTGTGTATTCCAGCCTGATCTGGAATTGGTTCATCTTCCCAAACACATCTTTAATTCTGTCGTACGGGTTGGTTGGCAGATTTATTTTAATCTCCGGTGTTTGCAGAAGGACAGCTGGAGGTGATCAAAGTGTCACAGTGCAGTGAGAGCTCAGCTCTGGTTTAATAAGACAGCAAGATGGCTGGGGGATGAGCGACATAGACAGCTTCGAGCCTGGGTTTATGTGTAGGGCTTTATGACATAGTTATGCGATCCTCGCTAATTTGTTCATGTCTTCAGGGCTGATGCTTTACTGCTACAATGCCCCTCTTAGTTAAACTGTACATCAAATATGTACCTCGAAGTTTCAGGTATGTTTCACAACGTAAATGTTTTGACTATAAACTGGGCGCCACTCATTAATGACTGGTATCCATACCTGTGCTACTTTATGTTCCCAGATTGGCCTCCATATTGCCTCAGAATGTGAACAGCCTGATTCCTCCTACATTTGCTTTGTATCAGTGCTATGATCCGGTCCTCCTCCCCCGTCAATGTCTGGTGTCTCCCTCCCATTTTGACTTTTGGGCCCCTTGGCACCCAGATGTGGCTGCCAAACCACTCAGCTGATCCAGCCATAGCTGGTAAGGCTTACAGCCGAGCATGGTGTTCCACACACCGCTGGGAAAGAACGTCCCATGGCAGCCAGCCTCTCCGAGGCCCCGCGTCGGTGGGCCGCACCTGACGTGTACATAACGTGCTCCCCATACTTCATTACATGTGTAATTTACTGGCTCAGAGAGCAAACCGTACCTGCATTTAGGCTCCATTCTGAATCACTGCCAGCGCTAATAGTGTTAAATTTTATCAGGATATCCTCAACGCCCTATTACCTATCAGGACAGGCAACTTCATTCATTTAATTAGTGTAATTAACGAAGGCTTCGGGGCATCTATGAATTCAGCTGAGAAATAAAAATCTATATGGCTGACTTTTAAATAATTGAGTTGATAACAAAGTGCAGGCTGTGAGCTTTGCATTAAGACAAAAAAAAACTTTAAACAAAAAAAACCCTACAGATTAATAAGATGTTGTTTTAAGGAGGTTGTCCAATAACACAGTTAAGCATCCTGCTGAGCACGCAGAGTATATTTCTGTAAGGTTCAAGGCTATATTTATAAAGATTTTTAAATATACTATACTCTTACTAAACATGCCTAATGTATTGAAGATCTCGATACTGATCTTGTTAAAGTTCTACATTGTTGAGGTACGTATTAAAACAGGGAACTATGAAGACGGACTGCACGTTTATAAAGGCTAATTAACTAAAGTGTGATGGAATCACTCAAGAGTAGCATTTCTTTAAGAGACTTTATCGATAAGGTAGTGTCTTTCCTTCTAAAACAATGAGCATTTGGTTTTGTTGTCTTTAATTATTCCTTGCCCATATGTGACAGCTGGTGATCTACTGATGAATGAATCAGAGACTAGTTTGACAGGTTGAATCTGACAGGGGTAATCTCTGTCATGCATGTATGCAAAACACATAGCCTAACCTGGATAAACTGATCATATCTGAACACATATGAGGCATAATATGGTAGTAAGACCAGCTGTGCTAAGAACTCTCGCATAAAAGAATGCAAAAATGTACTGAACATTGTAATATTTTATTATTACGCAATCTGTGCTGATAAAGAGTATAAGTATTCCGTAAAATGACATATGTTGTATTTGATAGGTATTTGGCCAGCGCACAGTTATCATGCAGAAGAAAAGCATTTGGTATTTCTGATGACCCAAGTGGTTCCGCTTAATTAGAGCCTTGTGTGTAACAGTTCATTAAAAACTACAGCCATATGCCTGAGGCTGTTGGGTCAGAGAGCGATTCGAACCCTCTCACATTGTCCTTGTGTGGAGCCTCTGGCAAAAGCATGGCTCTGATTTGGCAGGCTGGCGTCCAAGTGAGACGGCCGTCTCCAGGCCGGCCCATGCCTGTCAGCAGTCGCTGGAACCGGTCCTGCTGGGCTCTGCATTACACAGATGTGAAGGCTGATTATGGCTGCGTGGTAATTAGCAGCGATCAGATTTGTTTTGTGGTATAAACGGCGCGTGTGCACAACATAATCCGTGGCCTCCCATTCAAATTCGGCCCAAGGCCTCCGCAGCAGACGGGTCACAGGCTTCTGGGAACGCAATCACAAGGTCCTCCATATGCTCCTGCCGCATCTTACCACAGCTACGAGTGTGCGATGAGCTCCCAGAAGATGGTAATCGCGTTCGGTAATTACAGCGTGGCTTTTGGCTGGCTATAAATGGGGGGAAGGTGCTAAAACACCCCCTCATCACAAAATCTGTAAATTGCTTTACGTGGTGGATGCCGAACGTAGTCGGTTTTCAACCGCCGAAATTATGAATAATTGCAACAGATGTGGCAATATGGCCAGTCTCCAACGGACAAGGCCCCAGATAATTCGACCGACCCTTTTGACAAGCCAATTTAATAAAATGTGAACAAAACCTTCCTGCTAATAATTTATCATCCCTTCTCCCAATTGGTTAAACTTAATTACCCTCACAGTTAACAAGGTCACACACACATGCCAAAGTCTGCTGTAGTTTTGATAATGCAATCAGGAATCAAGAGGTGATGACAGTGTTGTTAGTTTTTCATTACCAAACTCCCTGAAAACACAAATGCCAAAGTCTTACTCGTCAATTCATAATAATTAGCCGCTCTTACACAGTGTCATTAGCACTGCAAACCACTTAAGTGTCACACGCTTTGGCGGAAAGGTGGCGGCATATCTGAGGAAACGGGACATTCCACTCACCCAGGACCTACCATAAAATAAGGGTTTCATAGCTACTTTATTTGAGTATATTTTCATGTTTGTATGTGCCTGTGTAAGTTATTCTAGACTGAGATAAAATGATATTCATACAATAAATATGAATGTTTTCTATATCCGAAAATCACATGGATGGAGATACATGGATATAAACTGGACTATAAAATGTAATCAATAGCGCATGTTCATGACACAATTTGATTAAAACACCCTCATTCTTAAATAATATGTTAATAACAGATATGAAGCAGAGTTTTTTTCTGATTTATTGGACAGTACTGTTCCTGGTATTTGAGCCAAGCTTTATTACCCAACATTTGCTGAGTGGAAAAATAAATACTAAGCAAAGCGAGGCATTAAGTGGTTTAAGTGGTCGAATCATCATGGATTGTGTCGGCATGGCAACAACCAGACGCAGTAATCTATCGTCCGATAGGGTGCCGTCATCGCTCCAGTCTTCATGCTAAACACAGTTGGAGTGACCTGTTCCTGAGTTAGTGACCCAGTTTACCTTCACAGCCCAATTGGTCGGTGAAGTCCTCTAAGTGGATTCTGGGTAATGAGGAGCAGGTGCCAATATACAGTTGATTTTCTCCTTGAGACTTTGCAGGTAAGTTCTGTTAGCATGCCAGAATTGGAGCGTGGATGTTGAGTCTTTATTTCATTTTTATTTGGAACTATAGTCTACTGGCAGCACCTAACATGGCTCCCTGACCACAGTGAGCTTGTTACAATATGTATTTTCTGTTGTTGTGTAGTGTCATGCAATTCAATGTAATAAAATGTAAAAATTCATGTTCATTTAGGTTACTCTAAGTCAGTAAATAAATCAGCTTTCAAAGTCCTGCAGTGGCAAACTCTGCCTTGGTTTTCTTGAAGAAACTTCTACAAAAGATTGAAACAGAACCAGTCACCTTGAGCACAGTAAACGTGTGGAAGACGGATGCATGGACTTTGGAGCAGAAACCATTTCTGGTAAACACATTTCGAGCCAGTTCTTTATTTTACAGTCTGTTTGTTTTCTGTCTTGGATATAAGATAAAGACCATGAAAACAAATTCAGATCCATCACCACCTGTATGTGGGCTTCCAAACTTGATCACAGTTGGAAATTATGGCCATTTCCTTCAGAATACCTTTCCTAAGCAGTGCTTCATATGTTTGCAGGTTCACTAGAGCACTGTCAGAAGAAAGTAGTAGTAGCCGAATGCTAAGTGCTTCATTTCTGCCTGGCTCTCATTCTCAGCATCTCCAGTAAGCTGGAATGGGAACACATGAAAGAGCACCGGATATGTCTGACACAACTGGGCCATGGTGCATTTAGAAGAGCCTCCCCAAATTGGATTTGCCTTACCGCCTTTTTTATGAAGCCCAGCCCAGTCTCGTACAATGACACGTTCGCTCCTGGACATGTGTATAACATGACGAGTGTCGACACGTTTATGGGTAACGCCCCAGAAAGATGAAACAGATGTTTATCGCAGGTAATGCATCGAAATACCCAGGGATGAAAGTGATGTTCACTTCTCACTTCTCCGTTATGCCAGTTCAATAAGCATTGCTGTTCTGATTTTATAGTCAGTAGGCTGTGCACCAGCTAATCTTGACTGTGTAAGTTATGCTGTACATCCTTATGTGTTAACAGGAAACCTGTGCAGGATTCTCAGATGCAGGTTTCATGCATATTGACCTTTCAGTTAGATGGTCATTTTGTCCCTAATGGCAAACCTTGCTAAACTGAGACTCAGAAGCTTTGAGATTCAAAATTTCTGGCAGGTACCATGTCAGATAGCCTGACTGCAGGCTGACTGACTGGGCTAAGAGACCTCCTTTACATTCATGTGTACAGTGCACCTGATGGCAAATGAATCACTTAGATAGCTGATAGATCATTCAGGTGTCCGATAGAACACCAGAGATGTAGCACCTAACATTTTAAGATATGTCTGTAATAAAAATACAACCCCAAATCAGAAAAAGTTGGGACGGTATGGAAAATATAAATCATACTGTAATAAAATGCAGTGATTGTTAAATTTACTTTGACTTTTCTTTAATTGCAGATAGTATAAACCCAAAATATTTAACTTCATTTAATTTGTTAATATATATCCATTCCTGTATTTCAGGCCTGCATCACATTCCAAAAAATCTTGGGACGGGGGCAATTTAGGGCTAGTAATGAGGTAAAAAATTACTTAATGATGTGATTTCAATCAATTGTGATTTGATACAAAAGAAGTATCCACGAAAGGCTGAGTCTTTAAGGAGCAAAGATGAGCAGAGGATCTCCAGTTTGTCAACAAATTTGTGAGAAAATTATTGAAATGTTTAAAAACAATGTTCCTCAAAGAACGATTAGAAGGGATTTGCATATTTCTCCCTCTACAGTGCATAATATCATAAAATGATTCAAGGAATTTGGAGGAATTTCAGTGTATAAAGGGCAAGGGTACAAGCCTAAGATGAACACCCGTGATATCCAAACTGTCAGACGGCAGTGCATCAAGAACCATCATTCATCAATAGCTGATGTAACCACATGGGCAAGGGATTAATTTGGCAAAACTTTGTCAAACACTACAATACGGAGTTACATTCACAAATTCAAGTGTTCTTGAAATGTGCTTTATAAATAAAATGTATTTACTTACTTACTTACTTACTTAGAAGTACGACTTAAAACTTTACTATGCAAATAAGATGCCTTATGTTAACCATGTCCAGAAGTGACGTCGGCTTCTCTGGGCTCGGAGGCATCCGAGATTGGACCATCACACAGTAGAAATGTGTATTGTGGTCAGATGAATCACTATTCCAGATCCTTTTTGGAAGAAATGGACACCATTTGGTCTGGACCAAAGATGAAAAGGACCATCCAGACTACTATCAGCAACAAGTCCAAAACCCAGGGTCTGTCATGGTATGGGGTTGTGTCATTGCTCTTGGCAAAGGTAATTTATACTTCTGTGATGGCAGTATTAATGTAGAAACGTACATTGAGATTTTAGAGCAACTTATGCTGCCTTCAAGATAACATGTTTTCCAGGGAAGTCTGCACACATTACAAAGGCATGGCTGTGGAAGAAGAGGGTATTGATACTGGACTGGCCTGCCTACAGTCCTGACTTGTCCCCAACAGAGTATGTGTGGAGAATTTTGAAATGAAAAATGCAACAATGACGACCCCACACTGTTGCACACCTTAAGACGTGTTTGCAGGAATAATGGAACAAAATAACACTTGAAGCGCTTCATTGCTTGGTATCCTCAGTGCCAAAATGTCTTTTAAGTATTGTGAGAAGGAATGGCAACATTACAAAACGGTAAATGCTTTACCGTCTCAGCTTTTTTTGGAATGTGTTGCAGTCCTGAAATGCAGGAATGGAAGTATATTAACAAATGAAATGAAGTTGACCAGACAAAACATGAAACATGTTGGGTTCATACTGTCTGCAATGAAATAAAAGTTAAAGTAAATATCACTGCGTTTTTTTTTTATTTGCATTTTCCATAGCGTCCCAACTTTTTCTGATTTGGGGTTGTATATATTATTTGTTACATACACATAATGTCATGGCTGTCAACGGACACAGAGTTGCCAGGCCTGAAGACAAGGAAGGCGAAGATGCAAGTGTGAGGACAAATAAGATTTTAATCAACAAGGATAAACACTAGAAAAGAACTCCTGGGCTCTGCTCTGAATACAAGGGGTAAATATGGATATGTACTCAAATGAAAACATGGCAGGAAGAGGATCACAGAGACTAGAAAACAAATGGGCAAGAATACAGAACTAACTGAAATAGAACTGAGGTCAAGGCACAGAACAGGAACAAGACTGGCATTGATGCTAACAAACACATGCCCAAGATTAGAGGAGAGACGCTGAGTTAAAGAACACCAGACGGGTGGAACAAATGAGGGCAACTGGCAAACACAAAGAGGAAACACGATGGGTGCATGCGAAACGCGAAGTTCTGGTGCAAACGTGACACATATACATTGACATTGCCATTAGACACAAATAATTGTCACCATTTTAAAAGAAAAGAAATTTCTGAACTCCACCCAAAACAACACAGAACTCTTTTGCTTTGATATAAAACTAACATCAGAAGATACAAGAAAAAAATCAGATTCAGGATACATCATCAAAACATCTCAGTGAATTTTGGCAACAAAAATAAGACAAATGAGACTAGTGACTATTTACTAAAGCCCTAGTATACTCTCATCTCATTACCTAATTAAAATTCTAATTTCAAATATGAGGTACTTAACGTAATAAAAACAGCATAATTGTACCTCTGCTTAGATTCTGTATGTTTGTTGGTATTGCCCTTCTTTAACTATTACAGTCCCAAGTAAGACCGCAGGAATGTGTTGTAGCTACAGGCATTAATATTTAGAATGAAACAGTAGTTCTACACGATAACCTCACCATGGATCATGTATCTTATTCTCTACCTTGTAGTTTGTACTCTGTCCTGGTTCCACATTGATACGGGAATCTCAGGGTTCTAGAAAGCACTTTCATAAACAAAAAATAATTCAGCACCAACAGGAAAAACTCTGGGTATCATATTTTATTATTTTTCTAGAAAGTATATTGTTTTAACAGTATGTTTTACAATGGGAGAAATAAAATGTAGAAAACACAAGAACGCAAGTTATTGTTTGTTGAGAAATTATTGAGATGTTGGACTGAAGTATATGAGTGATGGAGGCATAATGAAGACAAAGGCAACTGAGATCTGGGGATCTACTTAGAGAGCAATTAAAGTGAGCTTCCTCCAAAATGCTGTAGAGACCTGTTTTGTAGTTCCAGCTCAGCCTTCTGTGGGAATTACGATGCTGATTTGTCACAAGAAAAGTCTGAGGAGTAGGTCTTTATGCTGCTGTGGTCTTGTTTTTGTCACGGGGAAGCAGAATTGAAAAACCAGATCTCTCACTCTCAACGTGCCTATCCTCTTTGTATGTATATATTTAAATACAAGAACGTATTTCCATTTGTTTTGTAAAACTAGGATGCTTTATCAACAAATGTAATTTTTAATATCTTTAAGAAGTATCACCACTATAATCACCTTTGTCTCTGTGCAGTGCCTCCTGCTGGTCTCGTTCGTTTCATGTAAGGTAACTGTAGCCTTTGATGAGGGTAACTCGAAAGTAGGCAGACATGGAGAAACAGAAGCAGGCCAGCAAGCACGAGGAGTCATGTGGATGTGGAATTTCAACCTCCCCACAAACCTGACCTTTATAACGGACTCTGGAAAGACGGCACTCCGGCCTGTAAAGGAGGTGTCGTGGGACTCAGACTCTCCCCATAATGCACCAGCCATTTAATTCTTATGACCTTCGTCTTCTGCTAAGCCGCCTTTCCCAGCGAACAGGAGGGGTGAGGCACCCCTTTTCTCATGCCACCATTGTTTGGATCAGACACGTCTTCACCTTTGCTCAAATATGTTCTCATCCACACATATATCAGAGCAAAGTTTCAGCACTGCAAGCAACACAACCAGTAACAAGCAACGGCTCCTACTTAAACATATAATGGCCAAAGATGTCTCTCTCCACTCACTGAGACATCTGCTCCTCCATATTATCTTGCGATCAGAATTAATAAATGAGTCTGTTCGTGTCTGGAGGCTTGCAGGTCAGAGTTGGTATACAGCAGTAACCCAATCCATGTGACATGGCACCATGCGCTGTCCATTCCCTTTGTCCTTGTTAATAATAACAAGGTTGCAGCTCTGTGATTCTCTCTCAGTGGGCAACCATGTCACATCAGTGGCGAACAAGCTCGTCACCACAAAAACGCTCCACGAGGCAGCTCAGCAGTACAGGAAGCTGCTCGGTGCTCAGGCTGTCTGTTTAACAGACTCTGTGTGAAGGTGGGGGTAGCAGGGCCCAAAAAATGGCCCCCGGGTCGGCCTCAAAGTCCGCGTAATTTGCAGGTTTTAGTAGTGCCAGGTGTCGGCTAACAGCGATGCAGGTAAATGGACACCTTTTGTGGTGGAATGTGTGCAGGGGAAGCTGCTGAAAATAAACGAGAGACCATGGCTGTCAAGTTTGAGTAAGCGGCCTGTAGCTGATATAAAAGGTGCAGGGGAACAAAAAAGCATGAGCCACATCTCACGGGAAATGGTTTGAAAATGACGCTAGACTCCACATCTGCAAGTTCTTCGGATATCCTTGCACAAAGACAGTCGTAACACAGACTTCCTGTTTGTTTCATGAGAAAAATAAGGCTTGTCTGATGAGTCTCCAAAACCGAAATGCTCACTCAGGGAATGATGAACTGTTTCGGGATATGTCACACACATGCACACAAGTAATTCCGGAGACATGTGTCGAACATCTGCATTTGACTGAAATACTGTCACCCAATATGTCGTTGGGCTAATTATAGAAATCAGCCCTGCAGTTTCAGTACATTTCAGATTACAGCCTATTTATCTATTTGGTACAAATCTGAGGTGAAAGGGTAGCATTGAGTGAAGATTTATGCCATTATTGTCATTGCTAAATTTGACTTGAAAAAATTCTTTTATCCTTAGCAGGGGTGATTCTGCCCCCCCATCAATGGTCCTGAATGCTGCACTGGCTCCTCTAGGTGACAAATTTTTGTGATAACTTGTAATTTGATTGGTGGCAATGCAGGTTTGTATTATCATATGTGTCCCTCCAAGCAGAACAACAGGCCCCAATAACTTGAAATGGTCTAAAACTACTACTCTCTCGTTCCTAGCATTATGCTGCACGTTAGCACATGATCTGCTTGTAAGTTGATGCAACAAGGAAGGGCTCCTACTGACATTGAAGACTAAGAAACTCACAACAGGCAATTCAGTGAAGCCAGTTGGAGTAGATCACGTCTTTGGACTGTGGGAGTAAACCTGCAAAGCACGTGCAAGCTCCATACACACAGAGTAGAGGCAGGATTTAAACCTCAAACTTGGTGGTTCAGAGGTCAGCTGGGCTAACCACTGAGCCATTAAGTCCCCAAAAAAGAGCTAAAACTGCCACTGATCCTTAGATATTGTTAGTTACTATAGCTTTAATTCAGCTACTTTTTGGAATACATATCATCCTTAAATACAGGTGCTTCATGGCTGACATTTACATCACATATCAGAAATCTCCATGGGAAGCCAGAGACAGAAAATTCTCTGAAATTGCTTTGAAATGAAAGCTGACTGCAGGCTTGTCTACCACTGACAGTATCAAAGCAAAACTAGAGGAACTTGCTGAATTGCACATTTATGTTAGCTAATATCTTAGATTGTTCTGTAGACCATGAGCTTTATAATCAAATGTGGCCTCAAGCATACAGACAAATCCAGAAATATGTGTCAGAAAGGGGGAGTGGAAGAGGTTCAAAAAAGTGTCAGCCATCTTGGTGGCAGCTTCTCTCTAAGAAGCCCTCCACTTCCGTGTAACATTGTGTCATAGGCTAATTGCATGCAAATTGTCAATCACCTGCTTATGGGAAATGGAGTTCTCACCTTTTTTCTTTTTTTAACCAAGACAAAAAAAGCTATACCAGGAAGGTCTTCAAGATAACAGAGCTTTGTGCATGGTGAAAACATCCACAATCATTTGCAATTTGAAAAGTCAATCTAGTTAATCAGAATGAACGAACAACAGGTGATTAATTTATATGGTAAACTACTAGGAAATGTGAAAGTTTACATCTAGGTGCTTCACTGTTACATTTAGCCAAAGCAAACTAGCAGCATTATATAACAAAGTAAAACACATGTATTCAGGTCAAATGTCTTTCATAAGGGTCCAACAGTAGACCCCATATTGATACTGCCTGCCCCATTCATATAACTAGAATGGGAACAGTTTATCACCTTCTGACATCCTTTAAGGATGTGTAATGTGTATGTTTATAATGGAGCAAATTGCTCCTAAATATTTGGTTATTTAGACTTTCTGATGGCTACTTGTCATGAATTAATTTGTGAAAAATGGGTAAAATTTGTACGGGGTGGGGTGGGGCAAAGGAAAGCTTGCCTGCGCGGGCAGCAGTGAAGACTGTGCTCCAGTGAATATTGGGGTATTACTGTGTCAATGTATTACTGTGTTATACTATCACTGCATCATACTCCTGCTTTATTATCCTGCACCAGAATCGTTTAATGCTTAATTAATTGCAAAGCTTTACTGTAAGATAAAAGTGAACATTATTTGGTGTGATAGTGTTTATGACTGGGGGCTGTTTGCCTTACTTTTAAGAAGCATCATTACACATTCACGTGCGGGTGATCGTCGGCACTGCGACCTTGCTGGCATTCTCCTTCCTGCAAATTGCCCGCCATTCGGGGATGCGGCGCTGCCCTCGTCTCCGCTCGCAGGGAGCACTCTGGCCCCGGGGGCCGTCACTGGCGTGTCAAAGCCAAGGACAGGCATTTGAATATCGCTGGAGAAAAAGTAATTAAGGAGAAACGAAAAAATAAAAATCCCTAAACAGCAAAGGAAGGGGGATGATGCTACATGTTGGTTGTAGCCAAACCTTGCTCCTGTTTCTCCTGCTTGTGTGTCAGCACAGGTGCGTAAGGGAGAAGGTGGGTTTCAGTAAACAGCACCTAAGATTGAATTTCCATTCCTTGTCAGACATAAACATTTTGCGACATCACTTCCATGAAAGGCATATTAGTGTTCCTTCGCCATTTATACATCGAGAGGTTTAAATCAGATTTTCATTTGCATGAAAACCTAGAAAAGTGTTTCATTTTTTATATCTTTGCATGATAATGAAGTGCTTTCGTGGCAGCAGTTTGTGAACGTATCTGTTACTTCACACACACGCCCACTCTCATGTGCAGACGTATATGTATGTTATGAAAACAGATTTAGATGTTTTGAGAGGGCCCATTAAACGCTTTCACTGCAGGCGAAGTGGCTCCCATCACTGGCTCCGCTGACAGTAACAGAGCTACGCGACTGAGGGGTGGTGTTAATTAACACGGCTCTCGTCGGCTAGAGGTGTCGCTCTTCATTAACTCGTATTTTGCACACTGCCATGCCTCATTTTCCGCGAGCGCCCGTGAGGGGATAACCTAGCCAGCCAGCCTTGTTTGATCTCCCGACTCCGCTTGCAGTTCAGGGGGCCTTGGCTCTCTCCTGGTTCCCTGCCCTGTCCTGCTAATCCCAGCTGAGCTCATTACGATGTAGCCTTGCTCCCTGCGTCGGAGCCAGGGCTGTCCGAGCTAATTACCGACAGCAGCCGGGCTGCCAGCCAAGGGGCGGCTAACACGGTCCTTCGCACTGACCCGAGAGGAGCACGGGGGAGTGGCTGTCTTCACTGGCATCCCCGCAGGGGTTAGTCCCGAAGCCCCTCGTGCAGCATGCTGACCCGAACCTTGCTGGTCTCCAGCTCTTGCTTTGGCTACATAATGGGAAACGCCATTCTTCAGATCTTACCAGCCTACTGGCCGTCGCTGCTCTGAATGAGGCTTTTGTGTGGATAAACACTGACGTGCAGTGATTAATTAAGCTCGTTCTTCATCCAGCACGTCTAACTAAATCATTGAACATAATGAACATTTACAATCCACCTGTATCTGTGCGTGAACTAACAGGAAACCTGGAATCTCGGCTGTACGATTGCATCTCCTGATCACATCACTGAAGCCACATCACTGCACATTCTGAACGGGTGACTCCCATTCAGAGCACCAATCGCTTAAGAGATCAGCTTCTGTTTGTTTCCCCTTAATTATACGAAGGACGAATAAGCCAAGCAAACATGTAGAGATACATACAGTTTGTTTAGGTATGGCAAAAAGGCTTTCAGGGGGGCATCAGAGGACTTTTAAGATGACACACTGAGTGGTGAAGGCTGGTGTAAGGAAAGAGATGATCTAACTCCCATGTAAAAATGAGAAACAAAAGCGTGGATGCAAAACTATTCAAATAATTCAAAAATTCGGTTTGCGTGTTTATAAAAATAAATGACAAGAAAACCACCAAAAGCTCTTTGCATCACATATCAATTAACATTGAACTCTGGAAGGATAGGAGATGCTGAATGAGAGTAGAAAGACCCTGTTTATTCCTCATTATAGTGGTGTCTTTCGTCTCACATGTCTGTGCTCGTTAATTGTTTTTACAGGCATGTTGATAAAAGAGTCACAAATTATTTAGACTATATTAGCAGAGCTACAGCACTAGCTCATAAACTTTGTGCACCTCCAGACAACATCAAAGAATAAATTAGTCTAAAAACTGTTTTGGATCATCTGTTCTCCTTTGGTGACCATTACAGGAACGATCCTCGACTTTGACTTTAATGAAGTTTAATAAAGTTTACAAATTTTCTTCATTATTTTTGTTTCATCTTCATTCCTGAAAGCTTTAGGAGGTAATGAGTGTTTTTTGCCCTAGGTCCACCACGCAGACGGCACCACCAGAAGACAACATGTTTTATGTATGTTTTTGAAAAAGTCCACAAGTGTGGCCCCACATTTATTATTTGCTTAATTCAATATTTTTAAACTTCTGAATTAGTCTTTAATGATTTGGCTAGTTTTGTTTCTTCCCAAGGTATGAACTCCTGACGGAATGACATTGGATGAATGGCCTCAAAGACTTTCTCTTCAGATTTGTAGCGCTGTAGGCTTTGGCCAAATCTTCTGTCAGGGGAGATTTATGTATTGTTCTGCTAAGCATGCTGTTTAACAGTGCTGAAACATGGTACCATAGGCATACATTAAGGTAAGGATGGTATGGACGGGTCCAGATAATTTTTTATGAAAGCTGAAAATACACCTACCAGCTTTTATGCTTTTTTTTTATTGAGGAAAGTTCTTGCAATCATTTTGGTTCCCTACTGACTTTCAAGCCAAACACATGCCCCTGGATAACAATATTGTTCTTTTAATTATTCTTATTGTAGTAAAATATAATTTCTAACGTGTCATTAATTGAGGTTTTCTCGTGTGTGAATGTGCGTGATGTCGAAAATTACATTCACCGTGATGTTTGGCTTTCACAGACATTTCTATGCAGAGCTATTTTGTTAAATAGAGGATTTAAAAATTTGCCCTTGGGACAATATGGCCAGTAACGTATGTCCAAATATATGACAATATCTGTAAGCACATTCGCTATAACAATAAAGTATGTTTTGCTTGATAAGCATATAGCAACGGCTGTGGTATGATATCTGTTAGAGTAAATGCAAATGGTAATGATAGCTTTCAGTGCGATTTCCTGCAGAGTGGGTATTCGGGTCCTTTTAAAGGCAGCACTTAAAACAGCAACCATTCAAAACATTCTGCTCTACAGTTACTGTCTCAATCCAAGTTAAACAATTGAAATAATTGTGCTGACCAGCGCCGTGGTAAAAGCATTATTCCCTTTTTGGCTGAAATTCAGGAGCAGCAGTTCGTGGATATAACCATCATCCATTTGATGTTACAGGCCAAACCTTTAACCAGATAGCACAACAAAACACACATGAATAATTAAATTACTGACATGGTGTGGATGTTTAACAGAAATGTAAGTGTTATTGTAAGTCATTGTCTACCTCTGCTTAATACATGCCATCATCAAGATGTCACCATGAAAGTCACACATATTTTTTGCAAACCCCACAGAAATGTGAATGGCTGGTGTTACTCCCATACGACTTCCCTGATCTACAGGAAACTGCCGTGTGTTTGCACATGTCTGTGCAAAGTGAAGCATTAGTATGCCTCTCCCAGGAGCACATCCTTCCCGAGTCTTTTATATAGTACAGAGATCCAGTTACTGGGCTCAGTTAGGGTGGCTTAGAGTGCAAAATCACTCTTAAGAAGATGAAAAGTAGCAAAATACACATTAAATGCCATTTATCAATAAAGATGGTGTGTATCTTATTTTCAGATTAATTGGCTATTTTAATTAAACAAATTGAATCAATTGTTTTGTTCTATTAAATAATGAGCTATGTAGTTTGTTGTTGTTGTGATGATATCCTTTACTCTACCATTTGAATTATGAAAGATTGTTATTGAAAGGGTTTCAAGCATTTGTGTGCAAGTAAAACACATTGCCAGCCACGCACGGACACAGTTTGCTGTGGACAACTACGAAAGGGTTAAAAAAAAATCCATTCAGCTGTCATGTGACTGTCAGCTTGGGCAGCCGTTCGGCGCTCCCCACTCGTGCGGCCATTCGGAATCCCTGCAGCATGCTGCAAGGCGTCCAAAACCCTTTTGCCAAGACCTCTGATTTTACGGATGCCAGAACATTTACACAGAAGAGCAGCGTCATGTAGGGCTGGTAAAGCAGACTCTTCTGGGATATTTTGGCATGTGATTTGGTTCTGACGTAGGGCTGTAGCTGGTGTAACAGATGCAACTGGATGGAGAATGGTAAGCCCTCGTCCATTGGCCCTAGGAGCAAGTAGGCTGTTGGTTGTCACACTTACAGCTGTCCAAGTGGCTTCAGAAGTGGTCAAAGATCAAGCCATTTTACTGTATCTTTAGTTTCAGCTACATCATGACTGAATTTAATTATAGGAAGTCAGAGTGCTTGATTAGTAGTTCAGGGTACCCCCACCCACCACAGGTTTTGAAGCTTCATTTAATGTCAGCATTGATTGGGTAGTTCAGGTTACTCCCACCCACCACTGGGTTTGAAGCCTTATTTTACCTTTTCACTCCACAATTTTTTTCCACACTGCATAACTTGGCCATAACCAAAAATCAAAGCCAACAATATGAAATAAACACATTAAAGTAGAAAATATTTTCTAATTGTCATTGAAATTAAGCATAGTAATTCTGCCATAGCATTTAAGTAATAAAGAGAGTTTAGTTAAGACAGATTATGCACAAATGACGCTTTCCGTTAGCCACATACTCCAAAGGCTTCACACTGAATTGAAAGCAATCTTCTAAGTTCTTTAAACAGTAGCACAAAACACAGCTGTATAATTATCGGGTGTAAATGGTTCGGTAAGGAGAAATGTTCAGCCTCATTCTGTCCCTAAAGAGCTTTTCATGAAGAACAACTATAAAAAGACAAAATTAGGGGACTTTTAACATGCAGAGATTCATCTTATGACTCTGTTTTAATGGTGACCAATGACTTTGACATCTGACTGCCAAACTCAAGTACACATGATGTAACTCTATATATGTATTTTGTTGAATAATATAGATTATTCAACAAAATACAAGAAAAAAACTGGAATTCAAACATGTTTCAAAACCAATTGTAAATTTCATTTCCAACAACAATAATTAATACATTATACCAATAAATACTCTCATGCAAAGCACACAATAACATCCAAAGAACTTTGCAACAAATAAGCTTCAAATACAAAAACACATGAAGTGTATAATGCAGTAATAAATAATAGGATTAAGCAATAAATATATCAGTTAAATTAACATACTGCTAAGGTTAAAATATAATAAACACCAACAATACTAATTAAAACCATTATATTAAGCACTTAAACACTTAAAGGGAATTAAAATCAAAAAATGAAATCAGCCATAAAACCCATAAAACACTACCCAGGCTTAAAATTCAGTGAAAGGGAGTTAATCCAGCCACCGGTCCTGTGAAAGGCTTGACTGAAAAGTCAGAAGTGCAAGTCCAAGATTATAGAGCACTATCCAAAAACACCAACACTTAAAAGTGCTCAAGCAAAAATTCTGCTGCACTTACCATCTCAGAAGGGTGGGACGTCAAAACAGACCTCGAGTAGGACAGAACAGGACAGGCCCTTCCACCTTTCCTTGGCCTCGTGATAGCCCCAAAGAATGACATCACGCTCCATCCTAGAATTCAAATCAGCCCGAATGAGAAGGTAACACATTAGATCTACATAAGAGCTGGATGGGCTATGATTGTCAAATGGGGCCCTGCTCTGCTTTTGCATGTTCTGTGTGTGTATCCATGTGACGGTCTGTTGGTACTGTCCTGCAACATGCATCTAATGTGTGCAAGGTAATGAACAATAAAATTAAACATAACAAAGTCTTCAGCTACTGCCTTGGAAAAGAAATAGATAAATATCCAGGATGAATGCATTCTCTCTCCATCCTGTTTCTCTCTTAAAGGTTTGACAAGAACACAAATCAGCCCACATATTTACCACCTCACGAGCTTGAAGGGCATTCAGGATATGGTACAATGGGCCCACCAAGATCAGAGTAAAACTTATTTTCTCATCAAACAGAAGGCAGCACACGATGGGTAGGGCTTAAATTCGCGCTGTGATGGTTTAATTCAGACACACACATGTTAAAAATGTTCTTCCAGCCTTTGGAGACTGATTACCCAAGTGTGGATGTTCGGTGAGCTCCTGCCACAGGCCAACCATACATTCACTCAGTGGCTGCCTGTGTGTCTCTTGGGGGGCGGAGCTGCTGATTTAGCAAGTCTGCTCTACCAATGAGAAGCTCTTTAAAAATGTTGCCGTTGAAAAGCCGCTCCTCATCCTCCCTCTCGCTTTAGGAAAAGTTCCAGAAATTTATTTATGCAAGCATATGATCTATAAAGGAATAAATAAGAGACAAGTATATTTTTTATTTCACTGCTGTGCTTAATTTTAAGGGTCTCCCCCGCTGTTTTGGGGGTTATTGCCAAAGAGTCTTCTGAGGAGAACTTCAGCACCCCTCTCCTTTAGCTGGGGTTGCCATTCAGCTGTCCTTTGTCAGCCATCTTGATTACTCTTAGTGCCGTCTCTCCATGTCTTCTTTATTCTTTATTTTTTTCACACTGTACTGAAAGCATATCTTTCCTTCTACACCCAGCTGCCCCCCCCCCCCCCCCCCCCCCCCTCCCTCAACCACCTTCTCCCCCCAGTTTTTCCAGGGTGACCCCGCCCCCCCCCCCCCCCTCTCCCCCCCCCCCCCCCCCCC
>JAACJT020000013.1:4545769-4556102 GCA_009936485.2 Gymnarchus niloticus
TCTCCGTGATGGGTGGCCTTTCCGAAGCACTCTGCTAAAGGCCTGGAGCCAGCGTCTCAGCCAAAACAGTGCTGCACTGAACACTGTGTGTGTGTTCATGTGCACTGGCTGATCCTTAATGGGGCAAGTTTACTGCTCCCCAAATAAAGATACTGCAGTGTCGTTCTGCTGAGCTGCGCGATGAGCCCGACCACCGCACCCTGAATAAGAAACAGCGCCTTTTCGCTCCATAGAGTCAAGGCTTGGGAAGGTAATTGCCCAGCAGTATTGATTTAATTGCCTGGTTTTATTTGTGGAATCCTAATTATTGACTGGAGGTGAATTTAATGGAGCAGTCTTTATGAACTCTGGGAGATGTCTGCTTGTGCTTTTATTCATAATGAGCACCATCATCTCTCTTTAGATCATCTCTCGAAGCGTTCCACCCTGTCGGCACAGTAACACAGAGAAAGGCTTGTCTCCTAGTTTTATGATTGGCTTTATTGGAGCACAAGCGGGGACAGTGGTCCATAATGCGCGCATACAATTCAACACAAGGGAGACATTTTTCACCAGGAGCTTGTAATGGGTCCAGTTTTCTGAGAAGAGCGCAGTGTTAGAGCAATGGGTATGTGCCTCAACAGATGTGAAGACTATTATTTCACCACTCTTGTGATTCATGTCGATAATTAGGCACTTTCATATGGTTAAAACATAACAGACCATTCATTTGTGAGTAATTATTTACTGCCAGACATTATTTCCTACTGTCACTTAACCAAATCAATATGTCAGCTTTTGATTGACTTAACCAGTCTCTTCATACAAGTCTTGAGGGGAAACTAAAGTTAAAGAACACTTTTTACCATCTCATTTTTGCCATTCTGCTCTATTTCTCATTTTCAAGATCAGCACAGGGAAGATAGCTTAATAAAAAGTTCTCTGTGGCAAGACTGGACTTGTCAGCGTTCCACCATGGATGAAAAACCCAAAGAGAGGCAGGAGTCAGTAGCATTATTGTGTCTTAGGTATATTTAGGTCAGCCCCAACTCTGCTCAGCACACAGAGCCCACAATGGAAACAATATGAAAACACACACATTTTAATTACTGTCTATAGGGTCCCATGTGCCCAATTCCCTTTCATATAAGCCTCTGGTGTGTTAAACTCCAGCACTGGAGTATAATTAGTGAGGAGAAGAATAGGCAAGGACTCACGTGAGTTTCTCACCTGCTTGCGACATGTTCATTATTCCTTAATGGAATGCGGCTTTAAGTAGGACTCGGCTCCTTTTGTTGTTGTCTTTGTTGTTCTGCTTTTATATTATCATTATTTCATCACTTTAATCTTAGACAAAAGTTAATAGATCAAAGGTCAATCCTTTGCAGCCGAAGTAACTTCTCTTCAGCAAAACGCGAGCTCCCCGTTTAAGAAAAGTAGGAGAACGACCATATGACTAATAATTTCCAAAACACATTCGCTTTGGAAGTTTTCTGCACACCACAATTGAATTGGAGTGCGTTATTCAGACAGGGTTATTGCAGGGTTAGGACAATGTCCTGTTTCGTTGGCACATGCCCAGTTCTGTCATGCTGGATGACTGTGGTGAAGTTTGTGGCTCCATTCGGTCCCTGCAGAAGTTTCTCATGCCTTAAATGGGCACCGTGTCAGAAAAATGAGAGAAGAACTGATTAACTGAATGGTAAAAATTGATCACGTTGTGCCACTTGAAAGGTTGATGGGCACCTCAGACAGAGGCTGAAAAAACGTTAGGGGGTTGTAAACGAGGATGTGATGCCTCTGAAATCAAATGGTAATACGTCGGCTCTTGCAACACACCAATCCTCCATGGATTACCTTCTTCTCTACCATTTTATGTATTTTCCAGTAAAATTGGACCCTGGCATACTTCTGCTGGGCCGTGCAGGAGA
The DNA here is from genome assembly GCA_009936485.2 of Gymnarchus niloticus. NCBI lineage: Eukaryota > Metazoa > Chordata > Actinopteri > Osteoglossiformes > Gymnarchidae > Gymnarchus > Gymnarchus niloticus. Next base: position 4,547,680 of record JAACJT020000013.1, read on the forward strand.
ACAGATCGATCAATACGTTTAGAAAAGTTCTTCCTACAATGGCCGCGTTCAATATGAAGCTCTTGCCTGGGACGTGATCTCGTCCTTTAGGATGGCCTTAGGGCCTGCACCATTAGTACCACTGCGAACTCCCCTTAAAACACCTTTACCAGGCACACGGCTCCCTGTCCCTGAAGCCGGTCTGCCACTACAGATAGAGCCAGCTCAACCACACTTCAGATAACGGAGACAGATTGCAGGGTTCCCCCGGGCCTTGCGAGGAAGATCACAATGACTCACATCACCGTGGTTCCTTCAGCTAGTAAGACACAGCCTTCTGTACAGTAAGATTTTCTAGTTGCCATCCCACTGCAAGAAAAAGCAGCTGAGGGAACAATTCACTGGCAGATTGACAGCGAAAAGCCGTTCCCTGCCAAGGCTGGATTTCTTTTCACAGATTTTTTATATTTTTTTGTGATTTATTGTGATCAATAGGCAGCGGAATCAAGCAGGGCTGCTTTCAAAAACACAATTTTAAATTTCTGATGTTATGGTACAGACAGCCACAGTGGTAATTCATCTATGTTACAGCAAGTGTTTTAAAATTCTTTGATAGAAAGAATAGCTGAGAAGTAGAAGTGGCCATTAATAAACAATGAATAGCAAACTGCTGCCAAGCTGAACCTCAGAAACTGGTTATTTACGTATTTATTCAATGGCCATAATCTCACACACATTCCTATACTATACCTTAAATTAGTGTGGAGAGTATCTGGCATTCTGGATGTGCTTTTAGTTCATGATTAGTGTCTCTGGTCAGTTCAGGAACATTGTCCCTCCAGTCCAGTGACAGAGAACAGCCAAGGACACCCTGGCCCTGTGGGGGAGTGAGGAAGAAGACAGGGGAAACTTGACTTTAAAGATGGCCACAATGCAATTGTTTACAGTTAAATAATTTTGAAATCATGCAGCTACATCTGTGTGACTAGCACTGTTAAAAATGATCTTTCCTGCGATGAATTCAGATATAATTATCCAGTGAAATAAGCATTATCATTGCAGAAACTTGAGGAAATAATTCTCTCTCAGATGGTGATAGAACAGATTTGTCTCTATTAGGACTCCACGTAAAATTTCCGACGCCCTTGAGTTTCTGAAGAATAATGAGTCATAAATGAGGAACGACTTAAACCACTAGTTTTTTTGTCTCTGGTCTTGTCTAACTTTCTGCTTGGACAACAAAAAAGTGCCCAAAAATCCCAGAAAGGCCTGAAGATACAAAAATAGAAGATACTTTTTGATTCCTCTTTTTTTCTCTGCTGATCCTGACTGCAGCATTCTTAGCGGAAGTTATGCTCGTGAAGATGAAGGAGTGGAAGGTGCTGACAGAAGCGTTGGCTGCACCAGCTGCAGGCGGGTGGGCCCCTCTCTTCTGAAAGCTGTCATCCTCCCAACTCGCTTCGTTTGGAGCTGCTGCTGTATCAATATTTGCTGGAAAACTCCAGCGGCGCCTGCGACGGCCCACATTAACAGCAAAGGGAGCCTCTAAATGAGCTTTTGTATTCATCTCAACAGCTGCTCTCTCCCTGTGCAGCCAGGGTTTTCAGACACACGCTAATTTACAGACGCTGCCCCATGTTCAGATCCTCGGGAGGAAGACCTAATGTTTCGGTTAATACTATGGCAGAAATTTCACGATATCTTTTCTCCCCTTCAATAAATGGGAACCAGAGCCAAAGAACAGGCCGCCCCATGCACAAAAACCCATCCTCACATGAACCCGATCTTTTGATTCCAAATTCTTCCAGTTACAAAACAGAAATCATATGGGATGCTTTTATTTACATTGGATAGAGTGAGTTTTTGGTTGTTTTTATTGTGCTAAGTTTTTTCTGTTGACCCCAGAAACCTGCTGCAATTGTTATGAGCTTCAAAAAGTAATAAACTGGAATGTGAGACTCAGATAATGGGCAAATGTTAAGATGCAATTCTCTGACATTATGTGTAACTGTCTACACAAAACACCCTGAAATGGTGTGGATCAATACACGCTCATGCGCGCAGTTGATATTGTTTTAATTCATTTTTTTCAATTATAAACACATAAAACATGTAGAGATCATGTGGCAAATTATTATTAAACAGCTTCCTTTTGAACCTCATAGCGCTGATGTGCTGAAATACTAAATGGACTTAGCCCCCCTACTGGACACTGTGTGACAGGACACTGAAATGAATCACAATTAAGACATTACAGATGTAGAGAAAAATGCACCTCTGTACCTGATCTCTTTCTGAACAGCTGTTGTGTTAAGGCGTTCAATGAAGACATATCTTCCCATTTATGAATATTCGTGAATGATAGGTGTGATTATATTAATAGAAATTGAGAGAGGACATGCAAGTGGTTGGTGTCACAAAGCAAGGTGCAGAGGACAGGAAGAGATGGAGACGGTTGATCCTTTGCAGTGACCCCTGACGGGAGCAGCAGAAAGAAAATGATGATTATTTTAATAGAAATTTAAAAATCTGGTGAAAAAGAAAGGGTATGAATGTTCCTAAATCTGAATCCCATTCTGTTTTAATGGAATTTCATGTTGCCTCTTTCCACAAGTGACAACATGAAGCAGAGACTCAGCATGGAGATGCCTCTCCATGGATAAATGTACCATAACTTGACTTTTTACCATGGTGTGCAGGGGCAGAGATACAGCAGTCTATTGTTCTATTTATATAAATCATACATAGGGTTGGACTCACTTAAAATACATTAAACTATCAGTTTAGTTTGTGTAATTATTCCAGGCACACGGCAGAAAGCAGATATCCATCCAAATACACTAAACATTTATGCCACACAACCCACTGGGTTAATCTGAGTAGACCAGGGGCTCAAGGTCAAAAGGTTACAGGCCAGAATGAACCAAGGTCACATTGTCATGAGGTTGACCTGAGAAGACCAGGGGCTCAATGTCAAAGGGTTACAGGCCATAAAGAATTAAGTTCACATAGTCACAGGGTTGACCTGAGTAGACCAAGAGCCCAAGGTCAAATCAAGGTGAAAGGGTTACTAGATGGAATGAACCAAGGTCATATGGTCACGGGGTTGACCTGAGTAGTTAGACCTTCAAGCTGCATCCCCACACAAGCACTTTATTGCTAGCCTTTATTAGGAAAAGGAAACAAGGCAACCCCAGAATACAGAACCATCTAAAAGAGTCATGTAAACATGGAAAAACTAATGACTGCATGATGTGATGATGTTAATGTATGCAATATATGAGAATATTAGGGCTGTTAGGTATTGTACTTTTTCTCTTTCAGTCCTACTTCTACTCTCTTTGTTTCTTCCTCTTCTTTGTCTTCACTCCTTTCTCACACTTTTTAATGTACAATTAACAACCATGTGTACAATTATCCGTAAAGAAATTAACACAAATAATTAAACTTTTTATCTCGTCAAATTATGCAAATAATGTCGTTTTCCTTTATCTTTTTATAATAAAGGATTAGTCCAGGATGATGTCTCCTGCAACTGAGGGACCAATTTAACCAGGATACCAGAGAAGGCGGCCCTAGTGGTTAATTACCATTAATTAACATATTTTGCATCTTTTTTCTTTGAATACCCAGGAGCGAGCTATTGTCAATATTTGTCCCATATAAATTAGCAGTTTCTAGTCACTGTCCTCAAGCATAATATCGCTAATGACAAACATTAATAACTCAGAGGATCGTTTCAATGCTGGGGAGGGCAGGTGGGACTGTGGAAGCAGAGCGTTACAATTTGCATTGATTGCCTCCGATCCTGTTTACTTTTTCTCAGGCAGAGTGCCTACTCAACACGTTTGCTTCTAATGCCTGTCACTGACATTTCCGCTGTTTATGTGACATATTCAAATGCGCCTGTTCCCCACGGTTTAATTAACCTGGTCATATGCTGTACTTTATCGAAGACGTTAAAAGGAACTGACTGAACACATCAAACCCACGGTGGTACAAAATATAATTCCATATCCTCTCCAGGACAGTGGAATAGGACTATTTCTGTGTTTTTAACCATCTCATTAACAATCTCAGTCTCTTTGGAGAATTACTTTGATCAGCAGTTCCAAATGCAAAGTTTTCCAACTCCCGTAATTCCAAGAGACAAGGGGAACACATTGTCATTTTCTAAATAAAATAAAACGGCACCAGTCCCAGTGCTGGATGCTGTACTGGGTGCTGCAGTCAGGAGGAAGCCAAGCATTTTAGCTGAAGACAATCAATGAGAACAGGCTTCAGCCTTCCTTGTTCTAAACATGTTTCCAGACATATATCATCTTTAAGCATGATGATGAACATATGTTCGGTACCGAATCCTACAATGAATGTAGACCTATATATTTAGTTCTTCTCAGTAATGATGTGAGAATTCAATACCTCACAACGAGGTAAGGGAGCCTGGGGTAATTATAGGGGTTGTTGATTCCTGACAGAATTTGGAGAGATGAAGCGGGAATATGCTGGGTGTGACTGGTTAGGTGCATTTGTGACATAGTATCTCTTGGCTTTGCTGGTCAGGACCATACTAATTACTTTGGCACCAGACCCACTGAGAATGCAGGAATCCCGGTTCTGGTACTACAGGGAAAGCTGAGAACACACCATGCACTGAAAAGGTCGATCTGCTCAAAGAGGTCCACATGTCCTCTGTCCAGACGTCTCTCTACACTTGTTGCTCCAACTGACAAGGAAAAACATGGGTCTTTGCATGACATGGACTATGTTGATGCCCAGCCTCTTTGTTCACTTATGTAGAGAGCAGTGGGCCCATAGCCAGGGAAGACAGAAAAGAACCAAATTACCAAAGTGCAAGTGACACATAACTGAATGGTGTCCTGATGAACAATTCCCACCAACAGTTCTAGAGGATACTGAACTGTAGTCCAACCCACTAAAAGTCTGCTATCAGTATAGGCAAATAACAAGGATGGAAAGTTGAATAAACCAGTTACTGGGGAGCTCTGATCTAATTAATACTTACATCACCCTCCCCAATGAGCTATGGAGTGCCAGGCTCTTTTGGGAAAGTGAATCCCGACTGTCCAGGATGACCACAGTTTGGGCTTGCTGCGAGGCTAATCACGGGCCTTGTTTGGAGACAGCTCTTCAGTGTTGGCACAGTCCAAATTTGACTCATTATTCTGTTTTTGCAACAGAAAATAGCTGTTAAAAAATTCAATGTTATTTTTCGAGCTCCAACACAAAGAAGACTTACAGCATCAACTGGACATGGCCTGCATATACCTACAATGCCAGGTCCTCTGCCTATCAAACCTTTCCTCTTTGTCAGACTGGCATCTACGTATTCAGTGCTTTTTAGACTGGGGCCACTGACTGGAAGCTATGTAGATTGCTAGCTTGGTTGGAGACAAGTGCCAAGTCGCACAAGAGTAACCAAGGAAGAGATCATAGATCCTAGAGGGGTCAGACAAGAAGCAAACAGAATCTAGGACACTAAGCACCAATGAACCAGAGAATAATCTAGAAGTCAAGCCAGAAGAAAAAGAACCAATCAATTCCAATACTGAGGAAAGGAGCCTTGACCAGAGATCTAGACTAGATTGACTGCAGGGGTGGGCAATTACACATCAGAACAATGTGGAGGTGGGTGTGACTGTATAGAAAAACAATGCCTGCAGCTGATAACTAATGAACTGGATTCTGGACTGGATGTAACATAATTATTATGTGTCTATCTTCCAAATGTTTACTCTGATGAGGGTCACAAGGGGCCCAGGAGCCTGTCCTAGGCAGCACAGGACACAAGGCTGGGATACACTATGGACAGGATGTTAGTCATTATTATTATCATTGTTGTTGTTGTTGTTGTCATCGTAGTCATTATTTTTGCTGCTGTTGTTAATTTGTCTGTTTTGACTATATAACACAGAACTGACCTTTTTCTCTTTTCCCCTTTGCCCACACTGATATTCCCTGCAGAGTGGTTACTTTTACTATGGAGTTTATTCACCTTTTTCAGCATAGTAAAAGTCAAAGTCCTAATATTCCTCCTGTAAAACATACTTCACATGCATGAAGGAATATTCATAATTATTTTTCTCACCCTAATTGTTATTATTATATAGTGGAACAGTTATTGTAAGATTATATAATTTAAATGTGCTTTAAGTGTTTTTTTGAGCATTCTTAGGACTTCAGTCAATTGACTTGAATAAATCATTATTACTTAGATAATGAGCATCATTTAAGTTATTTTGGACACTGTAAAAAGTTCTTTTTTTTTGTTAAAATGTCTTTTTTAGCTATTTATTTGGCAACATGGGCAGCAAAACTCAAATAGAGTTGATATACTGCATATACACATAAATCTGACTCCTTGCTGACAACAAAGAGGCCTTATTTGCATTACAGTAGAGCAATGGCCCAGTAGACCCCAGGATGGACTGCAGGCCATCTAAAAAAAAGGAAGAGTCAGGGATCATTAGTGGAACATTGGCAAACATCAGCGCGACCATGCACAGGTTTGGGGAACATTAGCATTAGCCTGCAGGCAAGGCTACGTGTGGAGATGGCAACACGGTACAAGCAGTACCTGAAAGTTCAGCAGTCTTTTTGACGAGAGAACCCATCCCTGATGGATCTTCCCCAGGCCCCCAAAGTGTCTTTCCTGTTCAGCCAGTTTCATTAAAGTCATTCAGAACCATACCACTTCTATCAGCCTGTAGACCAGCCTGTAGGCAGAAATGTATTGCTCTTTGTAAGTTTTCCTTTATGCCAAATTTCAATTCAATTCAATTCAATTCAGTTTTATTTATATAGCGCCTTTAACAAGGAGCATTGTCACAAAGTACTTTACATAGTCCCAGGCCCAAGGTCCTAGTCCCAAAGGTGACAGTCTCAAGGAAAAACTCCCATAGGAGGAAGAATCCTTGGGAGGAACCAGACAATTAGTTTATGGTTCCATATAACAAATTATGCTGTGTTGTTACAGGTTTACTTCTTTCATCATTTGTTTTTTTATATATATATTTATTCTTTATTTAACACAAGACTTGTGCCCCTCGGTGACTCTTACCTGGATAAGCAGTAATAAGAAGGTGGATGGATGGATGGATGGATGGATGGATGGATGGATGGATGGATGGATGGATGGATGGATGGATTAACTGAGTAATTAAAATTTATTTCACTCAAATGTCATGTGCAAATCAGTAACCAACAACTGAATATCTAAACAAATAATCTGAATAATTTAATGCCCTACAATATTATTTTTATATTTTCAGATATATCATTTAATATTTTTCATCTTTATATGTCACACGCAGACAGACTTTCATCATTAAATCTGCTCTCTACCCATGTGAAATTACAATTCCTTTCATGTTTTCCATGGTTCATCAGTAAATAAGCATGATGTATATGTACAATTCATAACCATTGTTTTGTAGCTTGGTTGTAAATTTGGCTTGAAAGCTGGTAGAGCCCAAAACAATTGCAAATACATGCTTCAGCAATATATGTGTAAAAGTTGGAAGGGATATTTTCAGCTTTTCTGACAGTTGGTTGGGTCATGTCGCAACCATTGCCTGAATCTATGCCTATGCACCATAGTACAATTTAGGACCACATTTAACAAAATTATCTTGTACCGGCTATTCACGAGTTTGTCACAAGATGGCGCAATAAACTTGTTAATCATCAAAGTATCAAAGAATCCTGCCAATAATAAATGTTTTCGCCACATGGTGGTAGCAGTGAATTATACCGAGGCCCTTTGGCTCGTTTTTTTATACTTCTGAAATGTGCTGGTGAAACAGTGGCATTCCTATACTTTTAATTTTAACACCAAATCAATACATAACCTTGGTGTATGATCAATAACATGAAAAACCCAGCCACTGAGAATACACAAGCCAGTGTATTCCTTAGTGCCAGTCCCAAGCCCGGGTAAATGGGGAGGGTTACATCAGGAAGGGCATCCGGTGTAAAATTTTTTGCCAAATCTAATATGCAGACAACAACACAGATTTCCATACCAGATCGGTCGAGACCCAGGTTAACAACAGCTGCCACCAGTACTGTTAGTCAACAGGGTGCTAGTGGAAATTGGGCTACTGTTGGCCAAAGCCAAAGGAGAAGGAAAGGGGGAAAGCGAGTCCGGAGGCAGGAGGAGAGGCGGAAGGTTAGGAGAGTGGAAGCGAGGGTAGGAATTTTGAATGTTGGCAGTATGACTAGTAAAGGGAGAGAGCTAGCTGATATGATGGAGGGATAGAAGATTGATATACTGTGTGTGCAAGAAACCAGATGGAAGGGGAATAAGGCCAGGTGTATTGGAGGCAGGTTCAAATTGTTCTACCATGGTGTGGATGGGACGAGAAATGTGGTAGGGGTTATCCTGAAGGAACAGTATGCCAAGAGTGTTTTGGTGGTGAAAA
>JAACJT020000013.1:4562176-4578174 GCA_009936485.2 Gymnarchus niloticus
CTCTGACACAGGGACTGCACTTAATTTCGTTGTACTCGTTACAATGACAATAAAGATATTCTGATTCTGATTCTACAGTATATGCTGTCAGAAATGCATTGAATTTCTCTCAGAAATGTGGAGTTACTGAATGCTCCCATTTTGTAAAAAGGATGTTGTACAGTTACAGTATCCAATCAGTACTTCTGTTTTTGTAGGACTGACAGTCGACAACCTGGTGGAGGCAGGTGAAGGCCGTTTTCATTGGTTGCATGAGAGGGAGCTTGTGAATATGGTCATCACCAACAATGTAAACCGCCTCCGAGAGATTCAATGGCGAGTGATTGAAGACCAACACATATTTAAAGGGATAAATGCTGTCAGCATCTCTACAATTGACCACATCCTCTGAAAGAACAGGTTTAGGATGAAACAGGATGAAAGGATGAAAGATGAAGGCGTCCCTTTTGAAAGAAATTCTGACAGGGTTAAAGACCAGTGCCAAGAATGTACAAGTATGAGTTCCATATTGTATGATGTATTTGAGTCTTCTCCTCTTACAATGTCTACTCTACTGTGTACTCTACTGTGTTTCTATAGAGAATCTTTGAGGTTGAAGATCAACCTGTTCCTCATGAGCTCATTATTGATGAGGCAGGATTTAACTTCTCCAAAAGAAGGAGAAGGGGGAGAACCATAATTGGCCATCTGGCTATTGTGAATGTCCCTTGCCGGAGAGGAGGAAATGTCACAATGTGTGCAGCCATCAGCCACTGAGGTGTCCTCCACCACCATGCCATCCTTGGTCCCTATAACACCATGCTCCTTCTTACTTTCCTTGATGGTCTAAGAGACCATGTATACCAGCGAGACCAGAGGGAGCCAACCAGAGCAGCCTTGCTACGTTGTCATTTGGGACAACGTCAGCTTCCATCGGGCTGCTCTGGTTTGTGACAGGTTCACCAATAACCCAAGGTTTTCCAACATCTTTCTGCCTGCATATTCTCCCTTTTTAAACCCCATAGAGGAGTTTATTTCAGCATCACGGTGGAAGGTTTACGACCAATAGCCCTACATCTGCGTTCACCTCCTCCAGGCCATGGAAGAGGCCTGTTTAGACATTTCAGTTGAGGCTTGTCAGGGATGGATAAGACATGCTGCCTGGCTAAGGCTAATATAGCCTGTGACGTCGATGAGATTCTTTGGCTTGACCCAGACCAGAGACGGGATGCTGTGGCAGGATAATCTTTTTGTTTACTGTATTCACCTTTTTCAATTTATTTAATTTATATTTTATAGTATATTGGTTTTGAAGTTGTACTATATGGTGGAGTACATCAAAGAATAAAAAATGTGCAAATTTAAACATTTGTTGTCTTTTATTGTGCTCATCATGTAAAGAGGTTTTTGTGGGGCAGAACCATAAGCAACATTACTCATTGCCGGTTTTTACAATAGTGTTTTGAATTGAATTGAATTTCACCAGTGTGTAAGACTATGTTGTAATGTATGTGTTTTTGGGGGCTTTTGTGTGATGTCTGAAGGCAAAGTTTGGTTTTTCAGCAAGATTGCATGGTCTTAAGTGGAGAGTTTGATTTTGACCTGGAAGTTGGAAGTTTTTCGAGTTGAGTGTGCAGTTATGGATTTGTGTTTAGAGTTTTGGGAAATGGAGGCATAATTTCAAGAAATGTGTTTTAGGAATCAAGAAGAACTGTAATATTTCAACATGATTCTCTACTACTACTGCTACTACTACTACTACTACTACTAGTCCTCTTGGAGCCGAAAGGCACATGAGGCGTCAACTATTTGCTTCCATCTGGTCCTGTCTTGGGCTACGTGTTTAGCTTTACCCCATGTTAGGTCCATCTCCTTCAACTCATTTATCACAGTTCGCCACCAGATTGTTTTAGGCTGGCCTTGTTTGCGCTTCCCAGGTGGTCTCCATCTCAGGGCAACCTTTGGTATATGGTTCTGATCCATTCTGAGGATGTGGCCAAGCCATCTTAAGCATTGGCGCTTGATCTCCAGCACTACACTATGGCTCTTAGTTTTCTTGTAGAGGTCTTCATTAGAGATCTTCCCAGGCCAGAAGATCTGACAAATGTTCCTGAGACACCCATTGTGGAAGGTATCGATCTTATTCATATCTCCCCCTTTACAACATGCCAGCACTCAGAGCCATACAGAAGAACAGGTTTGATATTGTTATTATAAAGTTTGACCTTTGTTCTTAAGCTGTAATGTTTGGACTTCCAGATGGGCAGAAGTCTTGCGGATGCACTGCATGCTTTCCCAAGTCTTGGTCTGATGTCCTTTTGTGCTGTATTGTCTTTACTAACAAGGCTGCCAAGATATGTAAACTCCTCGAAGTATTCGAGTGGAGCATCATTTACTGTGATCGGTGCACTAGGGTTGGCATTTATGCACATCACTTGTGTTTTTGAGGCACAGATGTTAAGGCCTGCTTGCTTGGCAAAGATGTTCAGTCTGTCAGTCTTCTCCTGCAAATGATGTACATTTGAGTAGAAAACAGCTAAGTCATCGGCAAAGTCAAAATCTTTGAGCTGGGATAATAGAGTCCACTGGATGCCTCTGGGTTTGTCAGCTGTTGTCCTCCACATGACCCAGTCAATGGCAAGCAGGAAGAGGGTGGGAGAGATGATACATCCCTATTGCACACCAGACTCCACCGGAATCCACTCGGACAAGGTTCCGTTAACTATCACACTGCTTTGAAACTGACGGTAGAACATCCCTATAAGTGTGACCATCTTTGGAGGAACTGTGTATGACCGTAGAATCTTCCATAAGGTGTCAAGGTTGTTGCCATCATTGTCTTTGACAGGAGCAGACTGGCTGGTGCTCTTGCCACTGAGTTACTTAGTGATCTTGTAAACAACACTCATCTCATGTCTTGCAGCAGTGTATTCAGCCTCACCTGCTAATTTCTCAGCAAAGGCTCTCTTGTCTCTCCTGGCGCTCTTCTTTACCTCCTTATCTTTACTCTTGTAGGCTTCGTTGACCTGCTCTCGGAGGCTTGGGGACTTTGTGTTCAGCATCTTGGCCTTCAGTTGTTTCCTGTTTTCAGTTTTCTGCCAGGTGTCAAGTGTAATCCAGTCCTTCTCTTTATTCTTTCTGTAGCCTAAGACTTTGGCAGCTGTATTGACATATGTTCTCTTAATGGACTTCCATTCAGTGCTGATGTTGTGTTCCATGTCGGATTTTCCAGCCAGAGCAGCAAAGTGATTTCTCAACTCCACAGCAAACTCTTTGGTGGTATTTGGACACTTAAGCTTGACAATATCAAGATGTTTCCTCTGTTTCTTCTGCTTGACCACTTTCCTGAGTTTCAACTTAATGGTTGAAGTGACAAGGTGGTGGTCAGTGTAAACATCAGCTCCGCAACATACTTGAACAAGATCAAGAAGGGACCTTCACCGCTTTCCATTAATCAAGATGTGATCGATCTGGTTTGTAGTGGAACCGTTGGGCGACTTCCATGTGAGTTTATGGATGCTTTATGTGGGAAGATGGTATCGTCGATTACACAGTTGTTGTCTAAGCAGAAGTCAACAAGACGTTCGCCGTTGTCATTCATGACACCACATCCATACTTTCCCATAGCTCTCTCACATTCGGTATTGTCAGCTCAGACCTTAGCATTCATGTCACTCATGATCAATAGCATATTGTGTTGAGGAACTTTAGTGACTGCTTGTTGTAATGCCTCATGCCAGTCATTCTTGTCCTCCTCATCTGCGTCATTTGTATGTGCATACCATTGCAGGATGGTAAGTTTGCAGTGTTTGGAGTTGAAACTTGCTCTGATCAGCCTGTCGCTCCATGGTTCCCATTCCAGCAAGCTGTTGACCTTCTCTTTTGCAATTATAAGGGCCACGCCACGGATGTGCTAGTTTTCACGTCCAGAAGACAGGATTACTGATCCATCTTTGTTCGTTCGGTGTCTGGAGCCTGTCCATTGGCATTCACTAATCCCAAGAATGTCCAACCTATATGTCTTCATCTTGCTGATAACCTGTGCTGTTTTAGATATTTCAAACATGGTGCGGACATTCCACATTCCTAGGAGGATCTTAGTTTTGGGCCCGAGTAGTTTTGTGGCTGAGTAGACACAAACAGTAGGCATCTGTCGTACCTCTGATTTCCTGTTGGAGGCATTCATCAGAAGTAGTCATACTGCCAGTAAGTAATTAGGCTCAAGTCCACTGCAAGATCCATACTTATAGCGTTCGTCATTGTTTCATAACTTGATGGAAGTTTTACAGGGTGGGGTCTTTGGCTCCACACCCAAACCCCAACCTGGAGGGCCAGGTGCTGGATTTCGTTTGGCCTCTATCCTGAAACCTCCTCGGCTTGGTTAAACCTATCGAGGGCAGAGCCCCCGCCGGTATAGCTCTCAGGGGTCATTGAAACACACAAGCCTCCCCACCACGACATGGTACCAGCACAGGGGGAGGAACATGATTCACACTTGTTTTTAAAGAGTATGTATTACCGGCTTCGTTGCACACCCTTTGGCCACCAGATGTCACTGTAGTGTGATGTTTCGAACGTTTCTAATTCGATTCCTTCTCCGATTTGTTTTTTTTTTTTCGATCTCTCAAAAACCCCGTTTCTACCATCACTCGGTATTATTATCGTGAACGATATTGCTAACAGTAGTGTCATTATATTTTGTTACTTTATTTAATTTACCTACGTTATTATTGATTTTGTTGTCATAAATAACGGCCAAACAACAATAATACCAACTAAGAATAAAATACAAACGCAGTGAATTTAAACTGAGGTGATATCATACTTTTGTGTTTCGTATCCATTTTCCTTGCAGTGACGACGGTCTCCTGTTATCATGTACTGGTATTTCATTTCACAGCTAAGTAAATAATCGTCTTATTAAAGCACTGTACACTAATAATGAATGAGCAGCCGAATTGAGATCTAGCTTTCTTATTGGTTGTTCGGGTTGTCTCTCAGCGGGTCTCAGTGGCCGGAAGTGGGCTGTTCCCGGAAACTGACTTCACAAGGCGGAAGTGAGGGCCAGAGGATGCGACGAGGAATTGCCAAGAACTGTGAAAGTGGAACAGCGATTAAACATTAAAATCATTTGATGTCTCTGTCGAGTTTATGAGTTGTCACGGCGATATACATCCATATCCAAATTAAGGTGGTAAGCAATCACTTTGTATTTTGGTAAGCGTTGCATTAATGGTAGCGGCACAGTGCCGTTTGCTAAGGAGTAAAGTGCATTGTTTTGTTCGTATATCGTTACTAAATATTTGAGATTTTCGGCGTATTTGCCACGCGATCGTTTACTGTACAGTTATTTTTACGAGGTAATTTAGTAGCCGGCGTACGCATGATGATAACTGCTGTCAGTGGAGCATACTGTGCACTGAATATTGTCGTCTGTCTGTCTTCCCTGGTGAAGAACAGCTGACTAGTTTATCCGCACCGCTTCCTTGTTGTGGCAGGAGCCGTCTCCCTTGGTGTCACCGCGGGGCATTTCCTCGGCGTGGATCAGGCGAAGTGACAGGCGAACACGGCCTGTTGTCATCCCAATTAACAGGCTGTGGACTTTACTTGGAGGAACGGGGCAGCAGTTAACAATCTTTCTTGGGGTTTCAACCTGTTCTGCTGCATTCAGCTAGTTAAACTTACTGTAGCTGCCAGTGTCTTCAGTACCTGTGCCTAAATTCAGTGCAGAGCGGATTTGTTTGGGTAAACGTTTATATGACGTTAGGGGTGGTTTTATTAAGGACTTCTTTATGCCTTTGCTATGCCGTATCGTTGATTTTTACACTGGTATGACAGCGAGAATTGAATTACGTGGATTTTAAGACTGCGATGAGCAAACGACCACGTCGTCTTCAGCTGAATGTGTATCCGCACGTTAAGACATTGGCACATGAAGACATCTTCGATACGTTGGGAGTATTCAGGTGGAGAGACGTCTGTGTGGTATGTGAGGCAGTCCTTCAGTGGTGGTCTTCTGCTTCATGCTGCGGACTTCACGAGCTCGCCGATGAGCCATTTATAACATTAAATCCCACATTATGACGAGAGACTCCAGTAGAAGTTCCCGGGGGCTGTCAAACATCCAGGTTAAGGTAATGCTGAGAGGCTTTCGCCCTCCTGTATGGGGAACTTAAGATTCAAGTGCCTAATGTGTCTCCGAAGTCGCTCAGGTGTGAGTAAAGGGGTCATTGTCAAAGTATCCCTAGTGCTTTAACATGAACCCAATTGATTCCAAGTAATATGTGTCATTCTTGTCAAAAACCCCTTTAGGTTTAACTAAATTCCATATTTACCTTTTTTTTTTTTTTTAGTTGATTTTGAGTTGCACGGTAGGAAAGCAGTGATTGCGAGCCGCCTTTGCTAACGCATGAAACTTTTGAAGGATCGTCCGCCGAACGGCCTGGCCTGTAAACCCCCAAGTGGAGTTTGATCTTTTATAATTATGGAGGGTATTTAAAACCTCATCAAGCAGACAATTACATTACGAGTTAACTCTAGATACAGTGGCGTCACCGTGATGGCCATTGCTGTCTCTCTCTATATATAAAATATAACATTACCGTGCACCATTTTAGATTTGCGGGCTACCTCGTTCACGCATGTTCTGCATATTAAAATAGTTATGTGGACGCTGTTAGAGCAGTGCTGATGAGTCATTTTCCACGTGTTAAGGCTCTGGTATCAGTAGTTGTATTTAAAGATGGTCACATGCCACTTTATATACAATACAATCTTTATGCTTAAATTTGAGTTAAAGTTATTCTTGGTATCATAAGACGGAAAGCTTTCCGTGGTAAACTTTTTAATTTAGTTTCCTGCATGTCAAAGATAGTGAGACCTTGCATGTGTTTCAAATCTGTACAACTAGTTATGGGTCACTTGTGATTTACAGTCACATACAGAGTGCCTGTCTCGGGAATGTCGTCGTTTTCTCGGAATGCGATCGATGAACCATTTCCAGAGCAGCGTCAGTGCAGAGTGATCCTGGAGTAACCTGGATGTTCCGAAGAACAGGATACAGGTGGCCCGTCCACCTACCGACTGGCTCATAACCACATCCTGATCACGGGCTGCTGGGAATGCTGTGGTGACAGTGGAGGAAATGGCAGGCGCAGGGACCGGCCCTGTGGCATGGAGTGCAGCCTCCCCTATAGGCTCTGCCTCAAGCAGAGGAAAAACTCAGAATGAGATGTGTATATATTTTTAAGCACGTATAAATAGCTGTGCATTTTGTAAAATGGAAACAAATTGAATATTTGGAAGCTGCACGGGGTGTTTCTTGGATGAAACTCGAAACGTCTATGGATTAGTCTAGTGGTGTAAAAGCCATTTTTTCTTCAAAAAGTAAATCAGAATATTCAAGAAAATTATTTTAACTGATCAGATGTCATTAATACTGTATGTATTGATTGACTTGGCAATGTAGTAGCATTGTAAAGGCGTGGGTGGTTACTGTGGCATTCCCTTAGCTGAATTTGTGTGCCAAGCTCAGTGCTATCTCTGGCTTCACTCAGGTTTAGGCAACTGCCGCCCCATTTGCCATTTGTCCCTGATATCTCACACTGATTCCTAACCCAGTCTGACAGACCTTTCCAACGTTATCCTGAGAACTGTGTGCTGCCGGTTTGTTGGGTCAGATTTGTGTTCTCAGCAAGCAGAACAGTTTGTACATGTGATTTATTCTTTTTTTAGTCTAGGGGTGTTTATAGCATGCTCTGATACTGTTATTAAGCTGTCTGGACCGGTCATGCTCAAAACAGACAATCCAGATGTAGGTAGGTATCTGTGTGATTCCTGTGGCTAAGTGCCAGACATCTTTGTTTTGCTGGAGTCTTGTTATTTGCACTTTTATTTCAGAACCTTTACATTCAGATGAGATGAGTGCTTATTGAACTTCTCCAGTTGCTTTCATCTCAGCACCTCTGTCAAGATCTGCGAGCAACAACACGGAGCTCATAGACTAGGCTGAATTGTAACGAGAAGGTATTCTGGGGTAATAAAGCTACAAAAACAGCAGCTGTTGAAACGTAAATGCCCTGGTTGCTCTCAGTTTGGACCAGCGTGTGATTTTTAAAAAGGTGTCGTTGAGTGAAGTTTGTTTCATGTGAAAAGTCCAAAACTTTTGCTGGTGTGTTTCCAGTGTTGGCCTCCCTTAAGTGTTTACTCCTGAAGCACATTTCCCTTGCTTTCTGGATGTACCCTAGCCGTACTCCAGCTTCAGGAAGCTGTGCAGCGTTGTCTGTGGCCTGGCATGTGAACTTGGGTTTCATTCCTGACATGCCTTAGTGGAAAGATGGATCTGGACCTTGGTGAGACTTCTGCTTAGTTAACACAGAAAGGCGGTCTGAAGCCTGCAGACCATTTCTGTGTGATATGGTGAAGCCAGAGAATGACCTGTCTTAATTCTGGTACTGTTTGCATGCGATGTTATCTCGATGAAAGAGGAAAGCACTGGTTAGGTCTGGCCGACTGAGGGAGCATTGGTGAGCTCAGCCAACTGCAGTAATTGTATTCTGCGCTGGATGTCTTAATTCATGTCTGAGAGATGTATAAAGAACCACTAATTTATAAATGAGACTTCTGTGCAGTAATGTATAGTGGTGATCCGCTGGAATGGTATGTGCTGTCTGAATGGGGGAATTTGAGGTGCCAAACACAATTGTCGGGTGGTTTGCTTTGCTCTTGGTGTCTTAATCTGAGCGGGAAAATATGCAGCAGCATGTGGCTTTGGGTGGAATGAAGTACAAAGCAGTGATATGAACTGCAGCAATGATCGTGAATGAATGAACTGGGTCTGTTTGGTGCATCTTATCCAATATTGTGCTCATCTCCCTCTGTCTTTCATTGGTCGTAATTACAGTACGTAGTTGCACCAAATGAGCCAATTTGAGCAGAAACAAAAGGTAACCAGCTGCAAGATTTTTCCATTTTGTTTGGTGTGAGAATTTTAAGTCTTGGGGCCGCTTCACTTATGGGACTGCATGATACAGTGTCACAACAGATACAGTACTTGGGGGGTGGGCGGATCCAGTGAATTTGACTGCCTGGATCAACCAACAAATTGTTCCAAAGAGGGATGATATTACAAAAAAACATAGAGTTTGAAAGCTGGCATCTGGCTGGTGCTGGCTGTTTTAAGTCTGGCTTGTAGTGATGAACCCTGACTGCATTTTTTTTTTTTTTTTTTTTTTTTTTTTTTTTTTATTATAAAAGTCCGAGCTCCACCTTGACCCATATTGGTCACAGAGCCTTCTGAGACCGAATTCCATGAATAGTTAAAGCTGCTCGTAAGAGAATGTGCTAAGTCTGTGACTTTACCCATGACCCATTTTTATGCAGTTTCTGTGAGGTGGTTTGTTTTTTAGACAGACCTCCTCTGAATGAGAGGGGTTAGAACAAAACTCATATTAATCTCAATGGTGCTTTCCTGGGAGATCACCTCTGTCTTCTAAGTCTCCTTCACAGAACCCTTGTCTGTAATTCTTCAGGCTTATTGGTGATGTTTATCACATTGCTGGGAAGGAAACACTATTTTATTTCTGTATTTATTTTTTTTGTAAATCATCCAGAGCAAAGTTGCATCTTCCTTAAGCTAGGTAAAGACAATGAACAAGAAATGGGGCATTTGCTAAGCCCTTGAGCATAGTCCACAGCGCACAGTTCATCTCTCCTTTTTACAACTTTCATGCTGTCTTCACCTAGAAGAATCTCTGCACAGTGCTATTCAGTTTGACAGATCAATGTTCAGCTAACAGACATTGCATAACCTGATGATTGTAGGACTGTGTTTGGACCTGGGAACTTTGCGTGCTCTTGTCTATATAGACCTTGAGTGCTTCTGTGACTCCATGGGCCTGAGGTTGAAAGACGTTCATAATAAACCTAGTGAAGACATATTAATGTGTGAGTGCCGAGGTCCCCATTACTTCAGTTCACAGACTGAGATTGGAGAGGGAACCCCAGTTAAACTGTACATCTGTGGTCAAAATGGATGCTAAGGAACAAAATGAAGATGGTGGTAGTTGTGTTCTG
Source organism: Gymnarchus niloticus (assembly GCA_009936485.2). Taxonomy (NCBI): domain Eukaryota; kingdom Metazoa; phylum Chordata; class Actinopteri; order Osteoglossiformes; family Gymnarchidae; genus Gymnarchus; species Gymnarchus niloticus. The sequence goes on from JAACJT020000013.1 coordinate 4,572,230, forward strand.
AAAAACTGTGCATGTTTTTTTATTTTATTTTTTTCCCCAGCAGTTTACCATGTGTGTAAAAATTTCCATGTCTGTCCCACTCGTACTTATGCGGGAAATTTTTGTTAATAGACTTTGGCCCCCTGGGTTTGGTTTAATTTAGAATTTTTTTTATATTGTTGTTGTATTTTGTTCTTGTCTGCATTCTGTCTATTGTAATGGCAGCGATGAAACACAATTCCCACTGACATGCATATGATTCGTCAGTGTACAGACAGCAAGGTTGATGTTTGACCGTTCAGTGTTAGCCATAATGGTATTTTTTTAAATGTATAATTTAAATTAACAGTATAATTCTTTTGCTAACATGGTATTTTAACTCCCTGTAAATCCCTTTAGCAGTACTAGAATTGTGCTCAGCATAAGAGTAACTTGTACAGTTCACTGCTTACATTCCAATGCAGAACGACAGAGCATGTGTGGAAAGTACAATATCCCACTTTCTGAATACTCTCACACAGATATCCCACAGGCCTGTGTGGTACAGTACAGTGGTTGACTTGTATACATATTGATGACAGCATTGTGCTCTCCCTGCGGTTAGTGAAAACATTGCTGGCACCATTGCTGTAGGGTCGATGAGTGCAGTCAATTTTTGCTGTTGCTCACTTTATGCACCTGCTGCTTTACACGGAAGCAGCCAAAACACATTCAGTCTTCTGGTGGTCTTCTGGGAGGTCAGCTTGCCCTCTGATCCTATGGGACAGGGCTAGTCACCACTGCTAATCTTAGATCAGAGCCAGTATCGCATGCTAACAGGCTTACTGCTATGCTACTATTTATTTTTTTTTTTTGTACCATTATTATGGGATGGTGCCCCTGAAAATTTTAGATCCAGTTCAAATTGAAAAAAAAACAAAACATCTGCTGTAGCTAAATGAAGACCTCTAAGGGCACTAATTAACTGAATCACTTGTGTTGTATTTGGGTTGGATCTAAACTTCTCAGGAAAACAGTTCATCAGGAAGAGGGTTGGTGCCACCTGGTGCCGAGAATGACCGTCAGAGTAGCCCAAATGTTACACTCTGGCCTGCACCCTCTTCTGCTGTCACACAGTCAGCATCTGTCTCAGCATTTGCATCAGACCCCGAGGACCACACAGAATGTTATTTTTCATGAGCAGCCAGTTACTGTCACTTGATGTCTCAGTTTAGTGTGGGTTGTCTCTCAGGAGAACGTCTGTCACCTTCAGCAGCACATGGAGCCACGTTTCACCGTCAAAAAAAAAAAAAATGCTGTTTTCTAAATTCTAATCCTTCCATGGCTTTATTTTAAGCAGGGACCTACTCAAAATCATTTGTAACTTAGTTCTAATTCTTTTCATATTTTATAATTATTTTCTTCTGCGCTCGTTTACAGTTTTGTACTGAATGGTTTATGAAAATCTGAATCATAACATAATACCACTTGTCTTTGGATTTAGGATGGTGGACTTGGGTGTGATAGTACTTTTTCATCTCTGATACTACAAACTTAAATGTCTCCCATTGCCAATTTGATAGTCTTATTGTTTCCACTTTTAAGTCATTTATGTGCCATTTGTAATGGAGCCATCTAAAATGTTCAGATTGAACTCTAATCCCCTAAAGAAATACTGTAATCATGAAACAAAATACCAGTTTGGCAATGTAAAGTGAGGCTTGCCTACACATCAGATCTGATTATATCTGTTTTTCCAATAACCGATCCATTGTTTTTGGGCAAGAATATGGGATCGGCACTTCCCTAATTTGGATGTGGAAATGTACCGTGAAAGCTAGGAGTAATGTTTGGAATAAGGAGGATGCGGTCCACTATGTTTCTTTGGTTTTGCCATCTCATCAGGTCAGTGACATGGCTGCTGCGTCATTGCATCAAATTTAGCCCTGAAGGTGGAATCGCAGGCCAGTTCATAGTCGGTAAGGCACTGCCACCATGTCGGTGGAAAACAGGCGTCCAAGGTCATATCATTAGGTCTACCTACTCAATAACATCAACAGCCTGCTCCTCCAAACACACACCACGTGGCTGCAAGCGAGTACTTAGGGCACACAGACCAGATCAAGAGGTTCACTTACTGGTCAGCTGAGCAATTAAAACGCTAAGGTGCCTGATCTGAGTGATTTTGAACATGGTATCGTTGTTGGTGCCAGATGTAATGGTTCCACTATCTCAGAAACAGCCATAATCTGGGAACTTTGACATGCTTGTGTCTAGTGTTTACAGAGAATGGCCCGACTTATTAAAAGTAACAGGAAGGCCACAAGTTCCAAAATAATCACTCTGTACAACATTGGTGTGCTGAAAGGCTTGTCTGAATGCGGAGTCCATTGACACTGGTTTTGGTGACAAGAGGGTCATGCCTGGTACTATGTAGGCATACCGAATAAAGTGGCTGCTGAGTGTATGTTAGCTTTGATGCGTGACGTTTTCTGAAGCTGTCTAATCTCAGGCTAATCTCAACTGTCTGGTGCGTGCTGGTAGTCCCAGTTTACTCCTTCCTTCTCACTTGGCAGCCGGCTTATGTGTTTGCTAATTCTTCTCCTATGCGGTAATTCCCAGCTTCCTTAGGGGCTGCCAGCCATGGATGGTTATGGGTGAAGGGCACTGAAATTTGACAGGTGGACACTGTCCCCGGTGCTGTGACCCACACAAGTCCACCTGTCAGATGGCCGGAGGGGCCACTGCGCAAGTCTCCTAGAGGCACCCTGGCGACAGCATTTATAATTCAGTTGGCCATGCATAGTGACTGACATTTATTCGCTTATTGACCAAATTATGGTTTTTCACCTTTTGATGTATTTGTAGAGATACAGATTTATTTTTGATGCGTACAGTAAAATATCTATCTGAACATCAATCTCCTTAACCATCAATTATCTGGAACCCCCCACCCCCACAAAAAAAAACGTCTAAATTCCGTGAGATGGTTGTTATGCTGAAGTATTACTACTGCCGCTTAAAGTTTTCACTTCTGTATAACATAGAGTTAGTGATGGTCTATTATACAAGTTAAAAATCAAATCATGGCTTTCATTATGTTGTGGACTCGGTGTAGTATCACGTGATCTTGATGCTGTCTGTTGTACCGTTGTTCATTGTGAACATGGGAGTGTTTCGGGGGGGGGGGGTTAGCTAGCTTTCACTGAACTGGATATTCTCATGTATGTTTGATTCTTTGAACTATTTGATTAACCAAACTCACCTTAGTCTTAATTTGGGTTATTGACACTCTGCTGTATTAGAGTCTGAGAATATACATGTTTAACTTGCAGATTCCTCACAGCAGCCTCCCGTTCCTTTGGACCAATCAGACCTAGCCCAAGCTGCCCAGCCCAGCGGCGCGTGCTTCAGTTTCCAACTCATCCCCGGCCCCTCTGATCCTGTAGCCATCCTGCATTAGCGGTCTCGCCCAGCGTAGCCTTTACCAAGCTCCATGGCGGCTCGTGGAGGACCGGCACGATCCAACGGCCCGGCTGCAGGCAACAAGATCTGTCAGTTCAAACTAGTGCTACTGGGGGAGTCGGCAGTGGGCAAGTCCAGCCTGGTGCTCCGCTTTGTCAAGGGGCAGTTCCATGAGTACCAGGAGAGCACCATTGGAGGTGAGTGGTGTGGCCATAAGTGTTTATGCTTGGCCTGAAATGTGTGGGGTGTGAATCATCATGTCATCATGCACTGATTAGCATTGCGGCCTCACATCCCCAATTAGGTTTCGATTACCGCCCTTGGGGAGTCTTGCACGCTCTGTCCACATACCTTTCTTCCTGCAATCCAAAACCTTGTGGTTGGATAACTTGACTTGTGACTGAGAGTTTCATCCCATCCACTGTCCCCAGCCTTGTGCACTCTACTTTGGGGGAAGGTTCAGGGTAACTCCAGCCTTGTATTAATTTAGTAGTATGTGAGTCCATAGTGTGACAGGCAAAAATATTACACATTTCATAGAGTTTGTGTTGTAGGTGTTAGCAATTACAACAGAGCTGAAATAATGTAACTTATCTATAATTTTTTTTGTTGATTTAGCCAACTTTTCTCCTGAGTATGGGTACATTGTATTATGAGCAGTAAATGAAAATGTCTCCTGAAACATTACTACTTGTGTCAACCTATACAATTGCTCACATTTTTGGTGATCCAGAATGAGGGATTTCTCATCTGAGAATGTGTGCAATTCTGCTTATGAACATGTGAATTGCTTCACTGTCTTTTTGTTGCGGGTAGCACGTCTGTTCCTGAGCGCCAAAAAAAAAAACCCAAAATGGGTAGCTCTTTGAGAGGCTGTGTTGAAGCAAAATGTTTTGGACATGCTGTGCTGCTTGAAAGTTTATGAACCCGTTCTGTGTTTTGGACCAGTACTCAGTCAGTCCATGGCTGGACTCCACAGTTTGAGGGTAACTGCTGCAAATTCATGCTTAGGGAGCTGCTTCGGGTGTTCCTGTCAAACCCCCTTCAGATATTGCAACATTTCTATTGGGTTGAGGATCTGTCCATCACCACACTTGAAGGCTCTTCCTTGTAATTTGTTCCTTGGTGGATTTGCTGGAATAGCCTAATTATGGTCCGTAATGTGTTGTGGTACATGATTTTTGCTGCAGCATCTACTTATGGGCATTGTCAGATCTTCTGCTCCACAGAATATTTCAACACATTTCAGTAATCATGCTACACTAAATAAGTGAGTCATAGTGAGTTATGTAGGTCTGTGGACAGGATAGCAGACGTGAGTAATGGCACTCCTACCAATGGGATGATAATGTATTGATTTTAGGCAATATTAGGACTTGGATTGTGGGAAAAGGGGAAGTTGGGTGACCTTAATTACATCTGTTCTTTGTTAGTACCTTAGCTGGTTTGACAGCATTTCCAGATCAGAGAACTCTGACCTGAATGTCCAGTTAACACTGGGTTCTGTATTGGTTTAATTAAATCACATTTTGCCTTGTCTACCTCAGAAAGAAATGCTACCGATTGAAACTTCAGTCATTTTCTAGTTCTGGGTTTTGTCTGCCAAACATTGTCTGGAGACAAGATGTACAGTGTGGGTTTTTTTTTTTTTTTTTGGAGGGAAAAGTTCTTCCTGGTTAACCCCTTAAGCTGCTGTTGATGTTTGAACAGAAGTTTACAAATCCTTGGGTGTGTTGCTATCTTTTGGAAATCATTCAGCTATGCTGATTTTTGTTGCTCTGAGATAAATTTCGATGAAGTCCTCATGTAGGAAACCCTGTGGCCTTACTTTCTTGATATGTATGCGGATGGTAGTGGACTTCCAGAGGGCTTTGAAATGGTTTTTGTAATCCTCTCCAGACTGGTGCATTTACCTCTCTTCAGGAAGTTCTAAAATGTCTTGGTATATCATGTATTAATCACTTATTAGTGATATGTAATCAGCAATCAATTCATTGATCATTTATACTGATGTACTGTAATAGTTACAGAATTGACTGTAGGAGATGGCAATCCAGACCTACCTTGTATCTTCATGCGTCATCTGTGTTCTTTTTCTATTACACACTTCCTTATTCCTTCTAAACATCACAAGTCATTTATTGGTACAAGCCCTTTCCTTCTCATTAAGAGCTAGTTTTTAACAAGTGCAGATAAATTCTTTCAGCAATGAAAATAATGACGTATAAAACAAATTTTGTTCCTGGATAGTATGTGTTATTGCTTATGTTGTAAAAATATAGAAAATGGCCGTTATTCCCTTCAAACATTGTTTTTGTGACCTAGATATTGAAATGTAATGAAATCACAGTCGCGTGTCAGCCCCCAATTGCCCAGGTCACAAGAGCAAAATTTGAAGAGGAAAAAGGTCTTTTCCATGTACTTTGTTGTTGTTGTTTAGTCACACAGTCATGTCCGACTCTTCGCGACTCCATGGACCACAGCACGCCAGGCCACCCTGTCCTCCACCGCCTCTCGGAGCC
>JAACJT020000013.1:4578274-4635821 GCA_009936485.2 Gymnarchus niloticus
GTTCTAATTTGTATTCATTAATTTGTCCTGCCCGGTGCTGGCCTGAGGAGGATGGGCTTCCCCCTTGAGTCTGGTTCTTCCCAAAGTTTCTTCCTCCTGAGAGAGTTTTTCCTTGCCACTGTCGCCTTTGGCTTACTCTCTGGGGACTGTGGGCACGGGACTATGTAAAGTGCTTTGTGACCGTGCTTTGTGTTAAAAGTGCCATATAAATAAAATTGAATTAAATTGAATTGAAAATGTCAGCCCTTTTAACTTTAGCTCTCGGGCCCAGTGTCAATCACAAAAAGTATGTCTTGGTGATAAGTCTGTGGGGAGCAGAGGGGCCAGTACCCCTATCAATAGTCCTGGACCCCCCAGTGCCCCCCCAGATTGGAGTTTGTTTTATTAACTTGTAATTTGATTGGTGGCAGTGAAAGTTGTTTTTTTTCATATGTACCCCTTCAACAGAACAACTGGCACAACCTAATCCCCCTAGTTGAAACGGTCTAGAAACACCACTCTTGAGGATGAAGGGTGTGTCGCTGTCCATGGTGCTCAACTCACCATTACATATCACTGGTGCTGATATCACTATCCATCATCCATACATTTTCCAAACTGCTTAATCCCATTCAGGTTTGTGGGAGGGCCTGGAGCCTATCCCAGGCAGCCTAGGGCACAAGGCGGGGGATACCCTGGACAGGATGTAATATCACGACTGAATCTATAATCTATTAATAATATAATCTCCATCAAGTCTGTTAATTATACACAGATTAAACAAAATAAAATAAACAGTTTATCGCGCTTCATTATCGCCATGCTCAATATAAGTGGTAGCAGCAGAGGCTGTGAGCACGCATAGCATATTCACAAATGAACCAGAAAGCTATTACATTTTCCTTTACTATTTGATGTGTCTATCAAAAATGAATAGCTAAGGACCGGGGATTATTACATATGCATTTTATACACAAACCACAACAGGGATTTTAAATATCATCCCTTGTTCTTTTCACGCTATTATTATTAGCATTATTTTTCATTTAAGCTGAAACGTTTACATTTAGTCTGATATATACGCATAACGATCAAAGGATAGGCCTTTCTGTTTGTAACGAAATGCATTTGCGCTCATCGTGTTTACATTACGGGAAACGGTGTTTGTTAAAAAAAAAAAAAAAAATCCATATAATCGCTTTTCTTGGTGTCTTCCGTTATCCTCCACACATGTTCCGATTTTTTGTACAGAGCCTATGAAAATCGTGCATCAGTGCTGCAGGCATTCCTCCCCGGGGGATGCAGAAAGGTGTTTTTCCTGCACGGCAAAGGTGGCGATAAGCGCGCGCACAGCCACTCCGACTCCGCCTTCCCGCGCCGACCGTGCGGAAACGTCACGCGCGTGTCTGCATTGCAAGAGATTGACATCCCATAACCTGAGCAAAGCATTAGACAGTCAGCTTGGGGGCGATTCGGTGTGCGACGGCGAAGGTCGGCCGTGAAACTGCTCATATACACTGAGACAGTAGAGTAGGAGATTGATCCTCCGAAAGCATGTCGGTCGCAGGACTGAAGAAACAGTTCCACAAAGCCACGCAGGTAAGACGGCCACACTGTCGCCTTACTGTAACCAGTACAGTTACCGCTTCTCCAGCCGTGCATCAATGTAGGCGATAATTACATGTTTGCGATTGAAGAAAACGTCCGATCGTATTTATCGGGGAATTTATTGTGAAACCGCTCCCTGCATTTCGCCAGAAATGGACTTAGATCGCAAATCAGCAGCTTCGTTTTCCGTTTCTTCAGCAGTCTGTATTGGTTGCGTTGTCTGGGCTTTACATTTTCCATCAGATGGGTTCCAACTAATGGGTTGTTTTTATCAGACAACCACGAAGCGCCATTGTACGGATAATTCAATTGATTCAATTTTTTAAATGAATATAATAGATAATTTATTGATTAATATTTTGCATAGTGGGCACTGGGAGAAAACTGGCTTGGTGAAAGGTACCCTTTAATTGACATTGTTTTGTCTGAATGTAGGCAGGTGGGTACGCACTGCTGCCTGCGTGATCTGTTATTTAGTTTTGCTCTTCTTATGGTAGGATGCTTAATGGTACACATTAATTTATCAATAAGGGCTGACGCATTGGCACGAAATGCTGGTTTTTCGAACCACGACGGATTTCATGTTGTGTGGCATTCATACATGCTGTACATCCCGAAAGAACACACACACACACTCACACATCAAACACACACATACACAGAGAGAAAGAGAGAGAGAGATTGCCATCTTACATAATTGTAAGAGAAATACCGATGGGAAAATTGCACAAGCAATAAAAAAGAACACGTCGGATTGCTATCATCTGCATAATAAAGTGACGTAGTGTGGTGATGCATGTCCTGAATTATTCCACAGGAAATTCTTATATGACCCATAAATCGTCCCGATATTTAATAACTGCAATAGGATTTCATCATAGAAGTATAGGCTTGATTAATCAATTTTTTATTCCTAGTTGTGGGTATCTACCGTATCTCTGATTTTTACACAAGTGTTAAAGTTTTCATACGGTGTACAGATGATACCTTGAATATATAAAATAAGGTTCGTATTGTGGTTTATTCACAACTTCAAAATAATAACATTACATTAAAAGAAGGATAGCCTAAACCTTTAGTACGGAGAGGAGTGCAATCTCACAGTTCCATATGCACATGGTTATATAATTATCTCTGTCTGTCTCTGTTGCTCTTTTGGGAAAGGTGTTGTTTTGTCAACAATATTCGTTATTCGTAATACATAAAATATAGCCATATTGAAATAACCACCCTGCCTTTTTAGTAGCTGTTAAATTAAATGACCACGTCTTGTTATGTCCTCAGGAATGAGTATTTTCTTCAAGCCTGGGACTAATTTCTGACTTGTTGATATGTATTTTTTATTATTATTATCTTTGTCTCCTGCCTGTGGTCAGTTGCCAGTTAGCTGCCTCCAGCTTACCATAGCAAATCATTTACAGCACAGACCTTTTCCTGACACCTTGTCAATTTGTCATTTACACTGAAGTGTTTTTACAGGTCGCATGCTTTTTAACATCAGCGCCGGGATGGCTTATGGGGGAGTCAGTGGGTCATTGGATCTGCAAATCCAGACCACTTCATTCAAGACAACTCCATCATGCTAAGCCTGCATGCGAAGAAAAAACCTGCATCCAGCCCAACAGCTGGGTACAGGGAAGGGTGGGCTTGAGTAAATTCCACAGGCATTGTCGCATAGTCTACCTCCACCTCCAACATGATTTCATTACCTCAGCGCATTCTTTCATAGTAGGACACTTAAAAATCCCCAACCTGTCAGCAAATGTCCGCAGTCTTCATCTGGGGTTTTTAAATGTCATCACAGTTCAAATGAGGTGATTCTAATAGAGTTACTTTGTTGGTTTTTCTGTCTGCATGCCTCGGTTTGCTAACTTTTCTAAGTCGATACATGAGGCCTGCATCTCCAGCAGGTTTTGCTTAGCAGTGGCTATATGGTGTACCATGGAAAGATGTGTGTTTTCTCTAGATGAGGCTCAAGGTTCTAACACCAACCGTGAATGCAGGATTGTTATTGCTATTCATTTGAATGGGGTTTCTCAGGGCATGTTGTCGGAGGTAAGCAGCCTCCCTCTCAGTCTCAGCATTCAAGAATTTCCTTTGGGATTAGCAAAGTTCTATCTTATCTTATCTTATCTTCCTGCTGGAGCTGGTGTGACATTGTGGAGACCAATTTTCTGTAAACTGCTGTGATGGACAACTACTGCAAGTTTTTCAGCTGTAAACAAAGTAATGCAGTGGATTGGGCAGTTTTACAAAATGCTCTTAACCCTTCCATCCTCATTATATACAACCATTTTCCTGAAGACTTGTTTAATAATGTTTTTGTTTTTCTCCAAATTTCAGATTTCATGACTATCATGCTTAGTGAATCCTGCATCCTGACTAAATCTACATGCTGAATAAGGCATTCTTGATGAATCCACTGTACAGTACTTTCTGAGTCCAACATAAATACTGAACTCACTGAATGCAGCCTACTTATACTGAATTCAGCTTGCTTAGTGAATTCACTGACTCTGGCTTACTTGCTGATTTCAGTCAACTTATTGAATTTGGCTTGCTAAATGCATCCGGCACACTGAATCAAGAATACTTTGTGAATTTACTGAATCCAGTATACTGAATGAGTTCACTGAATCCAGCATACTTTGTGAATGGACTGAATCCAGTATATTAAGTAAATTAACTGAATCCAGCATACTTACTGATTCCAGCACACTCACCAATTCCAATGTTGTAAACATTTCATTGGACCTCTGTCTTATGTAAATATATGTCTTTCTACAGCAGTGTTAAGTGCCAGCCAATATAAAATCACTTGGCTGTGGCCTATGATTGATTGTTGGTTTTGTGCCCTGTGACCATAAATGTAACATAACTTAATTGTTTTCAACAGGCCTGGACAGGCCCATTGCGTCTGGTTCACCATTGATGTATTTATGGAGCAAGCCAGCCTGTGGTAATAAAAACTAATGAAAGGAAAAATATGACAGTTTGAAAGAGATCCTGTGGCATCAAGCCTAGTTCAGCTCAGATATTTGCTGCAGCTTTGCACGCTAAACAAGCAAGAGGGCTTGCACCCTTACCGAATCAAGCATGCATGAAAATGCTAAGGATGTCTTGAGCACTGTACTGTAGAAGATGTATCCTGGTGGATGGGTGATGACCATGGAATAGCAGTCACATCACAGAATGTTCCTACTTCTTAAGCAGATGTGTCCTACAGAAAATCTGCCTGCAGAAGGCTGTGGAATTCTATAGTGCTAACTGTAGTGGAATTCTTGGTGCTAACTGCTCACAGTCAACTGCTTTAACTACTCTGTAGATACAGGTATGGATCATACAGTATATCAGTACATCAGCTGATCTGCCCCCAATGGCAGTGTTGGGAGTACTGTGTGACTCGCATCACCCTCATTTCCTTATTTGTCATTGCCATTATGGATACACTGGCAGCTTTTGGGAAGATATACCACATAATATAGAGCTGTATCCTACAGCAGGCAGTTTGACAAAGATATGGTGTCTCAGATCACCTGAATGACTTATCTCTGATGAGTCAGAGATGCATAGCGTGAACATCAACCTCATCTTGAGTTGTGACACCCTGACATGTGGATCAAATCTTTATCTAATGTTCTGGAAGGTTAAGAAATCAATATAGACGAGTTGGTGTCTCTGAATCAGTACCTCTTGCTTACCTTTCCGGTACATCACATGCAAGGACACATAGTTAATTCCTCAGGACGCTAACCACTGGCCAGGAAATCCTTTGTCAAATTCCACTGAGATTTATTCCACATGTACTTTCTGGGGAGATAACGGAAGGAACTGTGGTGTATTGTATTACAATCACTTCCATAAAAAATGAGCTTATTTCCAGTGAATGTACCTGAAGGGTCAACAGGGAATGTAGCTAAAGGGACATGTTCATCTCTACAGGGAATGTAGCTGAAGGGACATGTTCATCTCTACAGGGAATGTACCTGAAGGGTCATATTTACCTCTATAGGGAATGTAGCTGAAGGGACATGTTCATCTCTACAGGGAATGTAGCTGAAGGGACATGTTCATCTCTACAGGGAATGTAGCTGAAGGGACACGTTCACTTCTACAGGGAATGTAGCTGAAGGGACATGTTCATCTCTACAGGGAATGTACCTGAAGGGTCATATTTACCTCTATAGGGAATGTAGCTGAAGGGACATGTTCATCTCTACAGGGAATGTAGCTGAAGGGACATGTTCATCTCTACAGGGAATGTAGCTGAAGGGACACGTTCACTTCTACAGGGAATGTAGCTGAAGGGACACATTCATCTCTACAGAGAATGTAGCTGAAGGGACACGTTCATCTCTACAGGGAATGTAGCTGAAGGGACATGTTCATCTCTACAGGGAATATAGCTGAAGGGACATGTTCATCTCTAAAGGGAATGTAGCTGAAGAGACATGTTCATCTCTACAGGGAATGTAGCTGAAGGGTCATATTCATCTCTACAGGGAATGTAACTGAAGGGACACGTTCATTTCTACAGGGAATATAGCTGAAAGGACATGTTCATCTCTACAGGGAATGTAGCAGAAGGGTCATGTTCTTTTCTACAGGGAATGGAGCTGAATGGTCTTGTTCATCTGTACAGGGAATGTAGCTGAAGGAATATTTTCATTTCCATTGGGAATGCAGTATCTCAGCAGTCTCAGCCTTGCCTTAGTAGTAACAATGGCCTGGCTTGAGCTGTTCTTCATCCAAAAAATACAATGACCATTAAAATAAGAGATAATTCTCTGGTTGTGCGTAAAAGGCCACCACCCCAATATATGGTTCCCAATATCTGTCCTATAACTGGTATACTGATTGTACCAAAAATTGTGTAGCAATAGATAAAACTGGATTTTTTTGGACATATGTTTTGGAATTCATGGTTATCAGTTACTTTAGTAACAAGTGTACAGTGTTGGAAAAGGAAAGACATAGAATGTCTTAAAAGCTATTTTTTTAAAAAAAAAAAAAAAAACAGCATCCAGTAGTGTCTGGTGAAACCGTTTTAGTGGTTATTAAATCCACAGAGATTAAAAAGTCCTGAAATTGCATTGCTTTGTTCGAAAAACACCACATGGTCAGTCAGCCTATATGGCCCCATTCAGGGTCACATCTTCTGAAAGTCCAGCCTAAGAATGGCAGGCTGGCCAGTTTTCCCTGACCTGTACACTGTTGGTTGGTTTGGTTGCCACCACTTTGACAGCATGGAAGACCCAGATATGTCCAGCCTCCAAACACAAGTGGTTAATTGCTGTGAGGCTTCACTGTCTTTCTGAAGGCTATGAATTTAATCTCTTTAGGATTTTCACTTTATTTGTTGTTCCTCAGATGATGTAATGCAGTTATTAACAAAGTGTTTAAACACTTTAGTTTGTGTACATTCTTGTGATAAATCATCCATGTTCCAGCTCCGTATCCTGGATAGTGATACAGAATGATATTATATATTCAGATTGTAAAAATACATAGATGCCATGTCTTACTTTATCCATTCATCTGTGTCATTTTAACCCTCTGGACCCTGAGGCCTTCAGAGACACTTTGGAGATGCCTGGACATTCATACTCTGACTTTTCTATAATTTTCAGCAATATGAAGCATCATGATTTTAAGATCACAAACATTTTTATTTTCAAGGCAAACCCAGCTACAATGCTATGGTAGCAGAATTTTACCATGATTTTATGTTCTTTGATGTTTTTTTACCGAAAGCAGAAATTTACAGAGACTGGTTTTCAAAACATGCTCTGATATAGTCCAAAAACCTGGGCATTTGTCAGAGGCACAAGCTCCTTTTGTTCATTTGGTTGAAGCATGTAAAGGTCATGAATTACCTTTTGTCGGGAGGATTGGCATGCGATCATGTGACCTCCTGCAAGGATGGGCTTTGACAGGAACGCCACAATGAGGACTTGGCTGAAGCTTTTTAGGTCAGACTCCGCGATATAATTATGAGCTGCGGGTGATTCCTAAACTGGAGGATGATGGGGTGAGGCTCAAAGGGACACTGGGTCAACAGCCGAAAAGGCTTCAGGCCTTGAGCTCTCTAGGTCATGTTGGTCAGCCGCTTGTCCAGTCTAGGATCACAAATGTCACTATTACACTGTGCAGCTGGTATCACGTGATTAAGATTTCACGTTGTCCCAGTCCCTGGTGAATGGACCATTGCTTCTTTCACTGTATGGGATCTGTAGTGGGGTGGTGTTGTTTTTGTCTGAAGGACCGGAGTGTCACTGTGGAAACTCAGTGGGTGGTGGATGAAAGGCATACTGTCCTCCTGCCACCTTCACACAGTGTTCTAGCTGAGACTGCAGCAAGATGCTGGGAGTGGTCTCTGAAATGAAAATTCAATATTCCGCCTTCTGCCCTACATATATTTTCAGGGCAGGACTGCAGCTTTGTGGGGGCAGATGCTAAAGTTCGGCGTGTCTCCGTGAACGTTGCTCACCTGCGTGTCTTTAGTTTTCTCCATGGGAGGCTTTGCAGGAAGCTCTCGTGTGCTGTGAGAAACGCACCTTAACTGGTAAATACTTCATCACTTCCATCGGCTCGACGATGCATGGATGCTGCGCGGTAGCACTGAGCGCATCTTCCATTCAGCAATCGTGTCACGTAATGTCTGGTGAGGAAGTGTCACATTTTTTACGGCAGAAGGTCCTCCTAGTCAATTCAACTAGAGCAGCAGTCCCCAAACTGGAATATCAGCTGAAGGACAGATGTCTTATGCTAATGCGATGTGTAGAGGTGGTGTGGGGGGTGATTTAAAATATTCTTTTATTAAAAAAATGGCCTGACAAAAATGTTGGGAACCACTGCATTAGAGAATGGATTTTTGTAAGTGAGGTCACCTGATCTGGAAGCAGGTGACATGGATGTGTCATGCTGGGAAGATTGTGAAGAAATACCAGTCTCTTCAGGAAGAAAACATTACACAGGATACTGGTGAAGTTGTCAGGAGAATATGACAGATTGAAAAATGTATCATTTATTTGTATTCAGAGCAATGGATGGCTTCAGTCATCTGTTTTTGAACAGTGTGGACTGAGTGTGAGCAGACTGGCAGATTACCTCTTCAGTTTGGGTAGACTGGGGCAGGGGGTTATAAATAAGGCATGAGGGGTCCGTCCTGCCTCTGTGATCCTCTGTATCTCTCATCTTTAATTCATGCTACCGTGAGCTGCTGGCTCAGGGTGTCCCACTGCATGTAGCATATTCCATTCTGCCAAGGAGGGGAGGCCAGGCATAGCTAGGAGAGGGGAACACTGAGAGCTGCATTGTCTGAATATCAATTCAAAGGACAGAGCTGGTCCAGTAAATTCCACTAGCTCAAGGCTAAGTGCTAGAGAGTGTATCGTAGCTTCTGGTGTTGTGTATGTAAGATTATTCATCTCCATTCCACTCCCAATTAACAAAAAACAGTGGGGGTTGTTAAATAGCCATTGGTGAACTGAGGTTTGCAGCATGCTTTTACAGCTTTTAAAATCTAAACCATGTCTTTTGTCTGCTGGTTTGGTTGTCACACCGCTTGAAAGATGTAACCCACAAACAAAGGCATCATAATTAGAAATTCACAACTTTTTTCTTCATCTGTGCAAAAGCACACAGTTTTAGCTCTTTTTCAGATGGAGGAAAGCATGCCTTTGCACACTGCCTGTTACAAGAGATACCCTTATATATTAAAGAATTCAGTGATTAAAAAATTAAGCTGGAGGTATTCTTCAAACAAAAAAGATGAAAATACGTCGTTTACCCAGCATTCATTGCACCACGGCCACTGGATCTTGCGCAGACTGGCAATTAGAACATCATTGTCCACAGTTTTATTTAGTTGGGATGACCCATCCTCAACAGTTAGTCAAGGCAGACTGCATAGTCGGTTGTGCGACGATTGTGGTTTTGCAATCAAAATGAATGAACACGAGAGAAACCTGACTGAGTTCGTTCGTGGATATCCACTTCTATATGACTGGTCATGGCAAGACTTTGATGACAAACAAATGACTGGCCATTCAGTGTTTTATTTGTTTTTGTGTCAAATTATTTGTTGCTCCCTATGTTGGCCAGGTCTCCGTCGTAAAAGATATGTTAAATCTCGAAGGCACTAACTTGGTTAAATAAAGGTTCAATAATACTCAATAAAAATTCATGACAAGAAATCGCCTCAAAACTTGGTGAAAGAGTGAAAGACCTAAAATCACCCTTTGGCCCTTTCTGTTTCTTGGCGTCTTGATGTCTTTTGAGTCTTTTCAAGTATGCAATTGCTTGCCTCAGACAACGTGTTTGGCGGTGTTCTGATTTTGGCTAGTTCAGACATCTTTTTAAGTATACTCACAGCTAAAGAAATATGAACACTAACCTAAGCTCCCAGTCTTGTCAGGAAGGGGAATGCAAAACCTCTCCAGTTTTTTAGCTACTGCGACACACAACTTTAACAGTAGTAAACAATCCTCTCAAAACATATTCTTAACAGGCACAGTCATTTTCTGATTTGTGCAACTGTACAAAACGTGTTGTCTAGTAAGGCAAAAAACGGTTTCATCTGCTATCCTTATCTCAGTTTTGAACAGTCATCACAAAATTAACCAGTGTTGTATTCGCAGAATAAATGAAGGTATTAGTTGTGTGTTCGCGATGCTGCTCTAAAAACTGACATTTGTAATGAAGCTGAGCACCTTCATACCAACAGAGCGTGACTGAGTAACAGACATATTGGTGCAGAAATTTCAAAAAAGAGTATAGTAAATGATGTTATAATGTGCCTAAAGTCATGCTCATCTAGTGCTGTGTTTTTTTTTTTCCCTGTGAAAACACAGCTAAAGTGACAGGGAAAAAAATAAAAGGCCTGGTCTAATTCATCTAATGCAGTTCTGGGAACAGCACATAATTACAGTTAAATGTCTGGGTGACTTGCCATTCTCATTGAGTGCTACAATATTATGACGCACATGCAGGCTGATTAAAAACCTATTGATCTCACCAAGGGCAGAACAAAACAGTGTGACTCTGGGCGACTCCCCGGTCCTGACTGGACCACAGACAGATAAGTCAGTCATCAATGGATTCATTTTGGTATCTTGGGATTGAGAACCTAAGAAGATGGTGGGAACAAATCACATGTTTATTTACTAGCATGGTTCAAGGTACCCAACAGCATGGTACACATATTCCTAAAGACTCACATGCATGCCTTTAGCCAAAAAGTACATTTCTTTTTCTTACAGTGATCTAAAGAATAATTAGTAACACTATTCTGACAGATGGGACAATCAGTATGTGTCCCAGTTTCCCGTGATGACTGTCCATTAATGTCCGTGTTTCCCATGACTGTCGTTTCAAGAACATGTCCCTGTTTCCAATGACTGTCATCCATGAACATGTCCCTGTTTCCAATGACTGTCATCCATGAACATGTCCGTTTCCCATGACTGTCGTTTCAAGAACATGTCCCTGTTTCCAATGACTGTCATCCATGAACATGTCCCTGTTTCCAATGACTGTCATCCATTAACATGTTCCTGTTTCCAATGACTGTCCTCCATGAACATGTCCCTGTTTCCCATGACTGTCGTTTAATGAACATGACCCTGTTTCCCATGACTGTCGTTTAATGAACATGACCCTGTTTCCTATGACTGTCATCCATTAACATGTTCCTGTTTCCAATGACCGTCATCTATGAACATGCCCCTGTTTCCCATGACTGTCGTTTAATGAACATGACTCTGTTTCCTATGACTATAGTTCATGAACATGTTTATATTTTTTATGACTGTGTCATCTCATGAACTTGTGGTAGTTACCCCTATTTTTTCCAGCATGTTAAATATTAGGTCAGTTTCTGTCATTTTGGTGATCAGCAGCTCTTGAAGGTCTGACCTTGCCCGCTCTCCATGAATCATATTCTCCGGTGGACTTAAGAAAAAAAAAAGCATGTAGCTATGTGTGTTTTTCACTTAAGCGTATTCTGCCTACTGACTTAAGTGCATACTTACATGCCCTCAGGTGAGATGCGCGCTTTCGGTGGAGCGAGGTCAAAATGTCAGTATGTCCCATGCAAATTTCCATTTGCACAGATTCTCCCCCAACTTAAGTCTATATACCATTGTTTTAGATTTATGCATCCTGTGACCTGCTTTTCATAAAACAACACTGAAAAACATGGTGTTTTACTTTTTTTGTGAAATAACAGAGAAGTGTAGTGTGTCAAATTAGATTTTTGCATAGTCAGAACTTTCAATTCACATGTGACTTGCAAAAAACTCTTGGAGCTGATCAAATTATTTAAGAAAGCGCAAACTATTTAAATTATGATGTATTTAAAAAGGTTGAAATGCAAATGCAGCTAATTAAAAATTGTCCAATCTGCAATTAAAAACTAGTATAAAATAGTGAGACTTAAAACTAAGATGTACGCGATGATAAATTTATGGAAATGTGGGGAATGGGAACCATGAGCTCTCATGGTCGTAAGCTAGCAGCCATTGGTAAAAACCGTTAGTCTGTTGGATAAAACATGAGACTTGACATGTATATGAAATAATGTGTAGGAAAACATGGGAGAAATCGTTCTCCATATTGGTTTCAAATGGGATGCTGCATTTTACCTTTCCATAAAGGACAATCCTATTTTATACGGGACGGGTGGTAACCCTAATACTACGCTTAGTGTCATGTGTTCCTGGCATGTAGCTCCAGGAACAGATGTTTATTGTGTATAATACAGTAAACACATTTAGCATTTGCATGCAGTAAAACTACAGTATTGCAAAAGGCCAAATGAGAAAGAGACAAATGTCCAAAGACAGAGATGTTCAGTGTCATGGCCACAAGGTGGCATGACGGTGGAGAACCCCACGATTACTTATGGCTGCACAGGGTGTCACATTGCCACCACGGTGGTCAGGGACTTTGACAATGGCATGTTGGCCAGTTATGATCCTGCCTCTCGATATCCTCTTCGTCAGATTGAACCCAGCTTCATCCACAAAATGTATTCATGTAGTCTTTCCATAGACTCCAATTCAAACACTCTCTATGTGTAAAAATTGATTAAAAAAAAAAGTAGTTTTGTAAGGGCTGCAGAAAGACAGAACTCCACCGTAGAATGTATGGACTCCCGATTTACATACAGTTCAACATAATGCAGTTTGACAGTAGTATGTAGTATAGAATTGTACTGTAAGCATCAGCACTGAAAGTGTCTGTTTCAATGTACACTTACTTGCACATACTGAAACCATCAGTCTTTGACCCTTTCTGAGTTGTGCTCAAAGGGTACTCTGAACACTTGTAGAACATATACCCTGTTGCGTTGGAAGATACGGTGAGTGGTAGAAATGCTGACACTGTTGATTCTTTCAAAACTGACATCACCTTCAACAACTCATTGCTGTATGTCATGCAGTCTAATGGCATTGTTTTGAAGGACCATGTCAACAATGAGAGCCTCTTGCAACTGGGAGAACTCAGGAGTCCTTTCACCCTCACATGGTAATCTTGCATCTCCACAAAAAGGGAACATGCAGTAAAAACAGTGATGGATTTTACTTTCCCCCCCCATCCCCATTTTATTAGTATTGTGATGTACTAAAACATTTGTAAACATTGAACTTTCAGTTACCAAAACAACCAATTACCTGTTCTCTTCTCTGAATCTCCTGACTATGGTAACCACAGAGAACCTGCTCAGTTGGCTTGTACTCTCAGTCCTGCTTCCATCATTGTCATTCCATGAACAAGAACATTGAGTAGCACAGTTGCTCAAATTTCATCTGGAATCACTATTCTTGGTCTTGCTTGTCCTTATCCTCTTCCTCTTCATCCACCACCTCTTACATTCACTTTTCCTCCTCTGCCACTCATATTGTTTTCATCCATTGCTGATATCAAAATCCAACTCACCCATGCCATCTATGCATTCTAAGCTGACTGAAATGATTAGAAAAAGTGTGAACAACTTTGAATTGTTGTGTATGAACGATGATGTGCTGTAATTGTGTTTAACTGTGTTTACCATTTTGCATTACAAGTGCATCACAGTGCAAAATGGGTTTTAGTGAGTAAGAATGTGTTCAGATTTCTGCAAAAACAGTGATCAAGTTAATAAATGAGTTCAGGCCACTGAGCATTTGGTTTAGTGTTTTAGCAATTTAGAAAAACTGTAAGTCCGGCTTTAGAGAAATGTTTGAATGATGGGTGGTCGCATTTCCATTCCGAACAGCACAAGTCGCTCGTACTTTATCGCACCAGGACCGTCTGCATGTCATTGTAAAGTATGTGTGATTCTGATTGACTTGTCCTGACATCTGCTTTTTGATTATTTTGTCTGTGTTATTCTATTTCTCGTCAAAACCGCCATCCTCACCACTGATGTAGTTTCGAAGTCGCGTGTGTCGTTTCCTTCTTAAATATACAGTACACTGCTGTTAGTTTCTGTGAATTTTAGATTTGATTTACATTATCGATGGAAAGTCCAGGGTCCGTATTTTACTTTCAGCCGAAATCGCTGTGGGCGGTCCCCCCTTATGTCAGTGGTTCAGCTTGCACTGCCTCTCACAAGCCCGCCTTCATTCTGACAAATGCTTCAGCTTATGAGAGAATATGCGTAGCGGTGGGGCACATACAAAGTTACAGGGAAAAATGACTTACGCACCAGATGGGACAATATGGCTCCATTAGCTTATGACATTCTGTTTCTTGGCCTCGTCCACAGGTGGATGCGACTCCCTGTCAAGCCGTATTAAGTGCTGCTGCTCTTTTTGTAATGAGGGATTAATCAGAGGAGATGGAAATGAAGGCCTTTGTGAGCAGAATGTCACTAAGGCTGCCTCAGGCCCATAGTGTGAACATGGCTGTCAGCTACTGGATGCCTGCTTAGACTGTAAATAATTCATCCGTTCCTTTTCTCAGCAGTGTGGAGGAATATTCCGGTTTTACCCGAGGAGGCGGGACAGCCGATTCCTCTGGTTGGTGTCTCAGCCCACTGAAGGGGAGTGTGGTTGTCATGACAACCCCGAGGCACAAACTGCAATGGAGATGTAGTTGAACGTAAGCCTCCGTGGGAACTGATCTTACAGCAGGTCGCTCAATAATTGATTTTGACTTACTGCGGATTTTTCCAGATTCTCAGAAGCTTCTCAGGAGGCCTCGTTAAAAATACTATGATACCAAGTGTGAATGCTTTGCTTATTTCCCCGTTGGTGATACATGATAAATGTCGTTACCTGCAATGTCAGTAATACAATCCAGTGATGTCTGTAGTATTGTAGCAATGCTGTGCATCAGCTACTCTGAGAGTGGAGCTTGGCTAATGCATGTGAAGGCCTGCTGTTTTTAGTGTGGCTGTGGTTGTACTGCCTGACAATCTTTTTTTGAACTGATTTCTAAGAGCTGTTCCCAGACTGAATAAAGGCAATAATCCAGAGCACACCAAGTCTGGTGTTTTACACTTCTTAGGTGTGTGAGTTTTTCCTGGTCCGGTGACAGAAGGCGATGCAGGATGTTTTTTATGCTAATCTGTGTTTCTGGGTTAGACTCATTTTCACATATTGCTGGCCTAGCTTCAATCAGTTAAAAATGTATTCTCCATTTCAGAATCATCCAACAGTGATGCACACCCCGTTCTGTCTGGGTACCCTACTGTACTGGGATGCTGTGTTTGACTGATTTCACTTTTCATGATCCAGCTACAAAACTGTGTTTAGCAGGGTGTCTGCATTGTTCCAGTTGTCATTATTAAGTTTAAACAATCGATCGTGTTCCAGGGAGGAGCAGAGGTGAGCCAACCCTTACCGGTGATGAAGGTTCCTCCACCGGGGCAAGGTGGTGGTTTTGTGGCCAATGCCGCGATATCTTCGGACAGTGTTGAACGTGGTGGCTGTTGACATTCTCCGAGGCGACAGCTGCTTAATGGGAGATCCAGGCATCTCCAGAGATGCTATGCCACCATCTTCATCTTCATGCATCACAGTGAACATTACACATCCAAACCATTACCGCCACAGCAAAACCCATCAGTTACCTCCAGTGAAAGCAGCTGTCTCTATAACAGCCTGCATACAGATGACCGGAAAGGAGGATGACCCCAAGGCCACATCAGCTCCAACCAGGTGCTTTTAGAGAAATATCGGCACTTAATGGTTTCCCGCTAAGCCACAGATGACATGTGGAAAGGAAAGGCAAAGGAACTCCTGTAAATTATTCGAGATCACTGTCCTTCCTGTTCCATGCTTAGTGTTGGGTCTTTGCAGATTGCAGTGCTTCCTATATTTCGATTCAGACAAACAGTCATATGATAACACTGCTTTTCATGGTGTAGATTCTCTGTGTTGAACCGGCATGTCAGTTAGAGTGTGTGAGTCCATGATAAAATGAATCATAATCGTCATATTACCATAGTGGTCTGAGTGAATGCAGAATGGTAATCACAAAGAAAGGATCATGTGTCTTATATCATTGGCTTTCAGACTGACACAGCTACTGTAATACATCGATTACAGAGGCCTATGATTGACAGCTATGTCAAGACTCATATTAAACAATCAATTTGATTGAATATCGAATCTACCTCATAAGATGTACTGGAAGCACAGGAACCATAAAATCCATTTGAGGAAGTCCAGAAATTGAATTTGAGTGGAGCATGAGTGCATATGAGAACCAGCTTTGAGCTGCTGTCAAAAGATGATGAAATGTTTTTGTTAGTTGGTAATTGGTAAGGAGGCATTTTATTTTACAAAGTAGGATTTTTCAAACACGTATTATAACACCCTTAGAAGGACCGATATAGATTATTAAGAATAACCTGCTTCTTGAAGTAATAAAAAGGTTAGCCTGTTATTATGGTCCTGTCTTACCCTGTCCCATAACCACTTTTTTCCAACAACATGAAAAGATTGTTTGACACCAATAGTATTTTCATAATGCCCCACCACTCCTCCTGCCCACCACCAGGGGGCGCCTCTTCACCTATTTTACGTTCGAACCTGCCTCCAAATGTCTGTGGACTCAACCTCTATTCAAGTCCCTCCCACTTCTGGTATTCCTGTTCAGTCATTAAACCCCTTACCACCCCTGTACCTACTATCACTACATTATCATCTGTCATCACAAGTGGATTCCCAGCACGTGTGTGACACATAAACCCTGAATACCGCTGAGGTTTAAAGGGTTATTGGAATGAAGAATATATCATTTTAATTGTAAGATAATGTTAGCTGAATTTCAGGGGCATAAATTTTTCAATTAAGTGGCGTCAAGGTTCACCATGAAATCATAATTACTCTGATGGCTTTGTAACAGCACAAAAAAATTCAAAATGTAATTAGGCCTCATTTAACCTATTTCAAAGGCATAGGTGAAAAAACTTAATATACGCTGAAAAATGCCACTAGATGTGAGGCCATGTGTCATTAGCACATCACCCTACACATTAAGGGACTAAACATGGACTACATGGAAATTATTGAAATGGACAAAGAATTATGATAACTCACTGGCAGCTGTATTTGTACATGTCTCAAACCCATAACATCATCTGTTGATAATGAGGACCACACAGTTATCTTTACATTTCACTGATTATTTACGCTCATTATACGGACAAACAGTTTAAAAGAACCTTTGGCTTTGAAATTGCCATTCATGTGTGTGACCGTGTGGGTGCTGTGCTTCAAAAAGACATCCTGTCTGGAGTACACCTGCTCTAGATCATCACAGCTGTGGATGAATCATTATTAGGAATGTATGGAATTGGGAAAGATTTTCAAGTCAGCATAGGAGGGACTAAGGAAATTGGACTCGTGTGGGGTTACAGGGTCGACATAACAGAAAAATATACTGGAAAACTATATCTGAGTCCTATGCTTTGTGGACAGAGTGAATCAAATAAACTAGTTCTCATTATTGATCTTAGGACTGGCATAAGAGTTTTGGTCTGGGGCCAATAACATGGACAGGTGGGGGAGATCGGTCTGGATAACATGACATAACTTCTCCGTGCCAAGACATCTCAGATCACATTTTGATGGCATAGTGATGTAATAGTTAATGCTTTCATTGGACATCTTACAAAGTCATGCAATGGAAACTACTTGTCGTAAAGTTGTTATAATACATAGTAAAACATATAGAAGCCAAACTTTAGCTTAAAGGGTCAATCTGTATATGATCATCACAGTGGCTTTGTGTAAGACAAGAATGGATGGATGGATGGATGGATGGATGGATGGATGGATGGAGTTTAAGTGTGTTTTCAGTATCAGTGTGGATTTCACTTCATGGTAGGTCTGAAATAAAACATTGCAGTTATGAAGGCACTGGTGACAAAGATGGAGAAGGGCCAGGAGAGTGGGGCACTGGTGACAAATATGGAGAAGGGCCAGGAGAGTGGGGCACTGGTGACAAATATGGAGAAGGGCCAGGAGTGTGGGGCACTGGTAATGAATCTTGGAGTGTGCTGCAGGTCATTCGGTTGTCTCAAAAAGGAATGTTGTCTCTCTGGCCAGGGCTGTAGGGGAGGGGCAGCAGTTTGGCGGAGAGCCTCCATCTTAGCTGTGCTGACAGGCTTATTTGCTGCACACTCGGTGTGTGGGATGCACTCCCCCGGTGTGCCCGTCTGTCATCCTCATCCTTTGTTTTTTAATGTAATCGTGAGCCAAAAACTTCTATTCATTTAGTGCTGCATTGCTCCCCTTGTTAGATCTACTTCAGCCCGACTCTGAGAAGCCTCACAATAACATACATACATGTTCTGAGATATTTATGCTGGCATCTATACACGGTCTGTGTTACACACTAAAAGCAGTGGTCAGTCCCATAGGAACAAAGAAGTCATGCATCTCAGGGAAACGTGCCTACGTTTGAAAGTGATCTTCACCTGTTCCAGCTCTCTGTTGAGAGGATGAGCCTCTTTATTCAGAATGAAATACAATTTGGAAGCACTGGTGGAAGGGAAGGAGAATGGTGTCTAAGGAGTCCATACCCAGTCCTGTGATAGAGTTAGCCTCCTTCAAAAGTTCACTGTACCAGCCTTCTTCACTTGATATTATCGCCCCCCCCCCAGCAGGACCTGGCACTGGTTATGATGGACTGGTAGACATGTACAGATGTGGTCAGAAGTTTACATACACTCATCATGGGCATGAATGGCATGGAAATTTTGGGCTTTAAATGATTTCTTTGACCTGTTATTTTTCCAGGGTGGAATGATTGTACAGTATACATCTTTCATGACAAAAAACAAGAATTTGGTGCACAAGTTTGAATTTATTTTGGATTTTCTCTAATCCATACAGGCTCAAATATTTACATTCACTTAAATCTTATAATAAGTGGTTGTACAATGTCTTTTAACTTGACAAGGCCAAGGCCTATTAACTTCTCGTTAGTGATCACGATAGACTACAGCTGGTAGTTTCTCTTTGCCAGCCTAAAAAGGGTTTGTTTGACAGCACTCATTGGATTGACTAATACTCAGAACAATGGGAAAGTCCAAGGAACAACCCAGGAACCACCAAGGCTCAAGCCTGCCATGAACTGGAAACTGCTGGAACACCAGTGTCACTGTCCACAGTGAAGCGAGTTTTACATCGCCATGGACTGAGAGGGTGCGACCAAGAAAGAAGCCCCTGCTCCAAAATCGACACCTTCAAGCTCGACTGAAATTTGCAGCTGCCTACATGGACAAGCCAAATGCCTTCTGGAGAAAAGTTTTATGGTCAGACGAGACAAAGTTTGAGCTATTTGGCCACAGTGACAAGAGTTATGTTTGGAGGAGTGAAGGTGAGGCTTTCAAACCTAAGAACACTGTACCAGCTGTCAAGCATGGTGGTGGTAGCATCATGCTCTGGGGCTGTTTTGCTGCCAGTGCTACTGGTGCATTACACAAAGTAGATGGAATAATGGAGGACTACCTTCAAATTCTTCAACTTCACCTCATATCAACAGCTTGACGGTTGAAACTTGGACACAATTTGGTGTTCCAACAGGACAATGATCCCAAACACACATCAAAACTGGTTTTGGAGTGGATAAAGCACGCTAACATTAAGCTTCTAGAATGGCCTTCCCAAAGCCCTGACCTCAACCCTATTGAAAATCTGTGGAATATGTGTTATGAAGCGGACCAGACTCCAATGCAGGGGAACAAACTTTTATTGTCCATTGGGATCCAGGCAGGAACACACACAGGGGCAACATTAACGACCAGTAAAACCAACAGGACAGGGAAGCTCTTAGAGATAACGAAGGGAAAAGGCAAAGCAGGTGTGTCCCATTTAGGACACACCGAGGAAACAGAGGGTCAGGGAGGCAGGACGTAACAGTAACCCCCCCCAAAGGCGTGCCCAGGGGGCATGCCATCCAATCTCAGGGGGGCCGGACACCAGGACCAAGGACGGACACAACACAAGAGCACAGAAAACAACCTGGGCAAAACAAAAACACGACCAAAACGAACCAAACACCGGACACCATACTGACCAGGGCCAAACCAGAGACAGCCAGGGGGAGACACACAACAACCAACCGGACAAGACAGACATGAAGGACCGCACGGACAGAGAGAGACAGACAAGAGAGGACAACAGGGAACACAGGCCAAGGAACGGCAAAGGCAGAACAAGAGCAGGAAACCAAAACTGGGGCGTAGTACAAGGGGTCGGATGGGGGGATTCCCTGGGCGCCGGGCCAGGAACACGAGGCCGTCGATGGTCCGACAAGCCCGTAGACTCAGGTAACGTCGAGGGGCCCGTGGAGCCGAGACCAGCAGGTGCCGCGGGGACCGTAGGGCAGGGACCGGAGGACTTCGGGAGGAGGCGCCACCAATGGATGGAGGACTTCGGGAGGAGGAGCCGACGGAGGACAGGGCTCAGCAGGGCGTGGCCGCACTTGATGGTCCTAATGAGACCGGATGCCGAGCAAAAGGGCGAGGCAGCCCTTCCTGGTTTGGGTCCTGGGAGCTTAGTCGAGGCGGACCTCCCTGGAGCCCAGAGCTCGAACGGGGCAGGCCTCCCAGGAGCTTGGAGTTTGGGCGTGACGAGCCTTTCTGGAGACTGGAGCTGGGGCGTGGCAGCTGCCTCTGGAGCCTCAACCTGGATCCCAGGTGTGGCCACCCTCTCTGGGCCCGCGGCCTGGGGCTCGGGCGCGGCGACCACCCTCTCTGGGCCCGCAGCCTGGGGCTCGGGTGGGGCGCAAGTGGCCTCCTTGGGATGTCTCTGACGCCTGCGTTTCTTGCTCCGAGAGGAGGCTAGAGCTTCCATACTGGCAGGCAGATCATCCCCAGGCGCCGGTTCACTCCCTCGCAGATCAGTGGCGAGAGGTGGGGAGTCTACAGGTGGGTGGGCGTTCTCCCGTGCCACGATCTCTGTTACCTCGGTCAGCAGCCGCAGGACCTCCCTGCCCGGGTGAGTCCTTGGTGCGCCGACCTCAGGAACCCTCCAGATCACAGGATTCCCCCACAGTTCCTGAGCGAGATCCAGGAAAGCATTAAAGTCCGTCAGGAGAATGCGAGGCCGCTCCTGGTATGCTGGTCTCTCTCTGGATCTCAGAGGTCGGGGTATTCGTAGTATCCGGTCCGCTGAGTGTATGCCCCCACACAGAAGGGGGGGAAACCCCATTTGGTTGGGGTTTCGGGTGTGGCTGTTTGTTCTGTTATGAAGCAGACCAGACTCCAATGCAGGGGGAGCACAAACTTTTATTGTCTATTGGGATCCAGGCAGGAACACACACAGGGGCAACATTAACAACCAGCAAAACCAACAGGACAGAAGCTCTCTTAAAGAGAGCTAACGAAGGGGAAAACACAAAACAGGTGCGTCCTGTTTAGGACACACCGAGGAAACAGAGGGGCAGGGAGGTGGGACGTAACACTAGGCTTAAAAGCCGGGTCCATGCCAGGAAACCAACCAATTTAAATGAACTCTACCAGTTCTGCCAAGAAGAGTGGTCAAATATCCAGCCGGAATTATGCCAGAAGCTTGTTGATGGCTACCAAAAGCATCTGGTCGAGGTGCAACTTGCTAAGGGACATTTAACCAAATATTAGTGGGGGTGTATGTAAATATTTGAGCCTGTATGTATAATTTTGACCCTGTGTGGATTAGAGAAAATCCAAAATAAATTCAAACTTGTGCACCAAATTCTTGTTTTTTAAAGTCATGAAAGATGTATGCTGTACAATCATTCCACCCTGGAAAAATAACAGGTCAAAGAAATCATTTAAAGCCCAAACTTTCCATGCCATTCATGCCCATGATGAGTGTATGTAAACTTCTGACCACAACTGTATAGCAGCTTTAGGGACCAATGTGTATTCAGCTGCATGCTTAAAACTGTACAGCATCTTTCATCCTGGAAATTCTACAAGAGAGTCACCTGACTGTAAAGCCTAATCTGTCTTAATAGGATTATGGGACATTATTACCTGAAGCAGAGGCTGGTGTTCTAGAGATACTAATTCAGGGTCACCCAACTGTCTACCAGCCCTTAGTGTCATGACTGCCTCGCCATCTGGGGGTCCCTAACACTCTAAGTCATATTGCCCTCATCCTAACTCACTGTTTGGATACCTAAATGCGTGTGGAGGCTCATTTCATGGATGATTCTTTGATGGTTGCCAGCCATGACTCATGACCATGACTCATTCTTATCAGAAGAAAAATTAATTTCCCTGAGAGCCCCAAAATCTCGGCAGAGGGCAAGTGGGGAGCTGGAGAGTGTGGGTGGATGCAGTGATGGGTGATTTACTTTCCGAAGTTTGAACAGTACTCACCTTGTCTTTCCGGTGAATATTGGATCTAGGAAAACTTTACAGAAAATGATTCTTGACTGGAGCAGCTGGTCTTTTGCTCAAGTGGCCCCCTCCCACCCCCCTACAGTGACCTGGCAGGGCCATGTTCTGGGGACGCAGCCAGGGGCCACATCTGATGTACTTCCAGGGTTTTGACTAGCTCAAGACCCTTGGAGCCCTCCATCAATGTGTTCAGCTCATTTTGGCTTGTAAGAAATCCCAGAGCAGGATATCTGGGATGGTGCTGGTAGATACTGTGTTGTGAGCTGGAACACATACAACACAAAGGTGCATGCAAGAGTATTCACTTCACCCCCCAGCATGCAAACACTTCAGCTTATGGGGGGAAGGGCACAACTGCCCTATACCTCCACGTAATTTACATCCATGTAGAGGTACGAGTTTGCCCTGATCTGCTGTGAGACACATTGCTAACACCATTCTGAATTGCTCTGTCTGTCCATCCTTTATAAACACAATGAGCCTGGAGTTTATCCCAGGGAGCACAGGGGACAACGAAGGGAACACCCTGGGCAGGATCACAGGGCACAGGGCGGAGGCTACCCTTAGGTGGGGTGCCAGTCCATGACTAGTAAGCTGGGCTTGAGGCAGAGGATGCCAGGATATAGATTCGACCAGCAGGCAAACACACAGAGAGCAAAGACCATTAGAATAAACTGCCTGCCTTTGGACAGTGAGAGAAAACCAAATTCTCCAGAGGCAACCCACGCAAACACATGTAAAACAAGCTAACTTCACACCCATACCTCTGGAGGAGTGAGGCAACAATGGTAACAAGCTGAGTGGGAAAATGTCTCCTTTCGTAATGTCCTGCACACTGGTGAGAGTTTGACTGAGGCAACAAAATCTCATGCGAGACTAAATGCAGGAAATGATTTTTGTTCTATATCCCGTCCTTGTCTGTTTTATTCTGCAGCAATGTTCGTTTAGCAAAATTAAAACAAAGCAAGAAATAAACTACTAATAAAGATTTACAAATTTAGATATGTGAACTTAGATAGTGCTGCTGGTCCAATTTCTTTGTCATTATTGCAACAGACTAAGTTATATTCAGAGAGACTCTGCCCCGTTTGACCATCCCTGCTGAATTCTGCTGCTGATGTGAGTCTTGTACAGTTTATTACTTTCTGCGGTCTCAGTCGTGCAGAGATGCCAGCAGCTGCCACAGCTCTGTGCGGGTGTTTTCCTCGAGTAAACAGAGGCTGACCCGCCTGCTGGGCACCCCTCGCTCACAGTGCAGGTGTTGGAGGTGCCTGACAGAATCACACTAAGCTAAAAGGTACAACCACAGCTCTTACCTCCCGCCAATGCTAGCAGTTCAGACAGATGGTCCAGGCCATGCATCAGTGACTCATATTAGTGTTTGGATACACTCCCGTCTCACAGCCCACATGAACGTAACTATACTATGTATGCACTGTTCTGCAGCTTACAGAGTATGATAACATGGAGAATTACTGTAGGAAACGGGCTGGTTCTCTTCTACTGCCTGTCTCTGCTTTTTTGTAATTCTGATGATGTCTTTGTAGAATTCAAACATTTTGTTCCTCTGTATATTTATTTAATCGTTCTGATTAAAAATGAGATGTGCCAGGGTTGATACCTGAAAGATGAAACAGATGTCGGGGAAACACTGCAGCAGTAGTGCGTATGCTTTGTCAATGTTTAGTAAGACGGGATGTCCCTGGAGCACCGCCAGGAAGAGGCTCCACCTCCACAAGGCCTGGTCCCCGTTTCCATGGTGACCGTCTCCTCTCCAAGATGAAAATTACACGCGATGTCAATGGCGTTGGGGAGCAGCTGACGGCACTGGTAGTTTATGCTAAAAATAGAGGTGTGCTGAGAGGCTATTTAGGCTAGTGGGCAGGAGGCGCAAGAGCTTAGCCAATCGTGGCACGTTCTGCACACCCAGGCTGTCGTGCTTGGGAATCCGCCTGGTTGCCACAAGGCTGCTCTCCTGCTGCTTACTGTGGACAGCAGCTGGCGGGCTGCTGGATACTCGCTAAACATAAACCCCCCTACATATCTCAGAATCCATTTGATTGGCTGAGTGCATAACGTGACAGTAAGAAGCCTGTGATAAGGTTTTGATGATGTACTGGTTGGGTAGCATATTAATATTATCTTTATAAGAGCTGGTCACGACACAGTCTTGGGAAATTGCTGGAAGCAGAGCTTGTTCACTGACTCAGAGATACACCGGATCACCTGGAGGGCCCGTACCTGCAGATCCTGGTTGAAAATTTGAAGTGTAGTGGTGCTCACTCTTCTCTCTGACTCCTCCCCCACACACCC
Source organism: Gymnarchus niloticus (assembly GCA_009936485.2). Classification (NCBI taxonomy): domain Eukaryota; kingdom Metazoa; phylum Chordata; class Actinopteri; order Osteoglossiformes; family Gymnarchidae; genus Gymnarchus; species Gymnarchus niloticus. Next base: position 4,603,008 of record JAACJT020000013.1, read on the forward strand.
CTTTCTCCTGGTGCCCCTTCTCACAGCTGTGTAGCCCCCCCTCTACTCAGGAGCAGCCTAATCACTGCTGTGGTTTTTCTTTCCTACAGAAAGTGAGCGAGAAGGTTGGAGGGGCAGAGGGAACAAAGCTCGATGAAGACTTCAAGGAAATGGAGAAGGTAAAACAGCTGTCTTGTGTTTCAACCGAAGGACCATTATAGCCAAAGAGCTGGACCTTTATAAGCAGTGTCTAGGGTTCGAGTCGCCCTCTTTTTTAATCACCCTGTGCCTTTTCCTCAGCCTTGAGAGGTATCCAAGCAGCTGAAGGCAGACCTGCCATTTTGTGGGAACCATAGACAGAGCTAATCCGAAATGTGATTCTGCCAGCTGAGCCAAGCTCTGGGGCAGAATTTCAAACCTACCCCCTGGTAATGGGATAGTCGTCACACAGTACAATGCTGCCAGGAAGAGGCACGCATCCTGAGCCTCTTCAAGGGCATGTCGTGACTCAGATACTCAAGGACTCATTTGTCCAGGAGCAGAAAGCGCGAAAAAAAGCACTTAAGGGTGCTTTTACAGCAGCACTTTTGGTCCGAATCCAGGTCCATTTGCCCTGTTTGACTACAAACACGGTTCAATTCATAATCGTGAAAGTCTTCCCGAAATGTCTTCCGAACTCACACCAAAGAACTGCACGTGAGTCCGCCTGAAAACGGTGGTCCAGGGTACGATTCGTGTGGACTCCAGTACTGTCCTCTGCTGACATGAATGCTGCCCGCTCTGAAAGGGGACCATGACTGATTGACTTTGCTGAAAAGAAGTACAGCTTCCAGGAGTCAGAATGATGAGGAAATGTACCACGGTTCGAGATGAAATACAGTGTGAACGCAGACCAGAGAGAGTGGGGGGGAGGGTACCAGTCGAACTTGGGTTGGTCCCAGGGAATCATACCAAGTTTGAAAGTGCCTTAAAAAGCACTTCTGTTAAGTACAGGGTCTATTTCTGTAGATACATCTGTTTCCATCTCTTAATTTGGGTCGTTAACTCATGGAAACAGATGTACAGAACAACAATAGCTACAAACTATAAGCAGATAATGTTGAATTGTAAATGTCATTAAGGCTAGCGTCAGTTGTGCTGTAGACAGGTAGCTAATGTTAGCATAGTACCTTAGTACTGCCCTTTTAGAGAGGCGAGGTGCACTGTCTCATGTTTACTGAGGTGTCAAACGCCACCTGCCCATCATCTCTTCTGTCCCTGCAGAAAGTGGACATCACTAGCAGAGCTGTGCTTGAAATAATGACCAAGACCACAGAGTACCTGCAGCCTAACCCAGGTGTGTTCCTGTGTCACAGATTCCTACCCATACATGAGAAATGTTTTGCACAATTTATTTACTGGCTGGCAGTTAGCAGGTAGCAAATCGCATATTCAACACAGTTCATTACATCATTTAGGCAACACTCAGTTCTATGTCAAACAGAAGCTACAGCCTACACCCTGTACGGATCTTTTCAGCATGTAGCATGTGTTCACGTGTTCAGGATCCACCGCCCAGGGTCCTGTTACATGACAGCCTGAGCTGTGACCTGTGTGTCCTTCACTGCTTTGATTCTTCCTCTTTGCAGCTTCTAGAGCCAAGCTGAGTATGATCAACACTATGTCCAAGATTAGGGGGCAGGAGAAAGGGCCGGGCTACCCTCAGGCAGAGACCGTGCTGGGAGAGGCCATGCAGAAGTTCGGCAGAGAGCTGGGGGAGGAGTCCAGCTTTGGTGAGCTCTTAGATATCCACACTCTATATGCTGGAGAGCCATAATGAGAAATGTCGGTGAAGTGTGACCAGTTTAAATCCCATGATTGGAGGAGCCAATATATCATTGTTGGGTCCTTGAACAAGGCCCTTAACCCCAAAGACTCCTTCAGGGCTGCTGGGTCATTGACTGACCCTGTACTGCAGCCCCAAGCTTTGGTATCACCAGTACGTGTGTGTATCATGGAGATCAAGATATGCCAAAACCAAGTATTCCTATGTACCTGTATTCATGCTTGTACAAATGGTAAATAAAGTATGTTACGTGATGTCCTATGATGTGATGAACAATAAAATACCTGACAACCACCTAATCCTTTAGAGATGTGATTGTTAATAACTGAAGTGCATCTACAAGTCAGAAAAGCACTCTGAACCAATACTGTCCTGTGGAGAATTACCCAAGACCACTCAGGGGCACCTGTCTTTCAGGCCTCGCTCTGATTGATGCTGGTGAAGCCATGCGTGAGCTGGGGGAGGTCAAGGATGCCCTAGACATGGAGGTGAAGCAGAATTTCATAGACCCCCTGCAAAACCTGCATGACAAAGACCTGAAGGAGATTCAGGTACGGATGTATGAGCAATGACCCATGGATTCTGCATGTTTTCTCAACCCTTCAACTGATGGTGGTGAATGCCGAGGGTTAACTTAAGCAGCACAATGCACCAGTTAATCAGGAAAATAAATAATATGGTGACTGTGGAAGATGAGCATGAAATATATTCTTTGAAATTGAATATAAGGACTTGCCATTTCAATAAAAATGAAAGAACATAACACATTACTTGGCACATATTTCCTCACTTGTTAGGTGTGAAAAAGTCTCAGCTGATCTCGCACAAGATGTGCCTGCAACTGAAATTTCAAATTAAGTATCAGTCAAGCAGCTACAAAGATTAAAAGTTGCTGTTTTTTCCAAATAGGGAAGAATTGATCATTTTGAGTGGGTCTTGCTGTGGTGATATAGCTTATTTGGTATGTAAAGAGTCCCTCATACTCAGTGTCTGTGTCCGCCATGGTCGGGTGTCTGTTTGTGTTCTTTCAGCACCACCTGAAGAAAATGGAGGGTAGGCGCTTAGACTTCGACTACAAGAAGAAGCGGCAAGGCAAGGTGCAGGAAGAGGAGATCAAGCAAGCTCTGGAGAAGTTTGACGAATCCAAAGAAATTGCTGAGCAGAGCATGTTCAACCTTTTGGAAAGTGATGTAAGGAATTTTAAGAAAAAGTTTGTTGCCCAGTGTATTGTTGCCACTTTTTGGATGGAGAACATCTGAACCTCTTTTGACTTGACAGTGATTTGGAAATGTCCATCTTCATGCCTCCTTGTTCTATGGCTGGTTTAGGCTGCCCATTCCCCATAGCAACTGTAACTATAGCAATGGTCACTGCTTCCCCAGGCTCATTTCAAGATCACTGTGATTGCAGTTTCAAGAAATGATGTACCATTTGAAACCTCATTTAGTGGTCCATACTAAAAGCCACAGGTACTTTATCATTTGTGTCAAATGCTGGCAAACCACAAATGGTTGGTCGTTTTAGAACTTAAGCTAAACCCCATCCCAGTTTAAAAGCCTAAAGACTTCCATCCATCCATTTTCAAACCAATTGTTACAAACGGGCTTGCATAGGGCACAATTTTTGGGTGCACCCTGGATGGGATGCCAAGCCATTGCAGGGCACATGTGCACACAAAACAGGAAAATCACAGATGCTAACTAGCTTCTGTCTGGACTCTTAGGGGAACCCCCAGAGTACCCAGAGAAAACGTACAGAACACCAGGAGAACATACTGTACAAGCACCACACAGAGCAAAGGAGGGATTCAACCCTCCAACCCCCCAGATACAAACTAACAGGGCAAATCACTAAGCCACTGTGTCCATAAAGCCCAAGGGTTTGATTTCTGAACCTTCAAGCCAATTCAATTCAATTTTTATAAAGTGGCTTACACAATATAGTTGCCCTGAGACACTTGACATGAGCATGTGGTAGTTACGTTACGTTAACAATATAAAAATCCATATAACTGAATGACAGGAATTTGTCATTTTAAACTAATTACATAAACAGTTTTAAGTTTTAAGAGGTTCAGAAGGCATGGCAGTTGCACAAATGTGACCTCCCCCATGGGTCTCTTGTGGTTATGTGCGTAGATTGAACAGGTGAGCCAGTTGGCCGCCCTGGTCCAAGCACAGGTGGAGTACCACAGACAGGCCACGGACATCCTGCAGCAGCTGTCCAGAAAACTGGAGGACAGGTCTGTCACCATGGTGTCTCCATACTGCCAAAACCATTATCTAGGGCTTAGTCTTATAGTGGGTAGGGCAGGCAGGTTGTCTATGTATGACATGCAAATGCTGAACATCTTGCAGAATAAAAGAAGCCTCCAACAAGCCCAGGAAAGAGTATGTCCCCAAACCGCGTATGGTGATGGAATTAACCCCTAGCGAGAACCACAATGGCGGGATTTCACACAGCGGCATGGCCAAATCTCCAGGTACAGCGGTCATCGCCTGACCTGGTGGCGACTCGCACACACTCCGAGAACTGTGGCATCTAATGTCCTTCCTCTCTCCTGTTGGTTTCCCTCCAGCCCCGATGGACCAACCATGTTGTCGTGCCTTGTATGACTTCGAGCCCGAAAACGAGGGCGAGCTTGGCTTCAAGGAAGGCGACGTCATCACCCTGACAAACCAGATTGACGACAATTGGTACGAGGGGATGCTACACGGCCAGTCGGGTTTCTTCCCCATCAATTACGTGGATATCCTGGTGCCGCTGCCCCATTAAAATGGCTCCCCCTAGTGGCAGCGATCATCCCTGTCACAACCTCCTACTGCATCTGTGCTACTGCTTCCACAATGCTTCTGATGATAACCAAGAAGAAAACGATGACAACAGCTACAATCACATGGTTTAATGTCTACGCTGACTGTGGTAGAGGTGCTGGTAATTCTCTTCTCAAACATTACCATGAGATCAATGTCCCTTTTTGGTTTAAATGAGAAGTATCGCAGATTTTCGCTCAGAACAAAACAATCTTGCTCCCTCATCCTCTTCCAATTTGACAGTATTCAGTTGAACAGCTTTGTGCACCAAAGAGAGAAGCGCCACAAAGCTTTGCTCCTTCAACCTGCTACTTGAAGTCATTCCTTTAAGCAATAGGCTTCTTCAAGAGCATGTTTTAAAGCTTCCTTAACAATAGTATGAACAATATTAGCTCACCCATTAGACTAAAAAACACCTCATGTAGCATCGTCCTCTTGCATGCTGGGATATGACAAAGATCTTTTTCACTTCTGAGGATCCTGTAGGTGTCTGAATGGCATTTCTTAGTTTTACCACAGTAGATATAAAAGTGATAGTTGCTTGTTTGGCTTTCTGTGTATGCAAGCTCAAAAAATTCCAATTTTATGCCCTTTCTGATAACGTACTGTGTGCTAAAAATGGAAAATAATATTGAGAGAAAATATATTTGTACTGTATGTTGAAGTATGTATGTGCTCTTTGTAGGCTATATGATAAATACATAAAAATATTTTTAAAATGTATCAAATCAATATATTTATAGTACAGTATTCCTTACAACAAAGGGTTCCTATACTCCTTTATTTTTAATTGAATATTTTGAGAAACACGGATTGGTGTTACTTTTCATGTACATCCCAGGGGCAGAAATAGTCTAAATGAATTGAGAATTAGGACAGCAATCCCAGCATGCAAGATCAACACAAAATATTAGAAAGATCAGCACAGTCTTACATTTATATTCCTGCGTTGTTAGTGAAATAAAGAGTCCAAATGTTGTGGTAGCCATTCTAGCAAAATACTGCAAATTTCAAAGTAAGAGACTCCTGTGATTATGTATATGAAATAATAAGCTAAGTACTTGTGAAAAATAATCTGTATTGTGACGTGAGCAGGTAAACAGAGGTAACTGTCTGTTGAGGATGCAGTGGTTTTGTTCCAGTAGATTTGCCCCCAGTTTTTGTTGTATCAAATCATAGATCTTAGTACAGCCGTCTAAATTATAGGTCTTAAGTGAGTTTATATTATTGTGTTTATCAAAGATGACAGGTTTATGATCAGATGGATGACTGGTTCATTACACTGAGAAGATATGTCTCTCAGGAAACAAATAATGAGGATGACATAACCTCTCCTTTTCTGGAATAATACGTTCTTCTAGTCAAAAGATTCCCTTTTACATTTTATTTCCAAAATGTGGTGTTTTGGATGTACTTTATAGTTAGAAGCCTGTTATTTTTCACTCAGTGGGCTTTGGTGTCTAACTTCCTAATTTTCTCAATTTTTAAGCCCTGTTTGGAGGAAAGCAGGGAGCTTGTGAGTGGTTATTATGTTGGAGACCTCATGATGTGAGCAGAGTTCATTTGTTACCAGTAGAAACAGAGTTGGTTTCTTGAATAACTGCACAGCTGAAGTATTACGCCATCATAGAAAATGTCAGAAAATGAGACAGTAATACTATGGAATTCACCTGCTCATTTATGTACCCGTGTCAATCTACAGAGACAATAAGTCAAAGTGGAATTTTTACTCAGTGATGCTGTAACCTTAATGCCGTAACATTAACAAGCATGTTAATATTCAAATTTGACTGTGCTCTGATTTGATTTATCCTGCCATGCTCATGTCAGCTGAGTGTTGTTCTTGGGTGATGTGGTAGCTAAGCCGGTAACACAGCTGCCTCCTGCTGGCAAGGTTGGGGGTTCAAAGCCTGCTCTGTTTGTGTGGAATTTGTGTGTACAAGTTCTCCCTGTGCTGTGTGTTTCCTTCTGAAGACATGGAGTTAGATGAATTTGTGTCTCCAAATTTCCCTTAATGCATATACCCTGTGATGGACTGGCATCCCACTCAGGGTGTGCCATGTGTTTGCTGGGATAAGCTCCCGTGCCCATGACCCTATGCTGGATAGGTGTGTGGAAGATGTATGAACAGATAAGTTATATCAATACCAGTGTTTTTAAATTTTAAGCCTTAAATTAAACAGTTTTAGACATCACCAGCTTTTGTTTAGCGATATAATGTTAAACAACTGAATGTGGCCTAATAGCACACAAAAATATTCTTCAAATAAAACTGATCTCTTTTGAAAGACTTTTCCTTTTTATGTAATTAACTACTTTGTGTCTGCCAGCAGTGTTGTTTCCAATAGTTTGTGTTCATTTATATAGAAACACACAGGTTTCTACAACAATATATATTGCTCAATACTGCTTTAGTGAAAAAAACTATGGATATTAAAATCCACCAACATCGGAGGAAGTAACTTATTTTATCTTAATGTTTTGAAAGTCTGTATTTGTCTCTTCTGGAAACTCTTAGAAGGAAGTTTTATTTCCCATTAAAACCTGTTTGTCCTCACCTTGCTAATATAACAGCTGAGCTTCATGTTTTGTGCTGTGTGACTACTGGTGTTTTAAAAATGAATCATGCAATAACAGAAGTATTGTGTCTGAGTCACTTTCAGGTGGGGGTGGCTGATGGAACTGGAAATTTGGATTTTCCTTCATACATGTAGTGTTTTCAGAATCAATTTCTCAGTGGTGCTGTTCTGTCTTCAAAGTCATGTGACCAAGACCCATGGAAGGAAGACTTTTTGTCACAAAGCTCTGTCACAGTGAACTGATATCCTGAAAAGAGAAGCACAGCCTTCACAGCTAAATATAACGTTTGTTGGCCGAATAGCTGGGTTATGCCGTGAACTAGCAGTACATTGAGTTAGAAAGGTATATTTATGTCACTCTGCATCTTACTTCAGTTTGTTTGTTTGTTTGAGGACTATACAGCATTTTGTGGTTGATTTCAACCTGTTTGTAAAGCCGTGCATCGACTTTGGCCCCTTTTTGTATGTTCATCATTCGCGGCATATTAACCATTTGTTTACGTGCACTGCACACAGTTGTCCTTGAATTCTTCTTTTTCTTAAATTTTTTATTTCTATTTCATTTACCTGTGCTGGATTACAAGAAAATGTAATGCTTGCTGTGAGAGGATCGCTATGTCACTTATTGGAATAAACAAAAAGACAACATATGTGGTTCACTGGTTCTAATAAATCAATCATGAATCACCCCCCGACCCAATAGACACACTTGTATAACAGATCATTTGGTCTGCTTGGCTAAGTGATGCCATTCCACTAACTAATACTAAAAGTAAATGGCATTTATTTAAAAAAAGTCTTGATAATGACATTTCAGTGTTTGTCTTCTCATGCCTCTCCCACTTTCATGTCTTCCATTTCTCTGTAGTTCCTCATTATTTCCACAAGGGGCCAGCATAACAAAATACCTCTCCTGAGTTTCTGGAACTTGTAGATATTGAATACCTAATTTTCTTTCACTCACAATCCAGATTCATCATCAGTTGATTAGTCTTTGACATGTAACAGCAGCTTTTATTTTATATTATTTAACAGTATTATTTTAAAATCTATCACTGAAAGCTTCCTTAAAGGATGTTAGGTGGTACAGCCTAATTTCAACATATACTGCATATGTATTTCACCAATGAGTGTGTGGATCCACCAAGGATCCAACACTAATCTGGGGAGCTTTTTAGAGCTAGTATCTGCACTTTCAGACTACACTTATCTTACACTGCACTTCATCTGTCAGTGTTTACAGTTATACTGAGTTGAAATGACAATTTCTGTTTTCTGTCATTTCTGCAAGTCCGAGCCCTGCATGAAAAATGAATGGATATTATGAGATACATTTGGAAGGATATGGGGAAAAAAAAACTACACACGATTTTTAAAATGAAACACACAGAGGAAAACAGTCCGGCCTTTGGAGATATGTGCGGCATTAAAGCCACTGGGGAAAACCCCAAGCTGAACAGCACTCTATAAAGAGATTCCCGAAACTACATTGATTCCTGCTAGCATTCTCACAGCTAGTACCCGCAAAACCAAAATATTTCCCCATTGCTATAGTCATCATGTCCATGTAGTAGTGGCTGCATAATCCGATAACTACCTGCAATCACATTCATTCATCATCCATTAATCTTCTAACTGCTTATCTAGTTTAGGGAAATGGGGTGGCCTGGACTAAACAACCACATCCTCATAATGAAAAAGGATCTGTCCATATTAATGGACAGAATGTATAACTGTTTCCTTAACTTCTCGTCTAAACATTACACTTATGTAATTTATTAGCATTAAGCCAAATCTAATACCGAAGTGCTGTCTTCCTAGATCATCAATAGAACTTCATCACTGCCTTCAGGCATCATCACAGGCTCTCTCCTGTGGGTTTCCCACACCAGCTCTCTTTTTGAGGAAGATGCAAGAAACATTAGGTCAATTTCCCTTGAACTAGATGCCTGAGGAATACCAGGAAAGTAACAGAAAAATCATGGTTTGGGAGGATCTGAGTGATAGAAGAGATTGATGCTCCACTTTCATCCTTTCAATAAAATGTTTTATTCTTGGTCACTGAGTACTAAGTACTTATTTTAGAGTTTCAGACAATAGGCTTTTTCCCTCTCCACACCATGTGTGGCTGTGGCTCATGAAAGCACTACATGGTGAGCGGCATCTTAACACTAATTCACCCATAATGCATTGTACTTCAGACACCCACTTTTCAGGCAGGCCAAAGTCAACTCAACATGTCGTAGGGGACTATTATAAGCAGGTCCTGATGCACCAGGATAAGCGCATTTAAGGACTTCTTTGTACCCAGCTGACTCCACATGATCTATAAGCAGGAATTTATTGGAAAGGATAACCATAAATGTACGGAACGCCTAACAAATTTCTCCATTCCACTTTTAACCACAATGAATATATAAAAATCAATAGTAATCTACATTTCACTTGTGGATCTGATCTCTTTACAAACCTCCATTTTAGTTTCAATACTCAAAGGATATTTACAAGCCTTTAAACACAAGATAGAATTTTCTGTCTTTTTCTAATTTGTGGTCTAATTTCCGTCGTTGAAAGCGAATGTCTCCGAAATAATTAATATTCATTTTTAACTAACTTTCAAGACTTAAAATGACCTGTTGTTTAAATGACTATTACGCAAATTCTGTCCATGCATCTTCCATAACTATATATCTATTACAGGGTAACGGTGTGCTAACCAACTCGTTATTTTTAACTACTTTGTTCCATAGATTGAATTGATCATCTGTAGTAGGATATCTCACCAGTGGTGGCGTTAATGAGTAGAGCCACGTCTTGCGATTCTGATCAGAGGGAGCGATAGCGAGTATGGGTTTGCGTGCTGTTTTCTTTCTACCTAGAGGGGGCGGTAGGAAATACAAGTTTGAGTCCCGAACCTTCCCCTTCTCCAAATATACTGCAGGAATATAGCTGCGAAATAAGGGGTCCTTCCATGTGCGCACGCTTCCTCACGGGAGTCATTCATTGACAAAATACTTACAGGGACAGTTCTTGCTTTATGAAACCTCCGTATAGCTTTGGAGGGTGCATACATTTGGGAAGGCTCGTTACACCTGGCGCACTCTATGGTGGCTGGGTTACGTTCAATACCATGACTAACCACGAGGAAATGTCTCAGCCAGCGAGATACACACACTAGCATGAGCGGTACCTCTAATATTACGTTCGAACAACAATTTAATACATCGTCTTTTCAAGCGCAGCACAGCATTCCGGGGCTCGTTATGCTGCTGCTGCTCTTACTCAGTTTCTATTCCGGTGGGAGGTCTGATGTTAGCTGATGGTTCGCGGTCGCTCCGGCCGAGGTCTGCTGGGATGGTTTATGGCCAAAATAGGCAATCGAGATTAAGCCTTAAAGCAAAAATGATTGATCTTCAGGCTACAGTAAGCTTTTCTATAAAGCCTTACAGTTAGGGCATTATTATACGTGACTGTCGGGTGACAAACTCGTAAAAGATTACCAAAAAAAGTCAATTTCAACTGCTTTCCACTGGAAAGCTGAAATGTGTATTTTGTGACTCATACTGACTCCTTGCTTGGTTTAGGTTGTTGCGATGGAAAACATTATATAGTTCCTTTGTAATGTTATTTTTTGCATTAAATATTGCCCTCATTTACAATAGTTGGAGAAAATTGTTAGCCATCTGCACTGGAAAGCTACGACATTCTCTTCCTGCCGCTGTAATTTATTTTCTGCACGAAAGTCTATATAAAGTAGTAAATCGTAAAACTACTTAAATACTGTAGGAGCTGGCCATGTTTGTCTATCCCAGCTGGTTTTTGTTTTACAGGTGCTACAAATCTGGTAAAGGGAAAATTTAAGGTCTTACAGAAGAATCCGATTACTTCAGGTTACCCGGTTTAATCAAAATGAGGAAATTGAAAAAAATTGTTACATGTTTTTACATGGTTAAAATAGCATTTTTGCCATAATTTCTATAGTGAAAATTGTTTCACTTCCCACTGCTGTAAGGTATTGTACAAGAAACTGTACATTTTCTTCAGTTGTAAGATCTTTGACTACTGGCTTATGTCTTACAGCTATAAGGCTGGCTGCCTGTAGTCATTACTATTATCCAGGATTATGTTCTACATAATAGTATTCAGACCTGGGTGACAACAGTATTTCATTCAGACTTGACATTTTAGCTGGGAAATTCCCAAATTTTACACACCTAAGTGGAAACAACCTGAATGTTATGAGTACATTGTGCCTTTGGCTAGTGTACATGTCGGAGACAGATGTGACACTATGCATTCTACACACTGCAGAAAACTACACTCTTGCCTCATTGCATGTACACATGAATAAAGGCACCATTGAAGAAATGCTGAAGCCAATGGGGATGCTTTAAGAAACTAAATTTTAAAAAACTAAATCCAGATAAATTAGGCACATCAGAGAGGCCCACTCCCTACACCTGTGGGGCACACTTGGCAGGGGTTTATCCACAGCTCACCTGACAGGACTGACAGCATGCAGCCCAGTTAATTCATTATTAATCTGAATTATAACTGCACCTATTTATGAAGTCAAAACATTATCTAAACATTCCACCTTTTTGTTTGGTCCCACATCCTGATAGTAGTAAAAGTACATTATAGATTTCACCACCTAGGCACAGCTTCCATGCATTTACACCACCCATATCAGCAGAGGGTGGCACCTACCATCCCAAATATCAGCCCATGCACCCTTATTGTTTCCATACCACCACCTTGTGAATGCTGCATATGCACCTCTATCCAATTTTGAAAAGTACCCAATGAACAGACTCATTTGGCTGTGAAAGGGATAGTCTGCACTGTCTTAATGGGCAACTGAGACTCATTTTCCAAAAGCCTGAATGTCAGCAAATGGATACCATGGGGGGGGCTTCTAAAATGGGGTTCCCCCAGACAAGGACAGGGTTTAGGAAATTGGTGTGGGAACAAACTCAAAACCTATCCAAGATTAGTTTGAAAACAGTAAAGACTGGGGGTCCATTCCCCAGGAAGTGGGTTTAATACATCAGTCATATGAGTGACAAATCTGGGGAATTGACAAGTCCTGAATTTTTTGGAAGCCCCCCCAAGCAAAACTCAGGTTTAACCATGGGATGTTAAACATGCTTTCTGGAATACCAACAACCCCCACCATCCTCTGACAAAATTATACAGAGAGCAACAAGCAGTTCATCTTTTAGTATATTTAATATGTAAAACAAAGAACAAGTCAAATACCTGGTGAGTAGAGTTGAAATTTGGCTGAAAAACTGTCATATGGAATCCAAAATGATCTGGCACTTCCTTACTCTGATACTGACAGCCATTACAAGCTGAGTGACATGAATGTCTTACATTCAACTTGCAAGGATCTTACCCAAAGTGCTTTGCAGGTTCCACAAAGCAAACTTAATTTGGACTTGCTATTCATGATTTCTAAAAGGGTGACAAGCTTGCATAAAAGATGGACAATGGACTCCACCCTTACTCATAGCCAACATTAATGCTGGACTTAAGTGCCATACCACTCATCTTTAGCTAATCAGTGACGCAAAATATTTGCTGTTAGAGTTTACATATAAAAACAAATACCACATTTAGTTTTGATGTGTGGAATTCAGAAAAGCATTGAATGAAATCCAGAATACTAATTTTAGACATTAAAACAGCTTTAAATTAAAAAAAGGACCTTGCCTAAGATTAAAAACAGACAGACATTTCCATAATCATTGAACGGTAAGCCACCTTCTGAGGAATTATCTGAGCAGTTTGAGGACATGGGAGGTGGGGGAGTTAACTGCATTTTGTTTTGTGGGTCTGGTGAGATCAGCCTCAAGCACTGACCTGGATGGTCCCCAAGAACAGCAAGAGGAACCCCTCAATGTGTGACCAGGGAGTTCCTCATGTTTCTGATCTCCAGTTCTAGCTGCATTATGCACACATCCTTCTGAGTCAACTGCTCTTGAAGCAGGCAGATCTCTTGCTGTTGCTGGTGTAACAGCTGCAGGAGCTGGTGGACCAGCATGGAGAGGTGTTGGAAAAACAGTCACTCGTTTTGAACACAACCTAATACTCAGGCGGTGCACACACTTAGCACTGCTAAAGATTCAGTCACTGATACACAATGACCCAGGCGTAGAGATGGGCACACAACTGGTTAAGTTCCCTCCACGATGAACATACTACCACCACATCCAACATCTTTTTGGTTGAAATCCCAGTAGGGTTATTGTAGTTTAAGGTGTTGAACAGCAAAGTAAATGGTGACAAACGTAGTGTGTGTCCTCACACTCGTAACCTAGCTCTTAAAACTGTGGATGACGTGTAGAGACTTACATGCTTTACCATGCAGACATTGGCTGGTCATATTTTAGGTTGCAATGCTAACACCTTATGTTTGAAAGCTAGCAGCCAATGCTCTCAAAACAGCCCTTCCCCCTCCAAACTGAAGTTTCAGGTTAACTAGACACTAAATCCATCATACCTCACTTTTAGTTTTCGGTGAATGCAAGACTTCGTATCCAATGGATACCATTGCCTGATTCTTCTCAAAGGTTCTCAGACGCTCATCATCCAGTTGTCCCTGAACTGAGTACAGTCCCAGGATACTGGGACTACTCCTGCGTTGCCTTGGGTAGAGGGAGTAGCGAGGGAGTTTTACCGGCGTCACCTCCAGCAGCTTGGTGCCTGGCTTCAAGGAAACCAGCACGGGGTCTAGACAACACAAGCTGCAGATGAGCTGCTCGCCTTCAGATGATGGCTTAGAAGAAAACCTTTTGTCCAGGTGACTAATTCAGCAACAAAATTATGCAACTATGTCTGGTGCTTCTCCATTACATTTATCTGAGACCAATTTCAGCAACTTTAAAACAAACTCCCTAAGCTGGGGTTGTGACATGCAAACCCTAAACAATTGTGGTTACACCAGTGGCCTGAGGAAACGGACCTCTGTTTAGACCTTTGAGCCACTCCTCTGCTGTCATGGGTGGGTCAATCCCTGCTGTCATTGGGTAGATGTCCTCCTGGTAGCATTCTGACTGTATGATGGGTAAGATGCAAGCACTGGTCAGATCAGAGTCTTAATTTGCCAAACTGTTCGTGGTGACCACACAGTTGCAGGATACAACTGCTGGTTAACACTAGTGATCTTCTGCCATGTGGTCATTGTGATTCAAGTAGCCAAATCAGTATAGATGTGCCACTCTCACCCTGCGTGGAACGATCATAGACAGTGTCTCAATGAAGCTTCTTGTGGTTACCAGCCGATAGAACCTGAAGACCTCACAGGAGGAAACATCCAGGCCTCTCTTAGGCATTGTTCCTGTGGACAAAGTGACCAGTCAGGTGTAAATAGTACATGTTAACCTACTTAAAACTGACTCCATAAGGAAGGGGACACTTGGTCAAAACAAATGCAAGTGAAATAGCAAGCTAAACAACCAACAATAAGTCAGTGGTTAGAGTGGCTCTGGGCTTACCCATTCCTTTCTGAGGGAGGACAGAGCGATATTCAGTCAGGAATTGGATATAGGGCTTCTCTGGGCTGATTTCATAGTACCTGATATTGCCATCACCCTGGAAGTACAGACTGTCAGTTTGTACTATAGCCCCACACTTGTGTCATAAATGTCATAACCCCTGTATGCTAAGAGACATTCTGCCAAAGCAAGTCACATTTTAATCGAAAGCTGTGATCTCACCCTGACATCTCACCCTGACTGACCTTTCCAGCCAGGTACACCATGTGGGTGTCTGGGTCATAGAAAGGGAAGATGACCCCAGAACAACCATCCAGGTCCTCCTCCAGTAAAGGTACCGATAGGTCCTCCTGCTCACATACAGGAGTGTCATTGTGGACAATCACATCTACTAAAGAAATCTAGTAGACAAACATTGAATAACAATGTTACTGACTGCCATAATAGGCCCGAGTAACTACTAACACTGCATACATGTGACAAAAACCTTGACACCAAAGCATGAATTGTCATTTCAAGAGTCACCAGCAGGGGGCACCAGGTGTTCCATCAAAATCATGTCCAAGTACTTTTCCACCTGCAGCATAGAGGAGTCCACATTTCCCTTCTGTAATTCCTGTAGGCACAGTAGCTGGTTCCTACCTGGTCCCACAACACGATTTGCCTTTGGTTCCAACGTGAATTCCCAGTTGAAAGGAGCATCTTTAGGTTTCCCAGGTATAAGACTTTGTTGGCCCTATGAGATTTGCAGCTAGCCTCCTGAAGACAGGAAATCACAAACCAGATTAAAGTGAAGCTCTACCAACTCCAAAAACAGAACTTTCTGGTTTGTGGCATAAACATGCTGTTTAGTCAACTACAACTTCAAAACAAAAAGTTAAATGGCTTTTGCAAAACCAAAACTAGGAGCTTAGAATATCCAAAAATCAGTCATACAAGATGACTTTCTCAAACATCTTAAAAGGGAGAAGTGTGGTCAGGTTGCGATCTCTGCAACTAGGAAAAAAAAAAAAAAGGCCTTTCACGGCTGAGTGCACTGATGCATTATGCAAACTGCCACACACCTGCAGAAGCACCCCCGTCCGTGGATCAATGACCCGGACCTTTTTGTCCTTGCAGGTGGTGGCCAGCCTACTGCCATCCATGTTGAAGGACATAGACAGGACCACGTCTGTGTGAAGACTGATGGTCTTGACCGGGTTCTTGATCACCTGGTCCATTGCATCTAGATTCCACACCATTATCTGTGAGAAAAATGGAATGGCAAGAGTGAAGCCTTGGGGTGACCGTGGCCTCCAGAGGGACCAGTAAATCAGTCTGAAATTTTGACTAGTTTATCAAGTTCCATCATACAACCTGAACCAACCTGCTACGCATATTTCCCCCCCTACAGACTAGTGGTACAATGAAAAACCTAAGGGATTAATATGCTTAACTGTTAGTCAAAATATTGTCATCTGCAGGAATCACATACTCTAGTCCCACCGTTCCGCTCCAGTGCTACCCCAGCCAACACCCCTCACCCCAAATTATCACCTTGTAGTCATAAGCAGTGCTGAAGAGGACACCACAGGCTGTTGGGTGCCACTCGATGAGGCCCACCCTTCGAGAGTGGCCCACCAGCTCCTTCCGAGCTACCGTGATGTCCTTGAACAGGCCCAGCCTTGGGATGTCCCAGATCTTAACCTGAGGAGCAGTGGAGACCAGGAAAGGTCAGACAATGTGGGGGACAGGAACACCAGTGAAAACATACTAGTTAGTGGTGTTTTACCATAAATACTGTGGAGCCAGCTTTTAAAAAAGAAACCCACAAACTACAATACATTCTACAGAGAAGGGCCAAAATCCTGAGGATCAATGACTGACTCAAAAAAACTAAGAAACAATATGAATGATAATTTTAAGCATGACTAACTGTGTAGTCTTCAGAGCAGGAAGCAATGCAGAAGTCATCAAATGGATTCCACTTGATGTCCAATACATTTCCACGATGGCCACACACACGAGGATGATGGGGGTCGATCTTCCCTGTCTGCGAGTTGACAAAGAGGGGAATACTGAGGATCCAGGAGCCACTGAAATACCACCTGTATAATTCAGAGCACAGTTAAGCAGAGCACTTCCAGGAGCTCAGAATTCCCACTTCATCATAATCTTCCCAAGTGAGGCATGGAAACTATATGACTGCAGCATTTGCTTACAACAAAACAGCCAGACTGGTGCAGGATCAGTGATCTATGTGTAACTCTGCCTTAGTTCTTCCATTGAGATTGGGCCATTCAACAAGAGCAATTATACCCTCCACTACATTATTAGTGCCCTGCAGGGTAGTGTTATGCCACTTCAAGAAAAACATGGAGTGGGTATTGGGTAACAACCTTATTCAGGCTTGCTGGACCAGAGCAGATGGACGTCAAGGAGACTGAAAATCACTGTTTTAAAGGCGAACAGACAGGACATCCTGCAGATTTCATGATCTGTAGGGTTCATGTATAATTATGGCATGTGTGACTGTTCAGAGTTTTTAAAAAAAAAAAAAAAAAAAAAAAAAAAAAAAAAAAACTCAACTGACTCACCCAAAATCAAGTACATTTTGAAAGAGAATCTGTTTGCCCATCAGTATGCTCCAACTAGCCCATTTAGGATGAACAATTAGGGCCCCAAGTTGGAGATCCATGACAAAATGGGGGGGGTGGCTCACCTGGTGAATGGGGATGACCAGAAAGGCCCCACCCCCCGCACACTCAGTGATGACCGCAACAAAGCTGGGATTGACAGCACAAAAGTGGTTGTCATGGACACTCATGGTGATGGGGACGCCATCATAACAGTTCTCCTTGGTGGCAGGCTTCCCAAACACATGTCGGAACTTTGAGCTGCGATACTGAGGACGCCAAGTCATCTGGAAAACAGGACTGGAAGTCAGAAGAGGATTTTTAAAGCAGAAACTGACACTTTAGATCTCTGTTGGGACAGAGCCAAAAAGGATAGGCCTACATGTGGAGTTTTTCTTCATGCTATATCCAGTTACTGGCCAACTGTACCATTAGCTATAAAGTTCATGGGTAAGTGCAAACGTGACAGGATTCTAATCAAAACCTGTCGTGTGAGACCTTTCCAGGCAGGACAGAAGTTCTGGTAACTTCTCAGAGAATGGTAGATCCCTTGAAAGGCTTGACCAATCTTAAATATTGCAGGCTGGACTAAGCACTTCAGCACCAACAGCAATGGCACAGCGGCTCGTCACATCCTCATTAAAAACTCCAAGGCCCAGCTTATAGCAGACATCTAGTATACACTAGAATGCTGCAAGCCTTTCATTTACTAAAACTGTTCTTGCTATGCATTTATTCATACAATCATTTCAGTTTACAAATCTACTGCTACAATACTGAAGGCCACTATAACCCACAGCCCAAAATATGGAGAACAAGGAGTACAAACATATCATCTGTTCTTGGAGCTTACGTGCACAAGTGAAAAAGCAGAGCCAAGTTCTTGTGCGAAATGAGAACTTTCTTTAACCTTAACCTACAAGAAGCTAACCTGATGTGGAAGAATGCTGTAAAACAATAGGGCAAAAATGGAACATTGGTTTAAGAGATGCAAAGACATCAAGTCAGCCAACAATACACAGTTCTCTACAGGTGAATGACTTTGCAAGAACAAGGTAACATTAACAGAACAGGCATTCAAAAATAAAGGGTGACAGATGTTATACAATGTACATCTATGGAATTTTGTAGAAAGAAACCACATGAAGTCTGTTCATACCTCTCGATTAGATGTAAACATGGCTTCCAGAAAACCAGTTACAGCCCTGAACGTAATGAAGGTACAGAGTGGCATTCAAAACACTCCATGTTAGTCGCAGCACCACCACATGCTACTCATTCAAAAAAGTCAAACACCAAGGAGACAGCAGAACATCTGACTGAAGAGCTTTAATTTATCTATAAGTGAAATTCAACCTTGTGGACATGACTATACGATGCCAATTCACTTTTAAATGATCCCAGACAAAGGCAAAGAGATTAATTGAAACCAAACACTGTCCCAGACAAATTGTCATGATTTATTTACCTGCATAGTTAGTAATTCAAACAATGCAATTATCCACAACAAAATTAAGCTGCAAGAGAAATTTTGCCACAGGAAACACTGAAGTTGTGACATCTTAAAAAGGCATGCAAAATTATCTATAGTACAGGTTTAATAGTTTTAAAAGTCAAGGGAATCCAAGTAAAACTAATTTGAACCAGAGGAAACAGGCAGAAAGTCTGAAACATTAAAAACAGTGCCGAATAGCCTAAGGAAGAGGCCATTTTTACATTTAACAAACACATGGACTGTAATGACAAATGGCAATTTTAGTAGCATTTTGAATCCGAGGCTACAGCCCACATTAAATATGTACAAGGCTGCTCTTGGTCCACATTCAGAAGCAGCATATGGACTCTGCAGTCTCTCTTTCTCTGACGCACAAGGTCTCAAACACCTGTTTTCACGCTTGCTCTCAAGAGCGCTTCAACAGCCCCTATCACTAAACCGCATTCTCCACCCCCGCTTCCTGAGCCGGGGGAGGCACTATACCCGTGGTCCTGGATGCCCGCCAAAGGTCATTCAGCTAAAGCGGCATCACGTCATATAGGCTACTCACCCTGTCAGCGAGACAGATGTGATGGAACAGTGGCGGTTGGGAGGCTGACTACCTGCAGGCGTCAGGGAAGACACGGAGTGGCCAAGACCCTCGTTTCACCACGATGCCCTATGAGTGACTCTACCACCCATCCAGAGCTTCCCGGAGACTCGATGGGGGGGTTTGGCGTGAGTGAGCGCCTATCTTACAAGGCAGACCTTAACCGAGCGGTGCGGGGACAGGTAATCGGAAACTCTCCAAACGAGAGCCTCCTCTCTGCTCCTCGCAGCCCGTAACCAAGAGCCGTCCATCAAATCAGTGTACTGGCCGGAGGCTTTTTACAAAGCAAGTCGTACTGTGCCGATGCCCGACGTCCCACTAAGCCCCCTACCTTATACATCAGCAGGAGGATCAAATAGGCAAGACCGACAGACGACCCAGTGAATTCACAACATATCGTTAAACACAGCACAAATCAAATAAAACCTAGCAGACTTCGGAATACATTTTTAATGTACAATTAGCACACATTTGAGAACTAGAGTAGTAAAAATCCAGGAATGGCAAACTAGCAGCTTACACAATACACACCGGCAATCACAACCAAACATCCATTAGTAACGTTCCATAGAAACGTTACACAATGTCACTACACAGGATAAACTGGCAAAAAGTGGGAGAAGAGACACAGGGGTGATATTATAATCAGCCTAGGTATCACACCTGAAGCAAAATTCATGACGTCTTTTAGAAGTATTTGTCAATGTTTACATGCGGAAAACAACCAGGTTACAGAACCATAATAAAAAGCACATCAAAAAATGTAATGATTTTACCAGCCTCTTTATAAATGAGTTTTATATACCTTAATTACGTTTAGAAAAAGGGGGCAACAAGTTGACCCTCGACGTGTAACGCGTTCATCACCTCACGGAAGAAAAAAAAAAAAAAAAAAAAGATTAGAATGGGCATGGGACTATTACCAAATTTCATGGTCTACAGTCAGACTTGATTTTTTATTTCACTTTTGTAGGTCGTCGACGGCCTTCCATTTTTACGCGTATCCATATCACACATAAGGATGTGCGATCACCGCTCATTCATTTACATTATACATATAGTTTTTATCATTGCAGAGAAACAAATGTAACATTAGGAAAATATCGCACTTCAGAAAACATACAGTTCTCTGAGCACAGACCATACCTTAAGTAAACGCTCAGAAAAACATCTACATGTTTAAAGAAATAACTAGCTATAAATAAATAAATAAATAAATACCGTGGAATTCTCCTCTTCTCCACTGGGCCCAATACAACTTGCAATCATTTCATCAACGTACAGACCGCCTTCCAAGCTTTAAGTATGTTAAATTTTATATTTAAAAAAAACGTTGGTAGGGAAAGTCCACGAAAAAACAAATATTAAACCAGCGCAAAAAAAGTCATCTATACTAACTATACCAGCTACAAGAAAGCACTTACTTATTGTCCTTCAAACTTTAATCTTTTTTCGTTGTAGACCCAATCAACAATCACCTGAAACATCAAACACCTGCAAACGAGTTCAGACATTTCATCATACTGAGTGTATAATGAAAAAAATAATAATTATTATAACAACACTGTTAAATAAAAACCCAATTCGATATTTTTAATCATTGTGCATTATTCCTACTTGAGCGTTAGCAGCACAGTTGGAGAATGATCCACAGCATTAATTTAAGTATGTTTGCCTAACAAGTAGGCAATCAAATGTCAATTCCTGTGACAGTTTATTATGATCAGTAGTAAAAACAACTTGCTGCTGTTTTAAAAGGTATTTCAAACTTAAAAATATACATACAGTACCTTCAATCATCATTCTTTTATTTTTCGTACTTCTAACTCTGGTTCATGAATAAAGACAAGTGGTAAATACATTAGTACAAATAGGTTGAGCCGATTAGTTTAACGGCATGTCTACGGACTGTGTGGTACTGAGAGAAAACCCGCAGAACACAGGCAGAACATGGGAAGTCCGTATATAGAGCACAGGTAGGATTCAAGTCCCGAATCCTGCCTGTGTGGGTACAGTATAGGCAGACCTGAGAGACGTGCCTCGCTGAGCAAGCTGACAAATTTTACCTAGTATTTAGCAAATGAACCCAGCTCTCCGAAAACATAATTGTACCAGTAAAATTCACCAGTTGGAAGACTTGCATACATTCAGTTTGAGAACAATTATCTTCTGCGAGTTGTCTTCCCTATTTCACTAAACTTGCAGTTATTCATAAAACAATGGCATATTTGTTGAAGTAAATTCACCGCATGATCTGAGGTGGTCATGACATTTTTACAGAATAGATCTGCTGTTGTAATCAGTTCACAAACTACGAATTATTTTAGATGCTTTTCACTGTAGCCCATGTTTTTAAGTGTCTTATAACCTGTAAATGACATGATATTCCTATAATATTAACCCTGTGATGGCCTGGCATTCTATCCAGGTCTTTTCTCAGGCTTGTGTCTCATGCTACTGGGAATAGTCTTCAGGCCCCCCACCCCTATAGACCCTGTACTGATAAGTGCGGCCTATAGATATTTTTATTTAAAACAACCTTGGTTAACCAAAGTGCTGTACAGAGTAAATGAATAACAAAAAAAAAAAAACACACACTGAACATTTAAAATAAAGAATCTGCTCAAGATAATGTTATATTTCTTCAAAGTAATGCTAATTCATTAAGAGGAATGAGGAAGGCTGTGTTCAATGTTGTGTTTTGGTAATGATTCTGATGGATCCCTTAAAACACAGGGATTCCTCTGCCTCCCTGCACACCCTGGAGTATAATGAAGAGCTTGTTGTTCAGTCTCAGATCACCCATCCCCTGTTACACCATGTTCTCCTCGTGCAGGGTGTCAGTGGGTGGAGCCAGGGGGCCACGCAGCAGAGAAACAGCCTCATCGTCTAAGCTTCATAGACCCCTGCAGATGCATACAGGCCCCCTTCATCACCAGGACAGACTGTCGTTCATGGACGACAATGCCTCAAACCGTGACCGCCCCTGACCATCTGTGAGGAGTCTGCAGGCTGAAGTCATTCTCAGGACATGTGCATGTGTCGTTGGTATAGACAATTACATAGTTCAAACATGAGATAACTTTGATGATATAAATACTACAGAGCTTCTTTTACACGTAAGGGGTGTGGCTAAAACATTATTTTGAAACATGAAATTTTTGCTCCAGGCATGTTTATTTCTGTCAGTCCGAATTAGTGTGACTGATGATGTAGAGAATGTCAAATAGCCTGCTGAAGATGAGCTACCTTCACTTTTCTAAGTACTTTAGAACGTGGTCTGAGGTACTGATTACTGAACACACTCACACACATATAGATAATATGAGCTACAGCAGAACAGCTACTACTGTGCACAAGATCAGCATTTTAACGTAAAATACTGCAACGAAAGGCAAGGAGATGACACTGCAACACATTATTTGACTATTTTTTCCTGTTTTGCAATATCACAAATTCTAATATTCAAAAGTGTCTGGACTGAATCGATGTATCTTGAAAGGTAATTTTTGTACCAGCAGTCTATGAACTGGATAAATAACAAAGCAGCACACCTTGTGTTGTACAAGCTCGTAAAGACTCACTGGTATGGTTTTTTAGTGACCACATAGCAAAAGGAGAATTATTGCATCATCCTGTATCTGTTCAGCATAGCTCTCGAGATCCTAGGATTCACTCGCAGCCCAGTAGATGAGTACGGAGTTCACCTCCAGAGTTTAAACCTGATTGTTAACAATAAAGGAGTAGTACAGTTGCTCAGTGGGTAGTACTGTGGTCACATATGTTGAGTCTTTGAATCCCACCTCTGCTTTTTGTGTGTATGTGTGTTTGTATGTTCTCTCCTTGTCATGTGGGTATCCTCCAGGTACTTCGGTTTCCTCCTATTGTCCAAAGACATGCAGCTGGGTGTATTGGCATGCCTAACTTATATAATGTGTGTACCCTATGATGGGCCGGCTTCCTGTCCAGGTGGTTCCCCAACTGTGTGTCCTATGATGGGCCGGCTTCCTGTTCAGGGGGTTCCCCAGCTGTGTACCCTATGATGGGCCGGCTTCCTGTCCAGGTGGTTCCCCAATTGTGTACCCTATGATGGACTGGCTTCCTGTCCAGGGGGTTCCCCAACTGTGTGCCCTATGATGGGCTGGTGGTTCCCCAACGATGTGCCCCATGCTGCTTGGGATAGGCTCCAGACCCCCCACAACCCTGTCCAAGATAAGCTGCTAGAAGATGCATGCACATAAGCTGTACCCAGCACAGAGGAACAATGATCCGGAAATGGGAAGAGAGGGGACAGTTCATCAGACGATGACAGGCAATTAAAGGGGCACATTTCTGGGGTTCTGGCAAATCCACACTATAATCTGTGTTTTTTTTTTTTTTTTAAAAAAGCCCTTTAAGCAGCTTTATGGAAGTGTGATGCCGAAGTGATTAAGGTGTGACAGTCACTAACCATCTCGGTAGTGCCGCTATACAGTATTGTGTTGCCAAGCTGAGGTACCCAATAAACTGGCAAAAACTGACAGTATGGGAAAGGAGCTGGTGTGAGTGATGTCTCGTCTTAGCGTAGATGTTCAGAGAGAAAACATGAAACCAGAAAGCTGTTCCCGTAACTGACTGAAGTTACATTCAGAGGAAACAAGACAGAAGTAGACTTCAGAAAATAACAGAATGATGAATGATGATGCTAAAGTGGAGTTCATTATTTATCACCACATAAGGTAGGACTCATGCACTGTGTAATCTAAATGTTCTGCGGCACACACTACACACAGGATGGGAAAATACAGAAAACATCTAATGGTGTATTAATCTCATTGGCCTAATAAGGAGCAGAGAAAGCCTTTGTGTTCAGTACCCTTTCAATGCTCCTTACAAAGCTACCAAATAAAGCTTGTAATGGACCGTCTTTGTCCGAGGCTGAATTTCAAGGTCTTTAGCAAGCACCATGTTCAATGTCCATCCATCCCTGTTGATTGGCATCCACTGTATCTCAATTTCAGGGCAGTTTCACCATGTTTGACATATGCTCTCACAACTGATTGTATGACCTTTGGCACTCTGATATTTGTCTCATGTTGCTTTGAACACTGACGTATCAACTTGCTGATTGTTAGGACTCTGACGTATAAGGTTAAGTGAAATTCAACCTAATGTGGCTCACACTGCAGCATTATGGAATAGTGATTTAGTTACTTCAAAATTAAAGTTCTCTTTCACGTGATGTTTTCTATTATTGAGTCCACTTCAATGTATATTTATGCATTTACAATTTTTTACAAGATGCATCTTATAAGAAATACATACATTTACCGAGTGATAGGGCATGGAATCTTTCACAAAATGACCAGTGTATAAACAAATATTTTAACTGCATTGGTATTTTAAAAGTACACAGAAATAGGGAAATAAGTATTGTCACGAGTTTCTCATGAATAAATGGATCAATGAAAAATGCAAGCGACGTGAGACTCTTGCTAACATCTGATGAACCCAAAGAACCAGGTACTGGGTTTCTCCATTTTCAGGAGATGTGTGAGGATGTGCAGTTTACCACAAAATACACAAATGCCCCCTTTTTGTAACTATATCCAGACTCCTGCTGGAAGGTTCTATACATGTAAAAACTGCAATGACTTCAGTGATATCAGTGTTGATATGACACCTGTTCACAGTGAGTCACCCTCTCCCACCAGCTTTTGCGATGTCCCCACGATGAGGCCCAGAAGATGAACGGCATCAAAAAGCCTATGAGGTACGTTCACCATGCGGCACAGGGTTGGCTGAAAACCAGGGGCAGCTCCTCGTAAAAACCATGGACAGCGAGTCAAGCTCATGAAGTGGCCACGTCCCCCTCTATGGCATCTCTGATCATCACTGAAATCTGGGAGAATGACGGCCTGTCTTCAGGTTTCTGCGGAATGCAGAGTAGAGAGCAGCTGTTAGACGTGTCAGGCTTAGTCCAGAGGGCGTGAAGCTGTGCCGCAGTTTCCGGTGGTGAGGAAGTTCTGGACGGTGTCTGGCGTGGGCATCAATACCCAGGCACCACGCACTGTGAGAATCTGAAGATACGATGTGGGAAACCCACCTCATTCCAACAGAGCTGCATGATGTCATAGATGTACGGTGTGGCATTTTTCGGCTTGTACAGGCGATGGCCTTGTAAAACCATCATCACGACCTCATGGTTCTGGTTGTGTTCGAAGGGCATTTTCCCCTCTGTGAACACCTCCCACATTAGAACTCCTGAAGCATAAAAACTGGATGTGATGATTTAGATGACTGCTGAGGTCACGGTGGCAGGAAGACGTGTCAAAACACAGCGGACGCAAGTTTCGCAAGGCATGCGCTTACCGAATGACCACACGTCCGACTTGCTGCTGTATTTGCAGAAATTGAAGACCTCGGGGGGTGACCACTTCACAGGAAATTTCACTCCAGAGGAACTTGTGTACTGGTCATCCAAAACATACCTCAAATGCAAACAAAACATGATAAAATAAAAACTGATGGTCTAATGATATGAGAAATGACTAAACATTTGTCCTATTAATAGGAAGGCAGAGTGGTTCAGTGGGTAGTACTGTTGCTTCAAACCACCAATGCTGGGGGTTTTGGATTGTGCCTCTGCTCTGTCTGTGTAGTGTTTCCCTGTTTCATGTTTACCTTTGCCTCCCAAACTCCCAAAAAAATGAAAATTTTGCGGCTGGTGAGGGGGAAGGAGCATAAATCACGACATCTAATGGCCGTTTACATCTCATAGTCATGAAACAGCAGCAAACATGGCTGAGAACAAAACAATGTGAACTGTGAGCATGTATTTATCCAGCCTAGGCCCGCGATACATGCTCAGACAATACGCTGTGCCGCCCTCCCCAAATGCCAACTTTGCACCTCCCTAGGGGGGCATGCCATCCAGTCTGGGAACCTCTAATTGATAGTGAGGCTGCAGATGGACTGGCATCCCATCCAGGGTGTACCTCAGCCTTGTGCCCAATGCCACCTGATACAGGCTCCAGGGCCTCTGCAACTCTGAGCAGGATATAGATGATGTCATTAAAAATTAATAAGCCATATGTTGTGGCATTGTATATGTGAGGCCTACACATGTCATAAACATCAGAACCCAGACACATGACCTTAACTTGGGTCTGAAGCACTGCTTTATTAAGTTTGTAAACGCACCTTGCCATTCCAAAGTCAGACACTTTCACCTCCTGAGAACCATTCACCAAGCAGTTCCTTGCTGCCTAGAAAAAAGAAAAAGTCTTACTCCGGGGAAGTATTTTAATATGCATCGGTGAGAGAGGATGGCGAGGTTGCTGTCTCGAGATGGAGAGTCATGTGACATCCTTCTCCTTATACATTACTGCGTTCTACTTTTGCTTGAACAGTAGCCCCAAACAAAACCCTTTAACACAGGACCTGATGGACCATGCTGCAAGCTGTGGGCAAAGGGAGGCTTTCCCCCATCGAAGCAGTAATATACATCTGTCTGGGGCAATGTTCTGCCCTCTCATATCCCCTGTTCCCATCTGATAAGACCAGGGAGATTCCTGGTGAAAACCACAATGCAGTCTGAACATGCCATGTAGTTCTGTTCATCAAGACGGCCAGGGCTCCTTACAGTAACTATCGCTCATTTTTCAACTCTAAAGTGATGGCCCTCGCATTTGAAAGGGTAACTGGTGATGAGACAATTAAGCAAACAATCTGACTATCTGTTAATGACTGTATAATGTTTATAAATCAATGAGCTGATCTTAATGATTTACTATGATCGGCCACAATCTAAAATAAAGTCACTTTAACAGCAAGGACTCCACACCGACACCGGAACAACACAAAAGTACATGCAGGTCCAGATGACTGGAGAGACTGAGCGGCATTTTCGGACAGGATACCAGGTCCCTGTGGATGAAATGCATGTTCTCCAGGTACTCCATGCCCTCGCTGACATCTTGACAGATGCTCAGCAGCCAATCAGGGCTGAAGGTCCCACGCCTCTGTCTGATGTAGTTTAAGAGGCACCCCAGCTCCATGAATTCTGTCACGATATAGATGGGCTTCTGCTGGGTGCAAACCCCATACAGCTGGACCAGCTTGGGGTGGGACAGGTTCCTGCAGGCAGAGATGCACAGCACAAGGACAGCGTTTTTATTTACTAGTTTTGCGTAGACGTCAGTTGTCAGTTTTAAAAGTTGAAAAGCCAGAAGATACATGGTGTTTAACAAACGTACAATGTGTCTAACGGTTGTATGGTTCTGAGTGAAAGGAAAGACCAGTACTACATTATCGTCTGATTCAGGAATAATACTGATACAAAATACCAGGTGAAAAACATGGAGTTAATTGGAACACTCGCCTGTTAACAAGCAGTACTGAGATTTTAATGACGGTACCATGGTGGTAGAGTGTGATGTTTTCACAGCTTCCCTATTTCTCTGATATGGCAAAAACAGATCAGCGAGCGATAGGTGAGAAGCATGAAAGACATTAAAAGTCACCAAGCCAGCAGTCGACTGCACTGACTGTTGTTTTACTCTCCTTCACTTTAAGCCGACACCTCTTCCCAGTACTGCTGCGAAAGGAAGACCGAAGCTTCCGTACACACTGCTTGTGATGACGGAGTAACACCACAGTGTAGGTGACAGCCTGGTGTGTTTATTAATCCACTCACATCAGCGACTGTGGGCTTGTTTTACAATGTTGCACAACAATTATCATGCAGTTGTAAAGATTGTTTAAGACAGCCAAGCTTAAACGTTTCTTAGTATTGCAAGATAGTGACTCCAGTTATGAATGTGCATAGCCAGTAGCTTTAGCAGAGACTAGCTGGGGTCTATGACTCACATCATGACCTTGGCTTCCTCTATGAAGTCTTCCTCCAGCATGGCGCCTTGCCGGATGGTCTTGATGGCCACCTTGTGCTGCGCTCGCCACTTGCCCAGACGAACCACACCATACTGGCCACTGCCCAGCTCCTTCATGAAGGTCAGCTCTGAGGGGTTGATCTCCCACTTCTCTGAAAGGGGATCACATGACACGTCGGATCGAGTACGCAGATGAAGGCGTGAGGGAGCAGCATGGAGAGGCAACATGAGGAGGAGCGGGTGGAGGACCAGGTGAAGTAACAGGAGCAGAAGCAGGTGGAGAAACAGGAGGAGAAACCGGTGGAGGAACAGGTGGAAAAGTTGGTGGAGAAACAGGAGGACTGAGAAGAGGAGCACGTGGGAAAATAGGTACAGGATCAGGTTTTGGAGCAGATGAGGAACAGGCAGACAAATAAGTGGAGAAACAGGAGGACTGAGAAGAGGAGCAAGTGGGAAAATAGGTAGAGGATCAGGTTTTGGAGCAGATGAGGAACAGGCAGACAAATAAGTGGCGAAACAAGAGAACCAAGAGGAGAAGCAAGTGGAAAAATAGGTAGAGGAACAGAATGAGGAGTAGGTGGAGGAACAGGCAGAGAAGAATGTGTAGTGTCAGGTGGAGGAACAGGAGCAGATGCAGACAGAGGAACATTTGGGGGAAAAGAAAATGAAGCAGGTGGAGAAACTGGTGGAGGAACAGGAGGAGGAACAGGCAGAGGAGAAGGTGGCGTAACAGGTGGATGAGCAGGTGGAGGAGCTGGTTCAAGAAGTGGAAAACAAATGGGGAAAGTTGCAGGGAGAGGAGCAGGCGGAGGAACAGGAGCAAGGACAGGTAGAGGAGTAGACAGAGGAGCAGATGGAGGATGGCCGGCAAATCCCTTTCATTAACCGAGAACCTTCAGTTAGCAGCAAGGCAGCGAGGCTCCTTACCATAACTAAATCCCGCTGTTGTTGGGGCAGATCGCCCTTCTTTTCCAACTGGATACCGGAGTCTAGACACAAGCCCTGCAGACCATAGTGTGAAGTCTCACATTAACAATGTCTAAAATAAACAGCAACATAACGCACCAGGGGAAAAAAATCTGACCATACAGTAAGCAGGCACATTTGCGTAAAGGCACTATCAGCACTAAGAAGAACGGGTCTGAGAGCTTGCAGCCCCTTAACTTTTCAAGTCAAGTGAATTTAACTCAAGTCAAGTCACTGAAGCACTTTCCAGGTATTTACCAGCCGCATTGTGTTGATGGTACTCGATGAGCCTTGGGATGCTGTTGAAGTGATACTTCTCTGCGAGGTAGTACTGCTTTGGCACCGTCTCCGTTTCTTTGATGTGATAATGTCGAATGGATGGGATTCCCTCCCTGCAATCAGAATTCCCATATCAGAAAAAAATCCCAGCAGATCTACCACAGAGCCAAAATGTCCTCGATTCGGGACGCTATCCATACTTACCCAGATGATTTAGTGTACAAGGATAAAGTGTATGTGTATGATGCCGAGTTACTGGAGTGTCTGACAATGAAGCCGCCCTCCTTGTCCTAAAGGGAGACACATAATGGGTTTCTGTTAGAACCTTTCTAGGAAGAACTACACATGAATACCTGAGGCCTTAATAAAGAGAAACATCAACATTCCTCCTTTATTCTTTTCATTCACCTCATGGGTTTACCCTCTCTAGCATGTTGTCCATACAGAGGTTATTAGTAGGGGTTTTAACTGGACTTGGTCTGACACACTCGGCTTGCATCCTGTTTATTTTCCTATTGTTAGCAAAGCTTTCATCGAGTGGTTAGGAACATCCTTCCTGTCAACTGAGCTGACTGCACTTGCAGGGATTTTGGAGTTAACAAAAACAACAGTAAAATCTGTTTTGAAAAATAAATGGACTCTTTCATGAACGTATTAACATGAAAGGTCCGTGACCATTTTGCGGTATATTTCTACATGCAGAGCTATCCAAAAAGCCCTATTCAGGGGTCACAGGTTCAGAGGTCAAAGGTCAAAAGTACTTCATTCTGGAATACAACAGCAGCACTATGCTGTATGTTTGTTACTGCACTTCAGTCCAAACAGTCTCCATCAGACATTAGTCTTCAGAATAAAAGGAAGTCTTTGGGACAGTGAGATTCAAGTGTATTAGCCCTGGGTCTGCACTTGCATTTTTTTTGCTGTAAATAATTTTCCATTTCTCTATGCTGCCATAACAGTGTTTTACTATGACATGCCTTTTGGTGAAAGTTTTTTTGGTCCATCCAGTTTTCTACAGACCCAACTCAGAGTCTCTTCCTGGAATAATCACTTCATTATTGTTACAATAGCTCAAAGGTGTGTTTTCAGTATTAGTTTACAGGTTCTGCGTTTTACAAATTGTACCATAACCCTTCAAAGCAACACACGTTGTGCAAGGGCAGTGTGCAGCTCTGTAGGTTATAGCTCTATGCCCATATCTGGAATGTTACAGGTCCCAATCTCGTGTTATATCACCGAGGGGCTCTTGATTACCTTAACCCCACCTGCTCTAAGAGCACTGGCTGCCCCTGTGCTCTGGATTCAAGCCTTCCTCATTTTTATGTTGTTTTCAACAAATTACTAAATTAATAAATGCGCCGCATTCACGTTTTTTCTCAAGCTGAGCCAATGAGATCGGGTTCTTCAGTCTGAAACACCGAAAGCACCAAAACAGGTCCTAAGCAGACTTGAGCTGCACATCAGCAGGTTACAGGCAGCCTTTTCTACCACATCCCTAAGTAGAACTGTTATCATTTATACGACAATATTCAGCAACATCAGCAAGTCATGTAGCAGAAGACATACGGTCTCTAGGAGTCAGCTTAATTTTAATTCAGTTTCAATTTCGAAAATGTCAAAAGCTCAAGTCACTTCATCCCTAACTTGCTTCGAGAAGCAGTTCATTTTCATGGTTCAACATTAGACTGAAGTTTACTTCACAGAGAAAAATGATTTATTCTGAAATCACAAGAACCACAATAATTGATCAACATGGGAGTGACACAACTGATTTAGCAGCTTATCTAGTTAAATCTTTGCACCTAAGTGAATTCCTGTTTGATTTGAACACCTATGATACAAATAGCCATGTGCATATACAAAGTATACAATCCCAGAAACCATCCAGCACAGTTTTCTGAATCTCTGTCTGTTCAAAGAAAATATTTCTAAATAAAGGCCCAGAACCTGAAAAATTACGAAACAACGGCAGAACAGAAGTCAATGAGATAGAGTTCAAGTACACTTTCCAGAATGATGAGCTCATTTCCAAGGTTAATTTTTTATATAGGACAGCTTTGACAACACCTACCGCCTTCCTGAGGAACTGTTCAGCCTTGTTACGGTTCACATCTCGGCAATACCAGCTAAAAGAGAAAAACATGGCAAAATGTGACAGTCTGATTTAGAGAAGTCATAATGCTACAGAAAAAGAGTCGGGGGGGGGGGGGGGGGACGGGGGATGTACTCCACTAAATCCCCTTTGAGGGTTTCATAGAGAAATACTGTAGCAACAATATTAACCCTACCCTAAGTCGGTCATTATATGTACATTCAAGACAGCAGTGCTACAGTTGAGCTTGTCCAGGCAGCTAAGAAAACAAGATATTTGATAGAAGTGAACTTAAAATCAATTTTAGAAACATGAGGTTTGGGGGGTTCAAACGTGTTGCATACTTACACATACTGATCAAGGTTGTCTGATTTTTTCTCAGTCACATAGTTGCTGGGGACATACCCTTCCTCTCTACGCAATAAGCAAGCAATAACAGAATTATGGCAGGAATACAAACATAATATTTACCATGCTACATGATTTCCACATGCTATATGTATAGATATTGATGGTAAACACAAGATGAGGGCTATAAGGCCATATTTTTATTACCATAATAGCTTTTTTAAATAATTAACTTGCCACACTGGCATGCCGACTTGTGATTTATTTTGAAATGCCAAAGCTGAGATTTTAGTGGAGAGGTGTCTGTAGAAGCAAGGTAATGGCGCCACTGACCCATCCTTATTCCGTGCCTTGTACCAGTGCACGTCACACTTCTCCACCACGACATACTCCTGCCCCATGACCAGGTTGAGGTCATGCGGTTCCATGCCTGCAAAGTCATGCAGCGCGATGACTACCACCTCCTTCTCCATCTGCCCCTCCGCTGCAGCCTCTTGCTCGGGTGGTGGGGGTGGAGGTGGCCGTCGTACCTAAGGGTGTGATAGTGTGGGTTAGGGGTCGCTGTTTTGACCACAGCAGAATCAATGAGTGACCAGGAGTCCCCAACCTGCAAAATGCCCTTTAAGAAAGACCCATCTATATCAAATAGGGTCAAAAAGTCAGTGTTATAAGCCATATAAGATTTATTAAGCATTGTAAATTTGAACAAAGGCACAATAAGCATTAAGACACCATACTCGTCTAAAAATTAAATGACTCGCAGGTGTCTAAATGTTAATATACTGTTCAAAAAAATTAAAGGAACACTTTGAAAACACATCAGATCTCAATGGGAAGAAAAATCATGCTGGATGTCTATACT
>JAACJT020000013.1:4635921-4664090 GCA_009936485.2 Gymnarchus niloticus
ATAGGAAAACCAAAAGTAATGTGTATAACAAAGTGGCAGAGATGACACATAACCTTTTGATTTTTTGATGTATTACACCACATATTTTCTATACATTTTTTAAGTTTTTCAAATTCAATACTGTTTCAACGGTATGACTTATAAGACTACAACAAAATGGAAAATGTAGACCAGGGTGGATGAAATGACGCACAACCCTTTGATTTTCAATATAACGCACCATGTCTCTCCTCATGTCTTTGCCGTGTGTCTCTTTATATCACTGCTTGTCTTGTGCCTTGTTTGTAATGATTTCCCATGCAGTCTACTTGTTCCCTATTCCCAGTGACCCTGGTATTGCCTTGTTTGAGTTTATCTTGGATTTCCCTTGTCTTCAGGGCAGAGTCCAGTGGTTATTTTCTTGGTGTAATATTAAATCTCTTTACTGCTTGCAATTACCTTCTTGCCTCCCTGGTCTCTTGGCCCTGCCAACCATAGTCTGATGACAACCACGGCACTATCCTTGATCTTGGTGGAAACCAGAATTACTGGAATTATGCAGGAAGTTTCTACAGGAGGATATGTGGCTGGATGGTGTAGTGCTTTGGGATGGACTGGAGGGGATATGTTTAAATTTGTACATTTGATTAACCTAATAAAAAATTCACTTGAGTAAATTGTTAGAGGATTTTGAGATGTTGATTAGCCACGCATATAAACAGCATAATAATTAACCATATTCTGGATGGAAACACAAAACTCATCCAAATGTTCGTTTGCATTGAAATTCGTTGGCCTACCTGTACTCGTGTGTTTGGGAATACATTTTCGACTGGCTAAAACCCTATATGATACCACTCCATTTTCCACTGGCGTCCCTTATTTAAACCCAGTATAATAACATAAAACGTTTGTAGGAAATTTGTAGGTGTGCTCATATGACTATTGGCGAATAAATGTTCATCTGATTTAAACCCTACATGGTTCCATTACGTTTCCGCTAGCATCCCGTATTTAGTCCGGCAAAATTAAGTAAAAAGCCATATACTGGCCTTTGGTATTAAATGTTAGTAACGATGTTTTGATCGTAAATAGTTCAGTTATGCTGGAAAAGCAGACTGTCGGTTTCGTTTCTTACAAGAGAAACGTAATATCTGCGGTATCGGCTGGAAAGGGAGTGGTTGCATTTATTCTGAAAAATATGGAGAGAACCGTCTATTTTAAAGAAGTCGCCGGGGAGACAAACAAAAGGGAAATAAGTAAATATTAAATCTAATTGACATGGTGATTATGCTACGAATGCCTGGGGTTGTGATTTTGGATTTTTACGTCACGTGAACATTACTCAGTTTAGACACACGTAAGTCAGTTTTAAGACAGTTAAGTTTCTCGTCGGCCCCATCCATTATTGGTAGGGATGTGATGATCCGATATTTTTGGGTAATTTAAATGGGAGGTTAATTTTATCGAACTTTGCTTTCACTTTCGTTTCGTCAGGGGAGCGTGCGCCTTGAAAGCCAGCACCGAATCTTCCCGTCAGTCCCTGCCTCTCTCAGCACCAGACCATCCCCCTCCTTTACGCCTTCAAAATACTCACATAGCCCCAAAGCTCTGTTTAATATAATCAATACAGTGCTGCACCCTAGCATTACAGCCATCTCTGGGGCCACTACAAAAACTTGTAAGGAATTTAGAATGTACTTTATTGAAAAATTGAGAACATTAGAGCACATATTTCACCTGTGTCCTATGATCCTTCTGACTTGCCCTTATGTCAAGTTTTTCTTAATCAGTTTGAAGCTGCGTCAATGCCCTTTCTCATTGACTTAATCTTGCATATCAGGCCTACCACCTGCTCCGTGGATGTTTCCCACATCACTTCTTAGAGATGTGTTGCAGACAGCTGTCCAAACATTCTTTCTATAATTAACAGCAGTTTAACAAATGGCATTGTTCCATCTTGTTTTAAACAAGATGTCCAACCTCTTTTTTAAAGAAAACGCATTTAGATCCGTTAGCTCTAAGCAATTTTAGACGCATTTCCAAGCTGCCATTCATATCAAAGGTCTTGGAGAAGGTTGTCTTCCACCAGCTGTCCTCATTTTAGAGTACACATGATATTTTCAAAATCTTAGTGTTATTTTCGATTCTGCTCTTAAGTTTGATAAGCAAATAAACTCAGTGGCCTGTGATAGCTTTTTTCGACTTAGGAATATAACGAAACTCAAACATATTTTGTCTTTTAAGGATTTGGAAACAGTCATTCACGGTTTTATCTCATCTCGTGTTGACTATTATAACTTTCTCTACTTGGGGATCTGTCAGTTAAGCTTGTCTTACCTGCAGTTGGTCCAAAATGCAGCTGCGAGACTCCTAACAGGTACCAAGAAAAGAGAGAGCATTACTCTTGTGATTGCATCCTTGCACTGGCTGCCAGTTAAATATAGAGTTGAATTTAAAGTTTTACTATTTGTTTTTAAAGCTCTACATGGCATGGCTCCCAGCTATATCTCTGACCTTGTCAGTCTCCATTTTAATGCTCAATCCCTATGACCTTCTGACCAGATGTTTTTAAATGTTCCACGTTCTCGTTTAAAGTTTAAAGGTGACTGGGCCTTTTCAGTACCTGCTCCAAGACTCTGGAACATCCATTATATATAAAATATCCCCTACACTTGATACTTTTAAATCAAGTTTAAAAACCTATTTATTTTCCCAGGCATTTTAAAGGCTGTTATCCGCTGTCTGTTCTGTCTTGGTTTATTCTGTCTTGGTGTCACTTGGTTGCGATTTCTCTTAATTGCTTTTAATCTGGTGGTCTTTCTTTTGCCTCTGGTTTTAATTTATCTATTGCTTTTACTCTTTGTTTTACATCATGTATTTCTCTGTCAATTGTTTAAATGTTGTTTTACCTAGTTGATTTTATTGCGCAACACTTTGGTTGACACTTTTGTCTTTTAAATGTGCTATATAAATAAAGATGACTTGACATAAAACATAATGCTAATTCTACTACTGAAGATCAGACTGAGCATTAAACATACATCTAGACACTAAAGAGAAATTTGGACTTGAACTGTTGTTATCAGTGTATTGTGCAAACTCCCACAAATACGAATGTGATGGAACAAAACACTGCATTGGAAAGAGGGAAACTTCATACAGTTTGGTCTGCGGCTTCCATTTTTTGTTCTATAAAACATTTAAGACGTGAAATGAAATATCATCAAAAACAGGGAATGGATAAAAACATAAAGAATATTATGAATTAGATGGAGATCAGACGCAGCCATATTTCACTTTGCTGAGTTTAAAGTTCTGTGGTGTTACTTCCTGTTTCCTGTTCTGCATTATAGTTGATGGGAGCCACAGTATGGAATACCATACTTTGTTTAGCTCACATATCTATACTATGTAGCAAATGATTGTCGTTCCTCAACCAGCCTTTGTTTTGTTACTGAGCTGGTGCTTTTATGTAAAATAGGTTACAAAATGCTGAATGTAAAAGTGCCATGTTCACGAGAAACATCTGGTTCTCCTTAGGATTCCAGACCATTAAAAAAAACAACATGAAGTTGTATGGTTGTATTTAGCAACAAAACCAGTGTTTGATTAAAATGAAACAGATGATGGTGAGTTTTTCTGATAGTGTAAATGATAAGAGGAGAGCTGAGAGTGACACTTGATTTTTTATGTCAACAGGGAGGTGTTGTGTATACATTTGGATCGGGACAGTACGGTCAGCTGGGACACAACTCGGGAAGGAATGAACTGTGGCCTCGTCTGGTGGCTGAACTCTGGGGATCAAGAGTGACTCAGATTGCATGTGGAAGGTACCATGGTTTAATTAATTAGGACTATTTCAGTTAAAAAGTGTGATGGAATTTTGTGGAACTGTATGTCAGCCATCATGTACACTCCTAACATGATTCCTAACGTCTCCTTTGAAGAAACCACACACTGACCTATGTTGCATCTTTGAAAAAGATCTATGCATTTGACCATGGAAAACATGATCAGCTATTTATTTATGATATTGAATAAATTTGGATTTCATCTTCTCTACTCTTCACTTCCCCCAAGCTTTGTGTTTGTACAAATTCAGTCTGCTCCCCCTTCTTTAAACTCTCCAGGGGAACGTCCCAGGGATGCCCCTTGTCCACACTTCTTTTTGCATATGTCATTGTGCCTCATTCCATTTGCATTGAAGCGCAGTTTCTGTTTTGGGGTGCGTGCAGAGAGGGGCTTAAACACTGCGTCTCATTGTATGCTGATGATTTATTATTATACGCAACTAACCCTGTGTGTAGGAGCCTAAATACGCTTAATTGATCATTGTTGATTGTATTCTTTATTCTTCATCACTTCGGTGATGTAATTGATAATTTGTTGACGACGGAATCCTAATAGTATAATTTTAGTGATCCCCAGTTATTGGGGAAAAGTATTTGTAATCTGATTTATATTTTGAGATACGTATGACTTATTTAGAAAAGAGGGAGCCACACGGTCCTTTGATCTTCGTCTCTCATATTTTGTACGGAACTACGTCTCATAATTTGTGCTGAATTTAGTACCTCTCTTACATCTTTTATGGAATTCAAACTTCTTGGATATAAACGAAAATAATCATATCATCGAGTTGTCTCTTGGATTATTAATTTGCTAACCGATAGGGAGAGAGTGACGCATCAACCATAAGGCTTCTTCACAATTGGAACCTACACTGTGCATCAAAAATTATTTCCTTTCTTAATGATTTTGGTTCCTTTTCAGGTTACAAGTTAAATTTTCAAAACATTCATGTGTATACACCGTATATATCTTGCTCACTCCCCCTCTTTTTTTAGAGCTAATTATGTTCTTTTACTCAATGGTGTTCAACTTGATTTTAAAAGATGGGATAATCTACATCCCTCATTGCCAGGCAGGATTCAGTCTGTGAAAATAAATATTCACCCGAAATTTTTGTACCTCTTTCATTGCCTACCTGTCTTTCTTCCTAAGACCTTATTTAGCTCTATTAATCAGGGTGTTCAGTACTTACATCTGGAGAGACAAAGTTAAAGTCAGTAGGGCACTTCTAGAAATAGAGAGTGATAAAGGTAGTATGCCTCTGCCTAACTTTATAAATTACTACTGGGTAGCCAATATGCTAAAAACACCGTATTCAGTCTTGCACTGATGTATTTTCACTCCCTAGTGCACTGTCCCATTATACTTCATACCCTATAGTGCTTGTGACTGACATATATAATGTTCATTTTAGCTCTGGAAGAAATTAAATATACACTGAGGGGATCCAAAAAATAATGTGACATGATATGGCAACCGTTTCTTTCTTACCTTGAGGACCTTTCTGTACTCCCATGAGAGTGAGGCACATGTTATGCTAATTGTTGGTACTGGAGTGTGTTTGTATGGACGGTCATCCCATGGCAGGAAATTTTAAAAACCCTTTTGGACTGAGCCACATAATTAAGATAGACTCATGGATACAAGTGGTCATATGGATTTTTTTTTTCTTATTCATTAATAATAACAATAATAATAATAATAATAGTATTTGTAATTCTACATGCTCTTTTTCCTTTCCAAGGTTCCCAAGGCCTTGGGGAGGGAGGGTTGGGTGGGTCTGGGTAAATTAGTTGCTTTTTGAATTTGTAATGATACAGAAAACACTGGAGATTGCTGTTTTAGTTATTGGACAATGTACATTTTGTTGCTTTTCTTCTAATAAAAATACTTTGGGAAATAGCACTAAGTTATTGGAGTCCTCTGATCGCAGAATGCCTAATTACCTCAAGGCAAATAGGGCCCCCAAAAGAGGAACTGTTGAATAACGCAAAAAGCGTTGATTAGGGGTTGAAGCTGTTACTGCTGGAATGGGTAGAATGCGTTGAGGCATGCAGTGCTGACATAGGAAGTTGGGGGGCATAGGCACTTGGGTGGGGCATGGCCGGCTGTTGATTTACCCTGATACGAACCTGCATTAGATAGCACTACCAAAGGTACAACAGTCGTTACTTACCCCTGACGAGTATCTATACAAGGTCCCATTGTCAAAGGCACAACAAAGCATTGCTGCTCACTGGATGTTTTTTCTTTTTCAGACCATTCTCTGTTAACCCTAGAGATGGTTGGTGCGTGAAAATTCCAGTAGATCAGCAGTTCCTGCAATACTCAAATCAACCTGTCTTGCACCAACAACCATGCCATGTTCAAAGTCACTTAAATCACATTTCTTCCCCATTCTGATGCTTAGTTTGAACTTCAGCAGTTGCTCTTGACCATGTCCACATGCCTAAATTACATTGAGTCTCTGCCATGTGATGGGCTGATCAGATATTTACCTTACCAAGCAGTTGAACAGGTGTACCTAATGAAGTGGCCAGTGAGCATACACGTGTGATTGTGTTTTGGAGAAGAAGTGGGATAAGCAAAAACTGTTCAATTTATCAGAAAGGATGAATGAATTGTTATAATTATTTTTAATTTCTAAGCTTCAATAGATTCAGCATTGAGTTTCTTAAAATCACCCAGAGCAATTTCAAGTATTCATTTCACATACAATGCTACAGCAAAAAAAAAAAAAAAAACAGAAAAATTGTTATTGGTAAAAATAATTTCAATGATTAGAATGTTTAATTTATGAATTGTTTATTTCAACAAACTGTAACAATAGAAATATAAACAACACTCAGAAAGTGAAGTTCATATGTTTAAAAAGAACTGTGTAAGGTCCAGTCAGATTATGTCACGGTATAGAAGCAGCGTACAGAACCGTCACTTCATAATTACTGCACATTTTATGCACACTGTCAATCTATGTACAGAATCACTGAGAAATAGAACAAATTGAGAACACTTGTGCCTATATAATTTTGTCTTGCTGAGGCGTGATTCCTGAATTTATATGTTTACAAGAATGATGAAAATGATGGAATCTGAAAGTATGATACATCATTCATGGAGTATGTGCAAAACTGTTGCGTTCGTAAATTGGATTAAATTAAATGGAATGCTTTAAAACATAAAATTTCTTTCTGCAGTTACTGTCATCTTAACATAAAAGCTCATCATGGTCAAACCTCTTGCCAGCAATAACAATAATATTAATAATAATAACTTTTTATTACCTTTGAAAGGTAGTCTATGATGTAATGGTTAATAAATAGATTTTGAATAAACAAGAAAATGTCTATTTCCTAAAAGTGCAATAGGTAATGTTAATGATTCTAAAAAATACATAATTTTTTATAAACTATTAAATGTCTAATTCCTAGAAATGTAACTGAATCAACCAGGATGCATGCTCAGACTACCAATTTTTGTGGAAATCATATTACTATACCAAAAAATATTCATGACAATTTAACAGAGATTTCACACATATGCCCACTGGAAGACGTGCGTATTGTTCACTGTAGAATAGAAGATAAACCTGCTAATCACTAGAATCATATTTTAAAAGGAAAATACCAGAAACACCAAGTATTACACACTTTGGATGAGACCTACAAACAGAAAGCAGCTGAGAAAAGCTCATTTCAGTTACAATAATACTAAAGTACTGTTAACCAACAAAGCAAGGGATCAGCTGGGTAAAAATCCTGTCTGAATGACAGGCTCTGCCAGCCAGTTGGTGACAGCAGTCACATCCTCACAACACTGTCCTACACCCAGACATGATGTAATCAGAGAGCTGCAGATTGCTTTTTAATCAGTCAACCAATAAACCAATCGATCAGTTGATCAGTCATTTTTAACGTAGTGTCTTTTGAAGGATGTGCAGTTTCATTAGTCAGTGATTTATATTAGTGAAAAGGCTTTATGGCCTTTATCAACTCAAATGGATCACACCAGCGTGCAGGTGGGATGATTGGCACGTTATAAGGATTGACAATTCAATGGTTTTACATTGACATTAAATCTGAGCACTGCTACAAAGATACAAAAATGCATCATGTAAAAACAGTACATTGTTCATCAGGCAAGATAATTTAAAACTACTGAAACAATGATTTCTAAAACAAAACTAAGTAGTATGCAAAGCACTTCAGAGACTATGTATCTATTGAACAAGGTATTTTTTGTCACGTAAACACGTTTGTGTTTACATTAAAATTGTTTTTTTTTTAAACCACCCTACTAGAAAAGCTCTGAATGTCTTTGAATCTATTGAGTTTGTGTCTTTATGAATGGATTTCTCATCAGTTCTGGATATAAATGAGACAGCAAGTTTATGGTTAAAAGCTGGAGAACTTTGGGTTCAGATGAAAAAGACTTGAGAATGGAGACCACATTAAATCCCCTAAAACATTTAGATTAATAGGAATTTGGCGGTTACTCGTATGTGAAATGCTCTATTTACTAAGCTTAAAATTAGCTTTGAATGATCTAGAAAATTAAATGCCTCAGTGGTTTTTGCTTTCACCTCACACCTCCAGTGTTGGGGGTTTGAATCCCACCTTTGCTCTGTGTGCGTGTTTGCATGTTCTCCCTATGCTTTTGTGGATTTCCACCCGTAGTCCAAAGCTATGTGATTCAGGCTAACTGATATCTCTAACGTGCCCTGTGATGGACTGGCATCCCGTCCAGGCTGTACCCCAACCTTGTGCCCTACACTACCTGTAACAGGATCTAAGTGCCTAAACAGCTCTGACCATCTCCAGGAAAATGGATGGATGATCATCCATCGCTCTTCCCACTACCTATCTTGGCCAGTGGGCTGGAGCTGTTCCTAGGCAAAAGGCTGGGGTACACCCCAGACAAGCTGCCAGTCCATCACAGGGCATGTACACAGTCATATGTAACCATGGGATGAAACCAGAGCACCCAGAAAAAACCTGCACAACATGGGGAGAACATGCATACTCTACATACACAGAGAAGAGGTGATATACAAAGCCCCTACCCTACCCACTGAGGCACACTTCTAGTAGAATGTATTGCAACATAGTCTGACCTTCCACCAACACCACCAACACAACATGTGCAAAAAAGCTTCCACATTCTTAATACCCTAAAATGATATGCATTCATCTAATTGTCAAGAAGACTGCAGTGGATGTTCAGACAGTGGTGTAAACAGGTTCACAAATGTACTCTGCAAGCATTCCCCAAAGTGTTTGTAACTGTGCTTCCACTAATGCCCTGTAGGAGGTACTCTGCATACAGACACTATTGCACGTGGGTTTTCAGGCAGTCTGGGTTGTCTTCAAGCCCACCGGCCACTCGACACGAAGCTCCTGCTGAGAGAGTAACTGGCGTCCGACGCCTTCTGCTTTCCCCAGGCGCCGAAAGGCACGACCACAATGGTGCCATTATCCTCCGAGCCGTACTGCAGGGCCTGCGACATAGAACACATGATGAAGCTGGTGAGCCAGGACTCAGCTCCTGTCAAACTGCAGGTGGTGGACTGGCTAAGCAGCTCAGAGCCATGAGGCAACAATGTGTGAGAAACCAACGGATGTCTTTTAAAAGAGTGTATTAAAATGTATATGCTGGATCTCTCACTGGAGACAGCCCCGTTCCCCAACATGCAAACCATTAAACTGAAGCCACACACCTGTACAGACCAATTACATTCAAACACATCCTCGTTCCTCACACCTGAACAGACCAATTACATTCAAACACATCCTTGTTCCATACACCTGAACAGACCAATTACATTCAAACACATCCTCGTTCCATACACCTGAACAGACCAATTGCATTCAAACACATCCTCGTTGTTCACACCTGAATAGACCGATCATGTTGAGACCTCAGCTGACCTTCCCAGATTTTACCAGCTGACACTACACACAATCACTGAGCATGGGGGTCTCGCACACTGGCCCCACAAGGGACATTTGTACCTGCTCTGCGATGATCTGAGCAGCCTCTCGGGGGTCATGGCACTGGCTGATGACATCACAGATCTCCTGGCTGTTCATAATGAAGTTAATGCCATCCGTGGTCAATGCCAGGAAGGAGTCATGCACATGCTGCAGCTGGAACAGGAACATGGTTGGTTCCCTTACCCATAGGTCTCCCAGTTACCAGTTACCATATTGCTACCCCTGGCAATGTTACACAACCGAACTTGTCTCCCCCACTTCCCTTCACCTCCACTCTGAGTAATCATGGGCCTCGTGGTCAGGAATGTTAAACCCAGCAAACAGGCT
This sequence comes from Gymnarchus niloticus, assembly GCA_009936485.2. Taxonomy (NCBI): domain Eukaryota; kingdom Metazoa; phylum Chordata; class Actinopteri; order Osteoglossiformes; family Gymnarchidae; genus Gymnarchus; species Gymnarchus niloticus. The sequence goes on from JAACJT020000013.1 coordinate 4,646,076, forward strand.
TCAACATAACCGCACTGTTTCTGACCGTGTGTTCGGCCAAGCCTTGTGGAAGTGAGACAGACACACTCACGGCAATTCTCTCTATCATGGGTTTGGCGATCACTCCTTTGGACTTGAGGTCAAAATCACAGATGGTCCTCATGGTCCGGAACGTTAAACCCAGTATACAGGGTTCAACACAACCTCACTTTTTCTGACCATGTATTCCGCCAAGCCTTGTGGAAGTGAGACAGATGCACTCACAGCAATTCTCTTCGTCTCGGGTTCAGCGATCACTCCTTTGGACTTGAGGTCAAAGTCACCGATGCTGCGGGTCATAGCGAGCCTGCCGTTGACATTGGCCTGACCGAGACTGTTCCATGTCACAACACCGCCACTCTTCTTAATCCTATATGACAAACGGGAGAGTATTTTTAAACACCCTGGTCACTGTCTTAAGACAGTTTAGCAATGAAATGTAAATTACTTGTTACTGTAAAACAGTCATACAGTGCTTGCATTAGTGTTATAACTAGGTTACAACTGACCTTAACTAAAACTAACTCCCCTCCTCTTCACAGTTCCCTTTTATTCACAGTAAAATTCAAATGAGGAAAGCTTGGGGTCAGAGAGCACTGTCATCCAGCACCCCTGGAGCAGCTGGAGTTAAGGGCTTTCTCCAAATGTACAGCAGAGATATGATTACTCTGCTGGTCGTGTTATTCAAACCCACAAACTTTGAAATCCCTAATACACTGAGCTACACATGGCTCCTTGGCACGTACCTCTCCTTTTCATCTTTCCTCTCAGGAGTATGGTCCACGGTCAGCCGGAGGGCCTTGCCCTTGCGGCACAGTAGGGCCCGGCTGTCCCCCACGCTGGCCACCACCAGCTCGATGCCGTCCCTCAAGAGGGCCACAGTGGCTGTGGAGCCCGCATTCTGCAGGGATGCTGCAAGCATCCACGACATGCTGTGATCAATCACTGCCTGCATCCATTGGGGGCACATGCTCACACACACACACACACACACACACACACACACACACACACACACACACACAGTGCCAAGCTCCAAGCAGCCTGGCCTTCTAAACTTCACTACTGCACTGTCCCATCATTCACTTACAACATGGACAGGATAGGCTGGGTCAGGAAAGGGTCCTTCAGTCTAAAGTTAGTGGCAGCATGCGCATATACGTGTGTAGCATTAGGAAGCTGAGCATTCGTCAGCCAGGGAGGGTGAAAAAACACTCTACAGCTAAGATGAAAGTCATGATTTATTAGCGTTTCTAATTTTGTTCTATAATGCAGTTAGTATGGCTGCTACACTTTTCTTCCGGGCCTATGGTATCCACTTTTGTGCTTTTTGAGTTTAAATGTTCACTTTGGAAACCCAGGCACTCTACAGGTGCCTCCTCCTAAATCTCAAAGACCAGGTGCTGGGACGTTAAGTCGGCACCTCGTCTGACATCCTCTCTGAGGTACGAAACCGATAGGAGTTTCCCCGGTGTATGAAATTCAAAGCAGCCCACTTAGCACTGAAACACTGAGAGGAAGTCCTTATAATTCAGCACTTAGCGTTAATCGTAACTGTAATAAGTGCAAAAAGGCTTTAGTACAGGGCTACAGTGATGTTTGAAAGTGTAGGGTTTATCTCAGTCCTCAAAAACATCACTTTGACATTCGTGGTGAGGTGTGTACTGGAAAATGGGAATGTATGGTACAGTACAGACCAAAATATAAATACATTGTATTAAACTTTACTCCATAAGCATTGCATCCTGGTGTTTTCAGGTCCAGTATCTATTCAACGAAATGACTGGATTCAAAGTGATTTCAAGAGTATTAATAAGAAGTTAGTTAAAAACAACAAGTCAGTGTGTTGATAATGGGAAAACATAAATATTGTGCATTGATGTAAAATTGGTGATTATGTACTCTTTTGTGCAGTACATGCACTGTATGACTGAAAAACACAGATCTGTGCTGCACAGTCACTAGTGCCGTTAATATGACTAATTAGCATTCTGGAATCCTGGTTCTCCAGATCACTGCAGCTAGTGTGAAAGCATGGGTACATGGAGTCATACACAGGCTCACTAGGCAACGTAGGGGAAGGGTAAAGGAAGAAAGGTAGTTCTGAGGCTGAAAATGCTGTTTCTCTCACGGAACCTTCAGTTGTCATACAATCTGCCTCGTCTGCATGCCGCACTCATCCCGCTCGGCCTTATTTCACTAGTCATGGTGTCACCACACAGCAGTCAACAAAATGCCCAGGTGCTGGAAGGTGTACTTACACAAGCAGGGTGTTGTTCGTAAATGCCCTCAGATGCCATTTAAGTCCCCCTGCATATCACACACGGCTCCTTAATGGAGTATCGCCCTGTATTGTGCACCATGGCTGTGAGGATAGCAGTGTCAGTACAGTTAACTTGCAGGGTCCTGAAATGGGATCTCAGGCTACTGCAAGACACATTCACTGGGCTGCTGTGCAAGCATTAAAAAGCCATGTAATAATACATAATCATTCCAGGTACAGTATAGGTACGTTCTATTTAAGTAAGTTCCAAATGTTCCTCCTGTTTTTTTTTTTCCTAACTACACCAACTACATCAAATTAAAATGAGCACCCTGGGCCAACAACTTTGGGAAAGCTGCTATATAAAAATTAATTGAAATGAATTAGGAGTAAAGAATAATGTTGAGCTTTTGTCTCAGCAGTCACCGATGCAGCGATTTTGCCAGTACCGTCTTCCTGTGGACCAAGGAAGCTCTAACCCGGACCTTCAGAACCATGCAGAGAACATGTAGAGGCAGGTTCTATGACAAAGAATGCAGCACACCAGAGAAGGGTGGAATGGAAATTAAAAATGATCAAGTGTTAAAAACTTGCCAGGCATATCAGCTGTACTTAAAAACATTAACATGTGTTGCCTTGACTTATGCTATCACGTCTGTCACCTAGCATGAAGTGTATGCGAGAGAGAGAGAAAGGATGAGGAACCTTCCATAGTCCACTCAAGGAACTGCTGGACTCCATCACCATGGACAAAATTTAGTAGTTCTCCTTCCACTGAAGCCCATCAATAAAATGTCCAGGGCCTCCAGCTCTAGAGACTGTTAGCTGGGTCTGCAGCTGTTATGGATAACACGCACACACAAGCACATTGGAGAGTTCATGCAAGCCTTTGGCTAAACATAGTCAAAAACGGAAGGCAAGAGAGCAGCTGAAAATAACATCCTGATATAACAAGGAGAAACAGCTACCGTGTGAGCCTCCGCTGGGATTTCGGCTCTAACAGCCAGGGCGTGTGCTTGTCACCGGACCACTCGTTACTTAGTCCTGCCTGCTGACAAACTCACAGGATCCTGGCAGTTCTCACCGTAACCATAGACTCTGGCAGTTCGGCATTCAAAGCACTTTAAGATCTGATACTTTGTGCATGCTTCTCCTCCTTCAGTTAGAATGTTAATCACAAATTAGTAACTAAAATATAACCAGCAGCCAAATTAAATACTACATATACTTTTGTGTATTACTATTAGATGGCAATAAAGATCAGTTATAAAATATAAACTGAAACTACAAAATTTGACATAAAAAGTAGAGGAAGATGTAGAAGTACTGTTACTTGGAAAGTTTAATCATTTCATTTATTCACCTCTTTCATAGAATCTGTGAAATCTATCTTATAAAAACAAATCCATTACTTTTTTATTTTTAGGTAAAAAAAAAAAACAAAACGATATATTTACTATGATTTAGTCCAAGATGGGAAAAAGTGGCTCAGTAATTAAATAAGTATGCTACTTATGAAAAATGTCAGTTCACAAAAACATTATGTGTGCCATTATATTTTACCATATTTCTATATAGTAAATGTACTCATCACTACCAGGGCCAGCGTCTGGCTAATATAAATATTAGCTTATCATAAAAGAGGCAAACCAATTGAAAATAGTTGCTATGAACCTTGGGTAAGCAGTGAAAGTGACTGATGGACAGTATCATGTTAACTGGTATGATTACATCCTGGATTTTTGCAGTAAATGTCTGTAAGGTCCACGTTTATTACAGTTTCTAAGAAAGTGTCATTATGTTCTTTTCAGAAGTAATACTTTTCATATGTTCTCTGTTTAAAGATCAGCTTGTCTTAATCAATGCCTGCTCATGAACATAAGGACCAGCATAATGTTGTTAATTTTCTGTACTTGATTCTAAGAATACACCCAATTGATAATGTAATCACAGTTATTCTTGAGAGTAAAGTTATCATTTCTAAATCAATATGCAGTTACGGTTTATAAACAATTACCAGATTACCAAGAGGGCATTCTGAAAAAGAAACATACAAACACACAAAAACATACTGATAGAAATACAAAGGTAATTTATCAATAGATAAATGGCACTTTTAATTGTCTCAAAGTAATATAAGTCACACTGAAATGGAAAATGTCTATCACTGGAAAAAACACTACAAAGAAATATAACAATCATCCTGTGATATAGAAAACAAGGCTAAACACACATTACTAGCCTTGAATCTCATCTAATACCAACATTCCACAAAACTTTGCTGTTTATAGACTGACAGCTGTGGGTTTAGTTAACTTACTTCAGCTCAGTAACAGTTTATATAAACCTCATCCGGCCTATCTGCTTACACTGTGTCATAACACCTTTAGGTACCTACCGTTCCCAGAGAAGTGAAAATTTTTTTCAAGTGCCTTGTCAATTTCAAGAAAAGCTTGTGTCAACACGAGTTGCAAGTTCTGCTCCTCATCAACCAGGTTTCTGGAACAGATGTGCGGCAGAAGCAAATACAGACTTTATACAATAAGACATTGTGTGTATTCTAAGTGGATTACCAGGCATGGCATTTAATCATCATAGCAGTCTGAAGTGTGGCAACCCTGACCAGAATATACAATTAGAGGATGGATGGATGGATGGCTTCCCAATCTTAATTTCTTTATTACTTTTCAGAAATTCAATCTCATGCTTCAATAACAAAAATGTGTCACCACAGGAGCAGAGAGCACCCACCTTATGTACATCTCCATGTGCTTGTGACAGAAGTCGGCCGCCTGAGGCCCACCGTGGCCATCGAACACAGCGAAGTACAGGATGCTGTCGGTCATCTGGCTGACTTGAAAGCGGTCCTCGTTCTCCTTGCGTTGGCCGATCTGAGAGGCGGAGCCCACCTTGGACAGGCTCACCTTGGGAATTAGCTTGCCATACTTGATACTGGGTGGCAGCAAGATGGGCTCATCAATGCGATTGTCCCAGATCCCGAAGGTGTCCCATGTGGTGGGCCGGCCACTGCTATCTGGATCAAACCGGGAGTTGCTGAGCCTGGTAGGGGACATGTGGCAGAAGTGGCGATGGCTTTCCTGCAGGACCCCCATGCTTAGCAGAGCCTGTCTTCTCACATGAAATCTGCCAGCTCTGGTCAAGTTCAGCAGGACAACTGCATACATTATTTGGCCACAGCGTGTGTAGCTGAAGAGGAAGCAAGCCTACTGCTATGTTGGGGTGCAACCCAGTACTGGAAAAGCAAGCACCACAAGACAAGGTTCAGGGAAGGAAATGTGAGAAGATTCATTCTTGTTTTATCTGCACTAGCAAGGCGTTCTGATGGAATTTTCCATTCATTGCTCTAATGCAGTAATCCAAAGCTCACCAGTGAGTAGCTAGGGAAAGCTCTTAGAGGTTCCAAGTGATTACTCAATCTTAATCCTAAAGTTACGGACGAAGCACCTCTCACTAACTCTCTCCTTTGGTATTTCACTGCATGAGCATTACTTTTAAAAATCATTTCTCTCTTACATGAGCTATTGTAAGCTATGTTTTGTTTTCAGCTACCGCTTTATATATATGCTTAATAAAGAAGGGGTAGGCCTATATAAATCTTGCAATAATTACAAGTACTTCGATCTATCGGGCAGAAATAGCGTGTGTCAGTCCACCTAACTATTATGAAAGGGAGTAAGCTTTTCTCTCTCTTTTGAAAGTGTTTCAATTCCGTTTTTTACTGACGATGTGGTACTAAGCATGTACAAATTTTCTGATCCAGTATCTGTCCGTGTCCCATAATACCTGCTCATGACTACGTCGCTGACCATCCATCAGCCATTATCTAGGTGGCGGAGAACCGCCCCCTTTATGAAACGCATAGTAGACTATATGCTACATCTTCACAAATAACATTTTGTTTGGTTAACTAGTGACTCGATTTAACAAATTAAAGGAATATTACATAGAATATTTCCCAGTATTAAATATAACAAACGTCTAAGGAGATCCACATCAAATCGTAAAAACAATTACACATCCAAACTTAAAACCCAATGCACAGCTTATCAGACAGTCGTTTCATTTGCATTTGCCGTGTGAGATCCGGGCTGCGGTTCAGGCACAACGCGTATGACATCCCTGCGCGTAATGAGGACTGGAATTAACCCAACAGAGCCGCATCTCTAACCAGTCGAGCAAGTAACACAACATTGTGTGACCTACAAATATGTCAGTGCACCAAGCGTCGACCTGTCATCAGCAATCAAACGCCTATAATTTCGTAAACTGTGACATCAGATCATGGTATTCGTTTGGCCGGCAAACTACGTACAAGTTGATTTATTATTTTAATGCCATAGCTTAAAAAATTATTCGTATCTGGCTGAGCACTGTCACCGATGTCCTCGTCTTCTGCGCTACAAAATAAGAAACTCCAGCAGTACGACACGTCACCTTACCGTTGATAAAAAGACCTGTTTATATGTTTAAATCCTTTGGCCAGTCGGTGTTAGCAAGATATTCTTATTTTCATGGCGAGTCCTTGTGCCTGGCAGTCTGTACTAGATCAAGACTCCGGGGGGCTCGACCAGAATCTTTTGTTGACGTTAACTTCCACCAATCATAACTCGAGAACTTCCAGCAGGTAACCAATGGAAAACCATTATTTGGTGGGCGTGTTTGTTATGGTCACCGTGTAAACTGCAAAGACTACCGAACCTGTGACAGTTTTCTGAAACGGAAAGATACTGACAGCCAAGACCGACAGTGTGGCAGGACACACGGCTACATTAATACAAAGTAATTTATATAAGACCGACCGTTTATAAAGGAAAACAAAACGCAGACATTCATCATCATCATCATCATTCGCTCCCGTCAGGGGTCGCCACAACAGTCTCCGTCTCCTCCTGTCTTCCGCATCCCGCTCTGTCACACCAACCACCAGCATGTCCTCTCTCAAAACAAAACGCAGACATTAATTATATTTATCAACCATCACCCCTTTCAGAACACAAATGGCGCAGCACAGCTTGTAAAAATAGTATAATATGCTAACAGGAAAAATTTGTTCGCACGTTTGTTCATTGCATAGGAGCTTCAAACCCGGAGTGTAAGACCCAGATATTGGAGGTCTTTCCTTCTGCAGTCGTTTATGAGATACGTCTGTCTTTATTTATAGTACTTACTACCTAATTCTGGACAAATATTGCTCTCCTTGATCTCGGCTGAAACCGGTATTACTGGAAATATGCAAGAAGTTTCTACGGGGTAAATGGGTGGCGTAGTGCATGGTTTGTGATAGACTGGAGGATATTTGTTTTTGTCCATTTGATTAACCAACTCAGTAAAATGATCCACTCGAATACATTGTAAGAAGGTGTATACAGATATTAATCAGCCACGCAACATAATAACAAACCAGTCGCTGGACGAAAACACATAGCAAGACACTGGTCCAACTATTGGTTTGCATTGATATTTGTACTGTACGTGTACACATGTCTATCTGCGAATAAAACCAACTAATTTGAACCCTGTATAGATTCACTCCGTTTTGCGGTGACATCATTGATTTTAACGCCATAAAAGAAAACAAAGCGCCATATACTGGACTTTGGTATAACAGAGAAGTAACGACGTTTCGAAAGTAAAAATACCAGTTACGCTTTTGACAAGGTTTCGTTTTCTGTTTTCTGACGTCAGAACGACTGAAGATCGGGTATATAGGGGTAGTTTAGAGGCAGTAGTGCGGCTGCAGTCTTTGGGAATGATGCTTCTACTGCCACAAAATAACTAAGAGAATATTTAAAGACCGCATTTGCTCGTCCGTCCGTCCGGATGTATTTCTAATTAATTCGTGAAACGGATGATATCGCGTACTAATAGACTTTTGCGCTTAGAAACCGTACAGGACAATGTATTGCTGGGGAGAGAGAGCTCTTCGGGACTTAGATGGACTTGATTTGGACTCTCAGCATCGCAGGGACAAAAACACATTTTCCACGGTATCCGCTGGTAAGGAAGTGGTAGCATATGTTAGGAAAAATGACGAAAAGACTGTCTTTTTTCAAGAAGTTGCCAGGGAAAAAAACAAAAGTAAAACAAGTAAGTATACTGATGTTGTGACTATATTATGGATAGTTTGTGTTGTAATTTTGATTATGGGTTTGTTTTATGTTACTTGTACATTACTCGGCTTAGACACATACGTCAGTTTAGATATGGTCAAGTTTCTCATAGGTCCCATTCATAATTTGAATACAGTGTAACCTTTTGGCAGAATAAAGTTTAATTAACTTACCCCGTCTTACCGTGGTCAGTAATAAGTGGCTGCTTCCTATGATGCGTGTTACACTTTTAATGTGTCTATCCTTGTCTTTTTGTGCAGGGCATTTCGCTTTGAAGGTGAAGATACATACGATCAGCTGCGGAGCGTCTCATGTTGTTGTGGTCTCGACAAAGGGCGAAGTATATCAGGTGGATTGTAAAATGTCACCCTATCCTACCAGGTAGAAGAATTTTACTGTTGCAGTCGAATACACCTTGTACTCTACTGCTGCTTAACATTAGTTAATACTTTCCTATTTTGTCAGTATATTTTTATGATCATCAATCTTACCTCAACTTCTTGACTGTGTTTTTAAGCTGTCTGAGTATGAGCAACAAAAAGGTTATACAGGCTACCTGTGGTGACCATCATTCCATAATCCTTACAGAAGGTAAAAAAATCATAATAATTTGAAACACAGAATGTGAAATAATAGATCTTAACAAACTGACAGAACTCACCAGTCAAGTTATTCTATCCTATTCACCCTCTAACTCCTCTCAGGTGGGCAGATATTCACCTGGGGGAGTAATTCCAATGGTCAGCTGGGGCTGGGTGATGAAGCACCCAGTTATGAGAGTCCCCAGCTGCAGTCAACCCTGGCAGGGATGCCCCTGGCTCTAATCGCCGCTGGAGGGGACCACAGTTTTGCTCTGTCTGCCTCAGGAGTCATGTTCAGCTGGGGGAAGAACAGCAAGGGCCAGCTGGGCCTGGGAGATGTGACCGGTGAATTCTTAAAATCTATTCAGTTTATTTGTTTGGACAGCAGAGGGTGTAGTGGCTAGGGTTATCTGTTCAAAGCTGCTACTCAACTTCAATATTTATCCCCGTGTGTTATAATGAAACTTTTATAATAAAAATACAGGAAGTTTCTATAGGCCAAGTAGGTGCTCTTATGTATTTATTTTATTTAGTAAACGTAGGCTGAAACAATTCTGTCTCTTAGCTATCATTTTCACATTACCTCTAGTAGATACTCCAGTTGTCCTCACACAGGAAATGCATGTTAATATGGCATGCATGGAGGTGGGGAACACTGAGTATGAAAGACTTTAGCCTAGCTGTATGTAAACATTCAACCTCAACTGTACATTGAGTGGAACTAAATAGAATAATTGTTAGGGAATGACAGTAGTTACCAATGAACTTACCTAAAATGTGTATTGCATGTTGCTTTCCATTGATCCAGACAGGAATAGTCCTTTTCCAGTGAGATCTTTACATCGCATGAAGACAGTCAACATTTCCTGTGGAGGAGAACACACTGCCATCTTGACAAAGGTCACATAAAAAATAATGCTAATTCTGTTACTGAAGATCAGACTGAGCATTAAACATACATCTAGACTTTAGAGAGAAAATTGGACTTGAACTGTTGTTATCAGTGTATTGTGCAAACTCCTACAAATACGAATGTGATGGAACAAAACACTGCATTGGAAAGAGGGAAACTTCATACAATTTGGTCTGTGGCTTCCATTTCTTGTTCTATAAAACATTTAAGATGTGAAATAAAATATCATTAAAAGACAGGGGATGGATAAAAACATAAAGAATATTATGAATTAGATGGAGATCAGATGCACTCATATTTCACTTTGCTAAGTTTAAAGTTCTGTGGTGTTACTTCCTGTTTCCTGTTCTGCATTATAGTTGATGGGAGCCACAGTATGGAATACCATACTTTGTTTAGCTCACATATCTATACTATGTAGCAAATGATTGTCGTTCCTCAACCAGCCTTTGTTTTGTTACTGAGCTGGTGCTTTTATGTAAAATAGGTTACAAAATGCTGAATGTAAAAGTGCCATGTTCACGAGAAACATCTGGTTCTCCTTAGGATTCCAGACCATTAAAAAAAACAACATGAAGTTGTATGGTTGTATTTAGCAACAAAACCAGTGTTTGATTAAAATGAAACAGATGATGGTGAGTTTTTCTGATAGTGTAAATGATAAGAGGAGAGCTGAGAGTGACACTTGATTTTTTATGTCAACAGGGAGGTGTTGTGTATACATTTGGATCGGGACAGTACGGTCAGCTGGGACACAACTCGGGAAGGAATGAACTGTGGCCTCGTCTGGTGGCTGAACTCTGGGGATCAAGAGTGACTCAGATTGCATGTGGAAGGTACCATGGTTTAATTAATTAGGACTATTTCAATTAAAAAGTGTGATGGAATTTTGTGGAACTGTATGTCAGCCATCATGTACACTCCTAACATAATTCCTAACATGTCTCCTTTGAAGAAACCACACACTGACCTATGTTGCATCTTTGAAAAAGATCTACGCATTTGGCCATGGAAAACATGGACAGCTGGGAAATGGACTCACCACAGATCAGAACATACCACTACCTGTCCACCTCTCACAGGGTACTCAAAATTTTCACATTTTCCTGTACTTTGTTGATGGCTTAAAGGCAAGACTTTCAGATTATAATCTGTAGCTCAGGTTCTACTGGCTTGTTTTTTCAGACAGAGAGTTTGTCTGTTTTGATTCATTTCATGTGTTTTTGCAAAGTTTCAGAACATGACCACAAAGATGAAACTTACCAAATCATTGCTGGTGGCAATCAATCTTTTGCACTTTACTTCCCAGCCCAGGTAGGATGAAGCTATATGTATCAGACTGAAATGTGACTCAAAGTTCAAATCATGTATTTTTTAAATTTGAGGTGAACAGGCACTGGCCATATTATATTTCCTATTCAGGGATCTGAAAACTGCAGGACATTGAAGAACAAGATCCTCACTATAGATGACAAAGCCATTGAGAAATGGATGTTTGAATCTGAGTCAAAGTCATGGAAAACTATGAAAACGTAAGTTTTAAATGTAACTAATAGGCAGAAATATAGTTTATCGTCTAGAAGCATTTCTTCCTAACTTCCCGATATCTAGCTGACATTTTAAGAAGACCAGCTGCTATTGTTTTGTTATTATCCATTGCTCAGTGCTTACTCTTTTGTTTCAGAGAAATATCTCAGTTGTTTTCATCTCCTTCTTGTATTAATGGGAGTTTTCTCAAGCAAAGGTAAATATTGTTAATGCGAATAACAATCTTTATAGCCATAGATGCACTATTACCAAGCAGTATTGCTTATGTGTGTTTTCTCTTTGTCTCAGTCATAACAGTTACTCCACTGTAAGATCTGAGTATTGTGGTCTGGACTTATCTCTCGCACGTCAGTCATTTGAGAAGCTTGCAAGAAATAAAAAAGTCTTGAATCAGGTATGGTAAAGTACAAGTAAATAACCTGCTTTTCTGTACAAGGCCAAGGTTCACCCTTACCCACAACGCAGTCATTAGGATCATCGACTGACCACTTTATCTTTTCTAGACACCCATTCAGTATTTCCTAACACTTGGGTGACAGTGTTCTTCATAGACTCATCACACTGTTTTCAGATTGAATCGGTGGTTCTGCAGAAGCTACTACCCTCACTGTGCTCAGTGGCTGCAGGGGTGGAAGGCCTTCATGTCTACCTGGTCCTGCCTGAGCTTATCAGAGTCCTACCTACATTCCAGAGCTCCAGGGACCTTTGTGTCTCTTTTGCCAAAGCCCTTTTATGCCTCCATCCTGATTTCCTTGTGGTTCTGGGTAAGATTCAAAGCTCAGTTGACTGTTTGACAGGTATTGTTGTCAATACCTGTTATGACAGCTTCAGATTGTTTGTTGGGTTAGGATGGTAAAATGCTGCAAAGACAAAATCTCATGAGACACTGGACAGCTTCAAACAAAATTGTTAAAATATTAAATCATATTTTTTGACTTATCTACCCAGGGTTAGTGTTTACCAGATTGTTTTTCCATGATATGACAAATTTTGCTGACTTTTAGTTTAGTTACAGGCAGAGTTGAAATATTTTCAGTAGGTTTGGTGACATCAGGATCTTAATTTCTTTGTAAACGATAAATTAGTGAAAAAGTAAGATGCCCAGGAAGTATCAGAAAGATGGCATGATCATCTGAACGTTTCCACTTCTGCTTTTCTCAGAGGGCTTATGGTCTGAGCTTCCCAAGTCCTTCTTCAAGGCGCTTGTTAAGATTTTCCATGCCGTGTCAACACACTATCTTCACAAGATGTGGACTGAGTATGCCGATCACTGGGATTCAGTCAAAGAGACTGTGTTGGTTCTACAAAAGCTGTATGAGGTATTTTGCCCTGGTGACATGCTTATTGACTTCTTCTTGGGGAACGTGTAATAAGCTCTACTGTCAAATGGCTCTGCTTTAGATACTTAACCTACTATTGAAATTAAACTGTTTGTGCAGGTTAACCTCAGATCTGGTCGAAAGATAGAAGACAAGAACTTTCACATTAGTGAGATTAAACTCAGCTTTCAGAATGTGAGTATTATATGTATTCAATGAGTATAATTATTACATGATTATTATATTGTTCATCTTTGAATTAATGGAGTTCAACCTTTTATTCCAGCAGCAAAAAATACATCCTTTCAATGAAAGGTTACATAGAAAGAGCAATCAATTCTGGGTAAATATGTTTATATTATATATGTTGTTTGTAGTAGCTTAGTACTTCAGAAATGGAAGTAGATGGCAGTTATTATATTTTTTTGTTACAGGAAAAGGTACGTCAGTTGTCAAATTGCCATGGAATCTTTGACACAGAGACTAAAAACTTATTATTTTGGATGAACAACTTTGCAGTTGTTGAAGTAAGTTATGACCCTACTATGAACTTTTATCTGTTTTATGTTTAATGTAGATATTTTGTACTTTTACATTACATTTTTTATCAAATTTAATAAGACTAATCCAAAACTGTTTTGCACTTGAGTATTATTAGTAAAGTATCACCTCATTTTGCAGTGAGTGATATTTATGTAGCATTATAAGTAACGTTTGCTAATTCAGTCGCATTATCTGGCATTTTGTTGATGACAGAGAGATGCTTCTATAAGACCTATCAGAGAGAACAACCTGCATGTAAACAGGAAGTCACTGCTGGAAGACACAATCAACAATTTCAGGACTATCCCTCGGAATTACTCTTGGCCTTTGAAGGTCACTGCCCTTTCTGGGATTTTATTTTACTTGATTTTGTTTGTTGCAATCAGTTATGTTATCAGACAAGTACAATGTTTGTTACCTTTAAATGTCTATGTATGAGAGCTTTACATGTAGAATGGATAATACTGCAATGTCTGTGACATTATGCTGAAGATTAAGAGTTGGTCTATGGCTGTTGGAATATCCACACTACCTCACAATCTAGCTTGACTTCAATTTCCTCCACTGATCAAAGGATGAGGCATTATCAATCCTTACTAACTCTGTTATGCCATGTTTACAGGGCTTGTCTGTTGCCTCTAAAAACTTTTAAAAGTTTCCTGACTTGTGGTCTTGTATTCAGGTCATGTTTTGGGAAGAGGATGGTATTGATCATGGAGGCGTTTCTCAAGAATTCTTCTCTATAGTCACAAGGGAACTTCTCTCTATGAAGCCAACAATATTTGAGTTCTTCGAAGACTCAAGACTTGTCTGGTTCATTTTGGAGGTTTGTGTTTACGTCCTGCATCACGCATGTTCGATATGTTTTTCATTGAGCTAGCAATGCCTTTCTGTGTTATTTTGATTGGTGTACTTTTTCAGATGCAATAAGAATGATGAATAAGCTGATGCACTAGCTAAGGGGTTTTCCATTGCCTTTTTAGGTACATGGTAACAAGGATTTATTCTTCTTGCTTGGCGTTCTGTGTGGGATGGCCTTGTACAACTTGTGCATCGTCAACTTCCATTTTCCCCTGGCTCTGTTTAAGAAGCTTCTTGACATCAGGCCAACACTTGAGGACCTGGAAGAGCTGTCTCCAACAGAAGCCAGGTACTCCTTGCTACAATTTCACCTTCTGCTTTGCCTTGGACGTCACTGCTCTGCCATCCTAAGCTGGCACCTTGACATTTTTGTTTAAATTAGGAGCTTGAAAAACATTCTGGAAGTAGAGGAGGACCTTGTAGATGAACTATATCTGGATTTCACTGTAAGTGTTGGCTCCAAAAAGGTGGTGTACATAACAATGAAATATTGGTGCAAGTACTCAGTCACCATACTGATGATTACTTGGTTAAATTTGCATTACCTCTGTAGGCAAAAGGACAGGAGTTAGTTCGAAACGGACGAAACAAGTTCGTCGACAAATTCAACAGGTACGTCATCTATGAACTCCCAACTTTTGTGGGTTTTTGACACATTTAATACCTAATTTGAGTATTTTAACTGCTTATACTGTATATTACAGAAGCAAAATTTTATACTAGCTAAATATTGATATCAATATTGCTAATAAGAACATTCATAGGTCATCTCGTCAAAGGTACCTCACTCTGCTTTCTACAGACATCAGTATGTCAACGCCTATGTGGATTTTGTATTCAATGTGTCAGTTGAGTGGCAATTCAAGGAGTTTGCCAGAGGATTTTTGTGCGGTTGTCCAAATAAAAAATGGAGGATGTTTCTCCCGGAGGAACTCTTGGCAGTTCTCAGCGGAAATACCAACTATGAATGGGACGAAATGAAGAAGGTAGATTCCCCATTCACACTGCTGTGAGGTAGTAATGGCATGTCCCAAATGTTCCCAATTATATTATTTCCCACATTCTTTTTGTTTTATTTTGTTGTCACCCAGAATACCAAATACATTGGTTATGAAGCTAGCGACGAGATCATCAACAATTTCTGGATTGTTTTCACAGAATTGTCAGAGCAAGAGAAGAAGAATTTCCTGTGTAAGTTCATGTGAATTACTATTAAGAGTTCAAATTTAGCTTTTCTATTTCTGTTGTAACAAATAATACAAAGCTGTAGATTTGGATATGGAATATGCTGTTTATTTTTATTGAATATGTACTGACACCCCAGCACTTCTTTCAGAAAATGCACCACTTCTCCCAGAAACTTATTGCAATTACAAATGCTGTTGTACTCAAATGTTTATTTCTTTTGTTTGCATTGGAACAACACAAAAATGTCAAGTCTTATATCATTCCACTGGACAACATTATAGACACGTTTTTAAAATTGTAAGAAATACAAATGTAATTGGATTTCAATCATGTGATGCTCCTTTAATTTTTATTTAAACTCACCTGTGGTAAGTAACAGGTGCTGGCAATATAGAATTCATACATGCAATCAGTTTAAATGGAGAAAAGGTAACTCAATCTGAGCATGGACAAAAGAAAGAAAAGCAAAGCATAGTCTGAGGATTTGAGAACCAAAATTGTGGAAAAGCACTGACAATCTCAAGGCTACAAGTCCATCTCTGGAGGTCTTAATGTTCCCTTGTCCACTGTGTACAACGTTATTTAGAAGTTTACAGTCCATGGCACTGTAGCTAACCTCTCTGGACTTAGAGGAAAGAGAAAAATTGATGGAAAATTCCAACAAATGATTGCCTGAATAATGAATAAAGAACTTCAATCAACTTCCACGCAAATTCAAGCTGATCTGCACACAGGGTACAACAATATCAGCTTGTACTATCCATTGCCATCTGAATGAAATGAGACACTATGGTAGGAGACCCAAGAGGGCCCCACAGCTAACACAGAGACCTTAAAAAGCCAGACTGGAGCTTGTCAAAATTTACGTGACGTAGCCAAAATCCTTCTGGGAGAACGTCCATGGACAAATGAGACCAAAATAGAGCTTTTTGGTAAGGCACATCATTGTATCATTTACAGAAAACAATATGAGGCCTTCAAAGAAAACAACATGGTCCCTACAGTCAAACATGGTGGAGGTTCACAGATATTTTGGGGTTGCATTGCTGCTTCTGGCACTGGATGTCTTGGTTTTGTGCATGGCATTATGAAGTCTGAAAACTACCAGAAAATTTTGGAGCGCAATGAAGGGCCCAGCATCAGAAAGCTGGATTTTTGTCAAAGGTTAGGGGTCTTCCAGTAGGACAGTGAACCAAACTATACTTCACAATGGTTTAAGACAAAGTGCTGGAGAATTCTGAAGTGGCCAGCAATGAGTCTAGCTCTAAATCCCTCAGAACACCTGTGGAGAGATCTCAGAACAGCAGTTAGCAGAAGGCACCCTTCAAATCTGAGAGCCCTGAAGCAGTTGGAAAAAGAAGAGTGGTTCAGAATTCCAGTAGAGAGGTGTAAGAAACTCATTCATGATTAAAGGAAGCAATTTCATGTTATTGTTTCCAGAAGCTGTACTACCAAATATTAAGTTGATGGCACCAATAATTTTCTCCAGTCCATTTCTGGGGTTCTCTGTGGAATGACGTCATATTTGACTTTTTTCTGCTTTTTTGTGTTGTTCCAATGCAAACAACAGAAATAAACATGTGAATACCAAGGCTTTTGTAATTGCAACAATATTCTGAAAGGAGTGCAGGGGTGCATATATTTTTGGCCATGACTGTGCATATATATTTTCGCTGTATTGTGTAATTTTTATTAAACTGGGCCAAAATTCTCTTTTCCTTGTCTCGTAGTATAGTAGTATCTATAGTAATTTCCTATGTTGTTCGTTGTCTAGCATTCATGACAGGAAGTGACCGTTTGCCTATTGGAGGACTTTCCAAAGTCTTCCTGAAGATAATGAATGTAGAAAGGGAGAACCCAGACATCTACTATCCTATAGCAAACACCTGCTACACCAAATTGTACCTGCCTAACTACAGTAGCATCCACATTCTCAGGAAGAAGCTGCTGCATGCAATTCAGCACTACGAAGAATTCGGTGAAAGATAAATGGCTACATGAACTGCGGCATGAACAAACAAACGAATGAACAAATGAATGACCAGTTTAACAAGGGCCCATTATTCTGTTAGACCCATTTTTGTACTTTTGTCTTGTACCTTAAATTACATGAATGTTATAATGATGAGAGTTTTTTAGAGATAATGTGTAGATAATATATAGAATAATGCATTATTATTTCTATTTTGGGAGACAATGCGTGTGTCTGATAAAATACATCTTGAGTTTATATGTTTTAAATATATATTCTTAGTACATGACACACTGAAATACTGAGTTTAGTTCTGAGTATATGTATCCTCAAAGGCTGATTTTATGGATCCTCTAGGTGGTGCTATATTTCTAACTGCCAGTAGGTGGCACACAAAGCAAAAGGCTACTACATCTCTCATGTCAGACTAGGATAGATGTAGACTGGCTGTCAGACAAACACCCCAATCACTAATAAGTGAGATGACTCCTCTGGAGTCCATAATCTGTCTGACTTCCCTCATTTCCAGGTTTAAAGACTAATCACTCAATAATATGTTTTGGATGGACAGGATTAGGAATGAGTATATTAGAGGGTCAGTTCAGGTTGGACAGTTTGGAGACAAAGCCAGAGAGGCGAGATTGTGTTGGTTTGGACATGTGCAGAGGAGAGATGCTG
>JAACJT020000013.1:4664190-4691391 GCA_009936485.2 Gymnarchus niloticus
GTAAAAATGTAGCTCCAACTAGATTTACCCTTACCATTTTGAAGAATGTTTTTGTATTTAATCTTCACTTGCTGCCAAGACCTTTTAACCTCACTCATGTTGCTCCTAAACCGAGCATTATAATACTTACAATTATATATCTATCACTTTTTGTCTCAGGTGGACCTAAACAATTTGCATGCTGTCCTTAACTGTTTTACAAATCTGTTAAGAAGTAGCCTTAAAAGTACCTTACAATTGTGATTAGAATACATCTATGTCAATGAAAATGTTGTTTACTATTGTAACTATAGCTTTTACATACTTAAAACTGTTTTAATAAACCTTTAGTTGTTTAATACATAAATCCTTAACCCTAAGAGGTTACTTAAATTACATTCTTGTGCATTTAGCCTGTCAGCAATTTTCTGCCAAGCAGCCTCACAAGCTTTGTTTATGGCTGTAGTGTTCCCTTTTTTAATTATTATACCTTTATATTCTTCATAGGCTTACATTAATAATTCTTGGTCTGACTGGGTGAAGAACGCGGCTCTTTCTTTTCCATCTATTCTTCCCTATCTGGCATCAATTATCAGGGCTGCCTCATGTATCACGTGGACGTCTCTCTTGAATTAGTGGGAATGAACTACACCCGAATTTTGCTCGTGGAACTCATTGAGCCTGAAGTGAATTGTAACACTAACTCAAACGAGGCTATTTCACATAAGCCTCGATTTTATAAGCTCGCTTCGTGGAATACCCCCCAGATGATCAAGCAAACAAATAAACAAATGCGTACCATGTACACATGTGATAGTTTCAAAAACCTAAGATCTTAAACTGCCTCATTGAACATTGGGGTTGTATTCTCTGTAACATGGTAATGGGTTTGAGAAAATCTCCACATGTGGGACATGTCAAGGATTAAGGGAGTCAGCTCCTAATTTTATCGGCAGCTTCTACTTCAGCTGTCATGAATTCATGGTGCTGAGAGCTCACCCTTTGTAGAAAATGATGGGACCCTTTTTGGTCAACATGGCCCAGGCATGGTTGGCTGTGTCCCAGTGGAGATATCATGTAGTGTGTCTTGACTGCATCAACTGGCAAGGTGATCACAGTGGTGTAGAATTCCTCGCTGAACATAGACACAAAGAGACAGTGCAGGTTGTCTACCAGCCAGGATGAACGAGACGTGTTTAAACTGTGAAAAACTCCTACTGTGATGCAGCATTTTGTACGACAGCACTGCATAAAGGAGAACATTTAAGTGAACCGTGAATAATGGTACAAACAACATTGCAAGGATTGTTGAAAATCGATTTATAAACCTACCTGATGTGAGTCTGCCACTTAAAATGGCTTCCTTGATGAGGTCATAGGATACAAGCTCTGTGCAGTTAACCAGGACATTTCTGATTATGTTAGGCAGTGGACCTTCAAAATAAAACTTGGTGGACTTATTGGAAAGCAAACTGGGCAACCTTTTAATCATATGACTGGAAATTTACCTAATTAGTGCATTTACTAGATGCCCAAAATTTGCATCATGACTATGCGACTTTTCAGGTACCAGGCTTATGTGTTTGACGGACATGCCTCCCAGCCAATGTAGTTTTTATCCTGAGGGTTTATTGTTATTGCAAATTTTTGCAGTTAGAATCTTGATATTCCTAAAAACAAAATGATCAGCTACAAGAGACATCACATGCTGTCATGTTTATTATATTTAAATATTTCTTACTCTTGCTAACTGGCTTTATCAATGGTAAATAAGATAAATACTGTCATAGTGATTCTTTAAAATTATTAAACATAATTTTACTACATTATGAAACACTGTTTGAGGATTGTTGTTTAAAGAGAATTAGTGTAGTTCCACCTATCGTATCACAGGTCCTTGCATTTTTCATGAAAATCTGAGCAATGGACACAGCTAAGGCCCCAGTAGTGCAACCAGTCAGACTTTTGATGCCAAAAGACCAAGGCCATCAGAGTCATGAGGTCTGAAGGGACATGTCGAGTCCCTCACAAAATTCGTCTGCTGGTTTTCTGCATCTACACTCTTCCAAACAAAACCTGCTGTGGTGAGTGTGTTTTAAGTCATTGCCCATCGGTGACAGAACGGTCATATGAAATGGCTTTATTGGCCCCTGAGGTAACCCATGATGCTGCTCGTTAGCTGACTGCTCGTTAGCTACCCGCTAGCTATAAAAACATGTATGATGACACCATCTGATTCAGTGTCTCTGCCACCCATGTAGAAGTGCTTGACATTGTCACAGAAGCTGACCCCCATGGAAGCAAAGACCATCTGTCTCTGGAGTCCGGTGACCAGCCCATGATAGAGGGACTTTTGGCCTTCGGTTCTTACCATGGTGCTGATTGTCCCAAACACCTCCTTGTGCCTAATGTCCTTGGCGACCTCTGTGGCAGATGCCTCCCCCTGGATCTGTCACACGGAAATGATTTCAGATGACAAACAGGTTAAAAAGCAGCGTCCCATCCCATCGGAGGTCTATATTTGGGTTTTGTACTGGGGTACAAGATGTCGTCACACATCCACCCCAATGGAAATCTGCACATTGCTTCTTTTATTGCCGAATTTTATGAGCTTTGTCCAATTTCAAGTAGCTTGGATGCTAATGCATCCATCTGTTGGTTTTTCCAAAAACATTCATCCACCGCAAGGTTGCAGTGAGCCTGGAGTTTATCCTCGGAAGCACAGGGCGCAAGACGGCCATTTGTGTGGAGCACACACACATGCATGGCATGATGGGCAATTTAGAGAGAAGGATCCACCTAATTTACATGTTTTTAGATTGTGGTTGTTACTAATATATAAGGAAGCCTGTGTGAACATGGGAAATTGATCCTACAAAAATGGAAGAGTAAAATCCCAGTGCACCACTCTGAGCCACTGACCCTCACCTCCAAATGGTATATTATTACTCTATAAATGACATATTATTACCCCATGAGTGGTATATTATTACTCCACAAATGACATGTTAATGATATACATTATTACTGCATACATGGTATACTATTACCCCATTACTCAATTAATGGTATACTAGTAAGGTCAGTGTTAGGCACGTATCTACCTGTACTTTGACTTTAGCTGTGTCCAGCCAAGTGACCCAGTCAGGGAGACAAGCTGCTGTTCCAGCACTGAGGATCTTCACCATCGGGGGGGTGCCTGAGGGCTTGAGTCATACCATCTTCTAGGCTGAGCCGCAGAAACGTGTCACACTAGCTTCACTGATGGCTTTGAAGGTCAGCTTATTCTCAGACTGTTTCACCTTCATACATCAGTATCTTCATATATACTAATCATATATACATCATTTTCTGCATATGCCATATTTAGATGTACTGCCATTAATTTATATTTACCTGCTTATACATTGGTATGTTTATTTTATTGTAATATTGATCAATTTTACATTGTATCACTAGGTATAGTAGAACCATAATTAATATATCAAACATCACACAATGCAAGTTTTTAAGGCTGATTAATTTGTTTTGTGCATTTTTTTAAACATTGATTTTATTTTTTCAAAATCTTTTTAATTTTGTGGGGTTTTGTAGCACTAATGACCTGCTAAATATGTGAAAACGTTAAATATATTATTAAGGCATCATTTAAGCTTCTCTAACACCACCTGTCTATCTGCTATTTTTATGACCTTATCTTAACAAATAACCATTTCTACAAAACATATTATGCCTTTGCAATTCACTGATGGTATATTACTGATGGATGATGTGAGTAATGTCATGCAAAAAAAAAAAAAAATCATTTAATCCATTTTACAGATATGCTTATTATGATTATTTTGTGCATTTCATGCTATGAAAATGATCATACAAATTATTCATATTGTAGCAGCATGGACCCGCGCCATGTTGGTCCGTGGGATTGTGGGGAATGTAATGTTTTGTGTCATCGCCATGGTATGTGTTTAGGGGCTAGTAAGGCTAACCCCCAAGGTGTACAGTGTTTTGGTTGTTGGTGGAGGGGGGTGTTACTGTGTATGTGTGCCTGCTTTTGATTATTGGTTCTTTCCAGTAAAAGTACCTTGTTAGAACAGTAAGATGTCTTTGCCTAGTGCTTGTCACAATATATTAAACAAACCTGCATTTGTATTTTAGACCTTAATTGCTGCTGTCAGCCGTATAATATATCAACATTCCAGATAGTCAGTCTTATAATAGTTATATCAGTATTGTATGTTCTCATATTAACTATCTTTTCTGAATCAGCAGTAATAGTATGCTTAAAAAGCACAGTATGTTTTAAATAAGGTGAGATCTTACCATTGGAAAGGAACACTAGAGGGTTGATTTAATCATAGCTTTCTGTTTTGTGTCATTTTCTTGCCTTTCACACAATCATAAGAAAAAGTCTTCACCTGTCAATATGCTTAGAATTCAAATGTTTAACCCTTTAAACAGATTTTATAGGTCCTGAGCTGAGCATATTGTGAACTATATTGTAAGATTAACCTGTTAGAGATAGTTATAATTGGATTTACAGATGAGTTCACCATTGAGACCCGTGTAAGGCAAGGCTGCATCCTGTTGCCCTGGCCATAGGTGATGCCATGCAATTGGCCACAAGTGATACAAAAGGAGGCATCTCATGGCTGGACCAGACCTGGCTTGTCGATCTAGACTTCATGGATAATGTGGCACTGCTAATGGAATGCAGCCGGCAATGCAAGATGTTACAGCACAACTCGAAAGATATAGGGAAGACCAGTCTACAAATCTTATGGAAAAAAGTCGAACGTGATACGGGTCAACTGAACCATCAACTATACATCATGGTGAAAGGAAAGATGATTGACAAGGTTACTGAGTTCACCTATTTAGGTAGCAGCATCATGAGAAAGGGAGGTGCGGACGAAGATGCACATCGGTGGTTGGTCATCAACAGCAATCGATTGTAAGGTGAAAATACAACGGTATAATAGCATCATGGTGCCAACAGCTCTATACACCAGTGAGACATGGAGAGTGACAAAGGGCTTGGCACAACATCTCAACACGTTTCACCTAAGGTGACTTTGAAGAATACTCAGCTTCACATACCATGACCACATCACCAATGAAGATGTGCTACAACAGAGCGGCCTGCCAAAATTAGGAGGCCATCAGATTCCCAAAACCACAATGAAATGAAGACCTGTGTATGGGAAGTGGAGGTAATTTTACCTATTCAAGACCTACTGTGCAACCTGCTGTGAAGACCTCCAAGCCATCAACATCAAATGGAACAAAGCCAAAGTTGTTGCAAGTTACAGAAACCATTGGTGGAATCTTCCTGCCCAATGCACCGAACAGCGGGGGAGGATCAAAATCTTAAAGTCATAGTGTTTTGTTAAGTGAATATCTGAAGCTGATATCTGAGTAAAACTTGGCGTCACTGTTGCCTCGCACCTGGAGAAGCAAGGGTTTTAACCCTACCTGTGCTCTGTATGTGCAGAACTTGCATGTTCTCTCCATGTTGTGTGAGTTTCCTCCTGCCGTCTAGAGTAAGACATTAAAGCTAATTTTGTAAGTTTGTAGATTGTCTATGGTGTAGGCCAGTCTTGCACGCTATGCTGCCTGTTATAGGTTCCAGGGCACCCTGATCAGGATGAATGGATGGGTGTTTGCAGCCTTTCAGTGAAAATAAAGATGGATTTTTCCTATAAATGTGTTTTTCTGGCAAACTTATCATAGTTTATGTCTGAAGAATGTACTAACATGTCACCATGTTTTCAGCATAAAATTATAGTGATTTAATGACATTAACAGCTTGTAAACATTTTAAAAAGCTGTGCCCTTCGGTGGTGTTTTCGCAGAAAACAGTAACTCCTCATATTTTTCTGGAGAGGATCAGACTTCAAGTGGGCCATCAGGATGTTTATTGCTGAAGTGAAGCCAGCAGCTGATTTAGAGCATTACCCCATCTATTGGGACACTATCAGTCTGCACAGGTTCATGCTATTAAACCTTCTTGTTGAGCCAAGGAAAAAGAGGGCAAACAGTGCCACCACTATCCCCCTTTCTAACCACTTTGGTTTTCTACAAATATCTCAGATGAAAGGTACATATTGGAAAATAAAGTAATGCCGTTTCCCCCAGCTTATCTCACACAGGTGATCAAGGAGTCACCTGTCTTTCGTGTTACATTATCCACTGAACATCATGGACTGATAAAAATGACACTCATATGAGGCTACGCTCATATTTCAGGTCCTCTTCTCCTGCAGTCTGCATTTAGAGTGTAGCAGAGTAGAGCAGTGTACTGCAGTGTAGAGTTGAGTAGAGTATGGTAGAGATGTTTATTTGCCATGATTATGAGTACAGGAGGAGGTACATTAGGATTCTTGTTCACATGTAATCTACTGTCAATAAATGACAGCATGCATTACAAACAACTTGTTGCGGTTGAATAAATTATGCTTTTCACATAGAGATATAATGTTATACCAAATACAAAATAAATTAGCTGAGAGAAATAACATTCACAGAAGTTTGATGGTACTAAGCTCATTTTGTTAGCCTATGCTGCATGTCCACAAGTTCTACCAAACACGTTGTTTAGACGTCCTGGTATTGGACCTAACTGGACAAAGAAATTCAATCATGGTATTGGACAATGAGGGTTTGCTGGGATTGTTTTATTAGCTAATAAGGCTAAAGACTGTGACACCACACATTAGTTACCTGCTGATGTCTGTAAGGGGGGTACCCCCTAGACACTACTTGTTAATGTTCCTCCCGGAAGCCTGGTGGCACTTTTGGTGGCCTGGTGGTATTTTTTACGTGCATAACAACCGGATGTAAACACCGCAGACGCTACAAGACTAAAAGGATGGTTAGGCTAAAGACTAAAAGGCTGTTTAACAGACAGTAATCAGGTCTGCTATTTAGTCAAAAGAACATTTAACCCTAATCAGAAGCACATCTTCTGCTGAAAATTTAATTCAATTCAATTCAATTTTATTATATAGCCTCTTTAACAAGAAGCACTGTCACAAAGTGCTTTACATAGTCCCGGGCCCAGGGTCCCCAGAGAGTAAGACAAAGGTGACAGTGGCAAGGAAAATGGCTGAAAAAACATAAATTGCATTGCTGATGGGGTCACAAAGCATCCGGAGCAGAGCAAACAGACCCTGGAGAGCATTTAGACCACTTGGCATGGCAGAATTATGAGAGAATGAGATTTAGCATCACAAAGTTACTTTGCATAATAGTATCTGTGTGCATAATGCTAATTAGCTTCACAGGCACAGCTGGATCCTTGACTGTTGATTGGTTAGCCTGCAACATGGGGGGTGGGGCCCTTACACAATGCCAGAAGAAAATGCATGTTTACATTACTAAATCAAATGTACTTCCACCCAGAACCACATGTCCTACATTGCAGTAGAGATGTGAGCAAGTGCATCATTTCTGCTTATAACAAACAGGTAGCTCAGTTGCTAGGAGAATAATGATGACTGTCACAGAGCTGCTATAAAGGACTCCCAGAGTCTGGAGGCCTGGGGTCACCAGCCTCTTCTCCAGGGACAAGCTTCAAACCCACCAATATGTTGGATCCCAAGTCATTCGCCATTCAGTGAATTTTTCAGCTCATTAGCTCATATTTGTATGTACTGTATGTCCATCCATCCACCCATTCTTCAGAAGACAGTTTTAGCTAACTCTGACTTAGGAAAACATTGTGCCTGAGTGGACTTTTACTGTTTAATCTCCTTTCGTAATTTGTAATAAAACTATGAGATGCATGGAATATGCATGGCAAACATGTACAAGGGGATACTGAACTTTGCAAAGATAAATATTTAAATCATTCGGTTACAAAGGTGGTACATACCTCACCTTTGGCTGAGCTCTCCCCATGGTTATGGTCTTTATGAACTGTTCTTTTTCATTTTCTGTATTTAACTTAATGACATTCTTTATTTTGACTTCGAGATATCAGCAAAATTTGTAACTGGTTCTCAACAGATGGTGGGAAATACAGTGAGCAGGTGGCTTGTTGCTGGTCTAATTTACACATGTGTACAAATGGCAGCCAGATTAGGATCTTCGTAATATTCAGGAATGGGGTTTTACCTGCCAATGTTTAGATAAAATGTAGTTTAACACAAGCAAAGTCACCTGAAAGTGTGAATCCTGACAGTCATGGTGTGGGGTGTAAGTGCAACTACTCTTTGGCCTGGAGCAAATATTTTGAGGTGATGGATAACATTGTGGTGGGATGTGGGGAGCATAAAGACATATCCTTTAGTGACTGAGATCCCAACTGTGATTTAGGAGACCTCCATATGATAAATGGCAAGAGAAAAAATTAAAAAGCAATCATGCACTGACTTGTTTGATTTTGATGTCCAGAGATCATTTGTCAGAGGTTACAATTAACTGGTTGGCATCTCACCTGGTGTGCAACCTGCTTCAAGCCTTTGGAGCCATAACGGCAAAGACCAGTCCAGTCCATATATTGTATTAGTAGACTTGACATGTTACTTCATTGCCTGCATTTGGAAATCTATCTTCTTCTTACAGCATACCAGCATTACAGCATTGATAGGTATTCACAGACTACACCTTAACACTAAGACACGTCTTCAGAGTGTATTAGAGCAGCACTGAAGGCCCACTTCTGGTTCTCCTTCATGGAGGAGGACATGCTACCTTATCCTGGGCTGTCTTCACAGTAGGCACTCAGCACCTCAGATCCAATTTGAGGGTATTTAATGCAATGCTGTGTGATGCTGGCCGTTGTTAAGATGACAGCATGATGTTGATTGTGTGAAAGCGTATTGCACCTGAGTAGTTCTGTGAGTGTGCGTGCCATTTGTCAAATTTGTTTTTATTTAGATGTACATCGGTGCATGTGTATGTTCAACAAATAACACACCTGCTTCTCATCTTGGTGAGAAACAGCGGTAAGAGTGCTTTAAAAGGAGAGGAGAAATTGACGCAGTTAAACTCACAAATACTGAATTAATCATTATACTACATTAAATGGATCGGCATCGTCTGTTTCCACAGGCTGCCATGACCAGCAGAATTACTTGCAGTGTGATAGCGGTGGACCTATGAGGTCACGATAAAGGCAAACCTTTGACCAGCTCTTCTCCTCCATAGCCTGCAACGATCTAAGGGCATGCAAAGATCATCAAAAAGGAAAAGAATAAAAATATCTGCTCGATGCACAGACCATTGAATATTCTTATTTTGGAAGTTTTATTTAGTAGGCACTTTTGTCCAAAGCAATGTGCAAGCGAGGAAAGCCTGGTGTCAGCCAGTATCCCTGGAGCAGTAGGGGTTCAGGGCCTTGCTATAGGACAATAGTGATTTGACAGTTCTGCCAGCCAGGGATTTAAACCCACGACCTTCCAGACACAGATCCTTAACCCAGTAAGCTACACATTAAAAACCCATCTTTATTAAGTCACTGCTCTTTTTCTTATCACTGACATCTCCTCAGAAATGTTTTCTGTGAGCAGTTTCCACTTCACTGCTCTTTACATTTTCTCACCCCACCCTAGTTGACAGGTACTTCTCAACCTATGGAGGGATCCACCTTCACATCATCATAGTAGGGCACAGCATGGGTGGGGCCATTGCAGTCCACATTACCAGCAGCAACCTTCTTCCTTCTGTGCTGGGATTGGTGGCCATCGACGTGATGGAAGGTGAGGAGGGGGACAGCAGGTCTGGCAATCAATCACACACCTGCTCATCAACTTCCTGCTTTGTGTAGAAGCATCAGACCGTCACCCTGGTTCAGACATTTATGATGTGTGCCCATTTTCAGAGAGTGCTATGGAGGTTCTCCACAGCATGCAGAGCTTTCTCAGAGGAAGACCCAGGTCTTTCAAGTCCATGGAATACGCAGTTGAATGGAGGTGAGCATGGACAGCTTTCAGCCTGTGTAAAGACACCACAGTAGGGGCTTCCTGTGGATTTAACTGCCTGCCTTCTTTTCTCTTCAGTGTTAAAAGTGGACAAACTCAGGAACTTGGCATCTGCCAAAGTATCTATGGTTGGTCAAGCGAGAAGGAAACTGCAGTAGAATAGCTAATGCTGTTACTCACTTTGCAGGAAAAGTTGGTGAACTGAGTTCATGGATAGTTTCTGACCATCAGGAACCCAGGGTCACCCATAATTTGAAATATCCATTCAAGTTCTCAAACTGTAATATTTCACACACACTAATCCTATATATGCAAAAATTACGGTATACAAATCTGAAAAATTACATTTGTGAAATAAAACACAGGCATACAATCATGCAGATATCAATGGTACAAAAACGAACCGATTCATTGAGCTGAGCATACTCGGTGCCTTTTAAAGCTAATGTGTGTAATAGCGTAATCCTCTATTTAGTTTAAATGTTTCTGCACCCCACCAGATGTGAGGGGGAGGAATGGGATTCATTGGAACAAGCCAGCCCTGTCAGTGACATGGTGGCCGAGGGACATGGGGAATTCTACAATCTCAACTACATCAGAGGCACCCATGGTGCTTCAGGACGTCATCTGGACCTGTCAGCCAGGCCATCCTGGTCCCGCTGCTCTGCCTGCCGTTCTGGAACTGACAGCAGGGAAGCAAGCACACCAGCTGCTCAGGAGGGTGACGTGTTTCTGTCCCTGCGGGCTGGTGTTTACGCAGCAGCACCCAGACAGACCCAGGCAGGCAAACACAGACACACTCCTTCATCTGCTCCTGCATTCGTCCCCCGCCAGATCCTGCCAGATACCAGTCCTGTTATATGTTTGCACTCACAGGCACGTGTATAAACCCAGATGCTGTATGTTCTTGTTAAAGTAATATTAAAACAGTAGTAATGAACATAAATATCTGAGCATACAAAAAGAACTGTGAGCAACTCAACTGCTTCTTCATTTAAAATCTAAAGTAATTTGTCCCCTTTATTTTGTCTTATAGTAAAAATCTAGCGTGTTCTGTATTAAGATTAATCTGAATATTGTTACATGTTCCAAAATACCCTAAAGTGCATGCATATAAAGTTGCACGTGCCCATTATTTTTCTGTCTGATCTTTGTCTACTAAATTACGCAGAACTGAACAGGGTTTCTAACGCAGTCGCAACGAGAATTACTGTTCATTTTCCAGGAAAATTCATGGTGCAGGTGCTGCCATCCTGTGGTCATGTTGCGCATAAAAACATACCAGACAAAGTCTCCTTTCTGTCTGAAGGTGGCTGATGCCCTGGCCAGCTTTATGATAGGACACAATTCGACAGAACCATGGAGTGAAACCAAAAGTCGATTTCTCTAACTTCACGCAACACCATGGAAAAGACACATTCCTTTCTACAAGTTAAGTGCAAAGGGTTTTAAGAAATATAATCCATCCACCCATCAAGTAATAACCGTGTGTATAAATTCGTGTCATTATTGCACGGAGCGTGCCGTGATCCACATACTTTGTCCCCTCAAAACGTCCGCCTGCAGTTTTATAGATTTACAGAAGTAACAGCGACGTGATTCTGATTTCACAACTGACTTTTTAGATGACTTCCTCTAGCTCCTCCTATCCTTTGATGAGACGAAAACGAGGTAAACAGGTTATAATTTTTTAACTGAAAAACGCTGTCTAATGTATTATGAACGCCCATATAGTATCAGCATCTCTGTTTATCTTTGCCTTATTTGACTTCAGAAATTTGTCAGCAGACAGGAGGTTAAAGTCATCCTCATCCATCCAGCTGTTTCACCTCGGACGTTCTCACCAGAAGCTTTCAGTTTTCCATTAAAAAATAGGACTTAAGTGAATTTGTTTGGGCTTTCATATTAATATACTGTATATATCTGTCCCTGCCTTTATGATGTTAACATTGTGTTGCGGGGTCTCGTCTCATATAGAAAGTGAATCACAAGGAGGCTGAGAGCTATTAAATTGTAACAAACTCAGAAATGCTAGTGCTTGTCTTGCTTCGGATATTTAATCAATTGTAAAGTCATTAATTCTTAAATGAATTATATTCATTATTTAAATAGTGAAGTTATATACACAGAATTGCTTACATTTGAAAAACGAGAAGCACCTTAAATACAAGTAACCTTAGTAAAAAAATTACAGGAATGATAAATAAAATTGGATTAAAAAGAAAAAAAAGCTGCTGATTATAGTGCTAATTTCTGAAAAACGCTTTAACAGTAAAGTGCAAGTGCACGACCTTAAGGAAGTACAGGCATGTCTGTAAACATGGATAGATGTTTACAATTACACTGAACACTAGATGGACAGTTAAGATTAAATGATGTAAATGACAGAATTTATTGCATGACAATCAAAGACATTATTGAATTTAAATAATTAAAATACTTTAAATACAATATGCTTAATATGTTAAGCAGTTGCGATTCCTGCTTCTGTTATCCCTAAGTCCATTTCTATGACATGCTGATTTCTGCATCAGATAACACCCTTTGCTGTTAAATTCACCTGTTACATAATTACTGGTCCTTAACTTTTATGTGTAGGACATGTAGAAGGGCATAAAGCAGATATGTACCATACAATAGATTCGACCAGCAAATTCACCACAACTTATTCACCTTGTTTACATCTCAGCTGGCTAAAAGAAAATGATCCACAGATGAAGAGGACTGAAAGATGTCCATTTCTTGTGATGGCGGGGCGAAGCCCCTATTCAGAGGGCAGAGGAACCTCATGGTTGCCAGCAGTTGCTAGACTGCCCACTCTGCACATGTTCTTCATGTTAGCGATGCGATCCATAACATCCACGGGCTTCTCGAAGTAGACCACCAGAGCCGGCTGGTTGAGAACAGAAGCCAGAAGCTGCTCAAAGCTGACGGCCCAGTCCTTGTCCAGGCAGGTGACCTGGGGCAGGCTGTCTCCAAAGTGGCTTCCACGCACCAGCACGGTGTCATCAGTGATGTCCTCACAGCGCAGCTTGCCATCCAACTCCTGTGAGACAGAGCTCAGCACGGAGTAGGAGGACACAGAGGCATCATCTTTGGCCTCATCATCGGAGACCAGCGTGACTGAAGAGAGTCCCTCCCCCCTCGGGGACAAGTCCTCTAGCCCCACCTCCTCTAGTGGGTTCTCGAACACCAGCTCCTGAAGGCAGAGCCTCCCCTGGTTCGACTGCTGAAACAGGAAGTCCCGCCCCTCCAGGCCACTTTCGCTCCTGTCTGTTTGTGAGTCCTCCTGCTCCTCTTCTTCTCTGACCGGAAAGCCACAGAACTGTTTGCCCACTTCACCGATCTCCAGAAGCAAGCTGGTAACTGTGGCCGTGGCGTGGTACAGATCCTGCTCGGTGGGCTCCTCGCTGAACATGTTGTAGAGCGTCTTGCAGAGCTCAATAAACTGCCCCTAAGTGGAACACAACACAGGGGACCAAGCAAGCATGACCATCTATAGATGGCTTATCTATAGCTCAGAAATCGACAGTGCTTCATCAGTTAAACAGAATGAATGTTCCCGTTCCCTCTCAGACTGTAGCACTAGTCTATCAATCATAGTTTATACCTGCTAAAGATCACCTGACTTTGTGACATAAGCTGATGTTTCTGTTCTCTGCAAACAAACTCAGTCCTCGTTGTAGCTGAGAGAGGATTGGGGGATTTACCTGGTTCAGTTTAGGTAACTCCTGCAGGTTCTCCAGCAGGGACTTGGAGTCAGGGTTCCAAAGCCTTAAGCAGCTTTGACACTCAACCATGTGCATCCTCTTTACTGAGAAGGTAACAGAGAAGCTTAAGCCACCGGTGATCTACAGGTGAACATTACTTTGTCGAATGGTCACGTTAGGGACCATCAGTTCGATAAAACATCTACCTTTCTCATTCTTGAAGGTAACTCTGACAAAACCATCATCCCTATCTTCCTTATCTCTACTGGGTCTGCACTTGGCACCTGAAGACACAAATGGGTTAAACTGAGTGCAAACATGCAGTGTGGTTTTCAGCACTCACTTCTAGTAAGCAAACCCACCATGAGAAGTCTCAGGGTTGATATCTTCAAAGAAGTACTTTGTGGCCTCAAAAGCTGAGTCTGGTTCCTCTTGCTTGTTGGTCACCTCTGAAGTTCACAGAACGGGGAATCACGTACATGGTAGGGTGACACTAATCCTGGTTTTTCCACTGATAGAACCGAAACACAAGTCTACAGGGACTTACCAGGCAACACGTGTAATTTATAGAGGAGTTTCAGCTTCTCAGTCAGATCTCCATGACAAAGAACACCTACGAACATGGCACACGATTATCTGACTACAGCAATGTTCTTCATGTCACACAGCACACTGACTATAAATTGCATGACACGGTTTACAGCGTATAGATGTGTTTAGGCTTTCTCACACTACTTCATTTGAATGGCTGAGTCTCTCCCACACGCTCCACCATAGCCTAACAAATTCTACACCAAAAATTCAGTTCTAATTACATCTCCAGGACCACAAAACGTACTGCCATGGCAACAGCTCTACCCAGTTAGACACTCACAATAAAGGAGAGGGCACGTAGCTTTGGCGTAGTGGTTGTGTGAGTATCAGAACGAGTGTGTCAGACAGGACGTACTGAGACCAGCAGCAAACTCCCGGAAGTTAATGAGGGAGTCTACGTTGGAATCGAGGAGCCTGAAGAAGCGGGTGGCCAGGACGTCGGATTGGATGCCGCCAGCCCAGGGGAAGAGCATGTCAAACAGCCCCTTAAACTGCTCCAGGTTGATGCGGTACTGGTCAAGGTATGGCAGGCTTGGGTCATGCCTGTCTGCAGGGCTGTTGCTCCCCCCCCAATAACAGCTCGCCAGGTACTCGGCCTGCAGGAAATAGGAAGTCAGAGACCTTAAAGCAACAGCCACCCAAACCAAGTACACCAGGCTGCACAACGCCAGACTTCCTAAAGCAGCGTAAGGTATGACAACACACCGCACTGTGATCCTCACCAGGACAACTGGTTTGAAAATGACCAAGATAATGATAATATACAGGATGTGTAATAAGACTCGACAAGGCTGGATAAGAGATGAGCCATGCTAATATGAGCCTTGGTCACATTTGACTGTGAGAAACGTGGGCATGCTGTGGAGAGAGGAGCTTCGTGGGTTCTCTGCAATCACGTTCTGTCACCCCATCAGCTTTCTGCTGAACAGAGAAGATGCCTGCAGCCCAGTCTAATCGTGGGACACTGAGGAGCAGTGAGGTGAGGAGGCCTTGGCTCTGATCCAGACTGATAATACGGACCCCTGTCGGACTAATAGTTGGGAGTCCATCACCAGTCTTCTATCGCATCCATCATCCTCCCCAAGCCACTGAATTTACAGTTGCTGATAATCTGAACAGTGACCCAAATCCCCCCCAGCCTGGGGCTAAAGGTTTGGGAAACTCAGTCTTCATAGACACTATGTGATACTGAAGACATGAATGGGTAATATCCAGACTTTCAGTTTTGAGCATTACCTAAACGTGTTCTAGGAAACAATATTTCGGCTCTTTATCATAAAAATAAAATTGTTACAAAAAAAAAAAAAAAAGAGCTGCCCTTCAAAAAAAATCCAGAGCCCTTCAAATACAATCCAGAGGATTTCAACACAATGCTTATGTTCTCTAGTGATAAACGCAGGTTTTGTGAGCATTTCTGGAGCTTTCAGGGTCCACCATCCAGTGTTCACCATCGACTTGGCCGCGCCTCACCTTAAACAGAACGTACAGCTCCTCCAGCTCAGCAGCAGTGAAGACTGTCTCGGTCAATATCGTCCGGACCTGGAGAACGAGTAGCGACGATGGTGAGTATTATCACGGTGCTGTTTCATCTTCTCTGATGGCCCACGGTTAATGCGGTTCCACATAGCATCGGCATGCTCGAGACTTCACCACATTGCGCATTGTTGTGTCCTCGATGGTCTGAATCACCCTCAGCCGCTGTTTGAAGCGCATTTGCTCGATAGCATCTGCCCGAATGGCGCCGAATTTCTGACACAAAGAAAGTTCTGCACATGAATGCCAGGTTGATATGAACACACTTCATACCAAGCCTGATGTCAAGGCCTAAATGGGAACTTCATGTAATTCAATGCTGGTATCATGCATTTGGACTAAAAATATCAATACATCAAGTAGCAATTTTCATTCTGTAAGCTAATGGGGAATCTTAATGCACCAATTTCACAGCAGCTTCATGACATTATAATTTGAAGCTGCAAAAAGTTACCTAGCAGAGTGTGGTACCTCATATGAGCTGTATACCAGCCTGA
The DNA here is from genome assembly GCA_009936485.2 of Gymnarchus niloticus. Classification (NCBI taxonomy): domain Eukaryota; kingdom Metazoa; phylum Chordata; class Actinopteri; order Osteoglossiformes; family Gymnarchidae; genus Gymnarchus; species Gymnarchus niloticus. The sequence continues at coordinate 4,680,430 of JAACJT020000013.1, forward strand.
AGATATCCACCTCTGGCTGAGGATCCTTGTCGTCTATTAGCAGAGAGTGAAGGTGAGGAATTGGGGGCATGGTGCTGTCTCGGTTGGTCACACTGTCCAGGTACCTGCAAACGTGGCATTGGTTCCTCAAAGTGTGACTCCAGAGTTTTAAGAGTATTCAGTTCCTAGGCCTATTACTGCAAGTGTCACCTTCAGACCTCACTTTGGTCTGAAACTGCTTAGCTCAGATTTCTTTATTGCTGTTCTAGGCAAGGATATCTGAGAGCCTGACCAAATGTATTCTATAAGGATGGCCTGGAGTTTAATCCTGCTGTGCTACATGAAACACTATTGAGAGCTGTATTTGAGAAATACTACTAGGTTTCCATCTTTACATTTACACTACTTCTTCCCCATAGGTTGCATCTGCGTATGAGAAATACAGGCACTATCGGTTACATCCATATATGAGAATCAGCACTGTCTGCATCTGCTTCACTATCTCCATCTGCTCACCTGCCCAGGACAGTCATGGCCTCCCCATCATCTCTGCACCTGAGAAGACTCTCGACATTGGCGTCCAGCACTGACAGGGCCAGCTGGAAAACTACCTTGACGCCCTCATAGAAGAAGCAATCAACGACCACCACGGCACTTTCGAAGGGCATGACGCTGAGGAATACCGTGAGGAACCAGGACAGAGAGATGGTAGAGATGACACCCAAGTTCTGCATGCAGTTATACAGTTGGGGCACGTGGTCCCGGACCAGCTCCTCAAACACACCCTGGTCCACCAGTGCACCTGGACGGACAAACAAACACACGTGCACCCACAGTGAGGACCCTTTGGGTACCTTCCACATGCATGACTCAGTCTCCAAGCCTGAGCATGAGGAAGAGGACTGACCCACGACCCTGGTGTTGTAGTAATCGGGCAGCAGGCGCTCACACATAGCCACCAGCAGCCAGAAGGCCTCCTCCTCCTTAGCATACAGCAGCAGCACAGATGTGACAATGTTCATGGCCTGTTGTAAACAGGAAATCAGACACAGGCAACAGGAAGTCAGTCATACAGAGCGTGTGGAATACATCTGCAAAGGATCAACAAGAAAAACGTGTTTCGACAAGGCTGCAGCATCAACCCTGACAAGCAGAAGGCCAAATATTAAGACTATCTTTACACCACATAACCTAGAGGCATCAAAGATAAGATGTTTGCTCCCTAGTTATGCCTGGGCTTAATCTACCTGGCAGTATCCAATGTCGGGGTTGCGGAAAGCGTAGGCGGTGAGCACTCTCCGGAGAGCGGACATGCCCATCTCATTCTGGAAGGCAGGATGCTCAGGCAGGGAGCGGTGAAGGTCTCTCTCAATCTCCTCCGTGGCCAGACTGCACTTTCCCATAGACTTCTCCACCAGCTCCTCATAGTACCCTGGATGAGTTGCCATCTCATTGACAGCTCCTGCGACGGTTAGTCAGGTGACTACGGTAAGCACAGTGGACTCATGGCAAAAGTGATTAACACTGTAATCATGAACTAAAAGAATTCCTTTTCCCTTTATTGGGTTGGTAGACATTCTCTTGCATTCCCTAATATGTGTAATAGGTGAGTCTCCTATTATTTTCCTTAATCCCACAGGAAAATGTACATTTAAAAATTTATTGAACTCCCCTTGATGAGCATAGCAACAGTAGCTAGGAAACAGTCATGAATAAGTATCTATGACAGGGTCATTTAGCATTTGCCTATAAGCACACTTAGCTAGCAAAATTGCCTTGACCTGACTCCATTCTGCACTGGGTCCTCCTTTGAGCTCCATAAACAGGCTGCAAGCTCTGTTTAGCATGATACAAGAGATGAACCGGTCTGTTTCCAGGCCTTCGACACATCAGACAGTGGCAGTGTGGTCACTGACGGGACTCACCTGAGAAAAGCAGCCACAGCTCCCCCCTCATGCTGTCTGGGATACCCTTCAGCACCAGGTCCTTGGTCTTCTCTGTGCGATACATGCACACCCCCTGGCCGTACTCTGCAAAGTGGCTCCTCCAGGCCTTCTCCTTCTGGATCTCCTTAGCCTGGGAGTGCACACAGAGCCGGTGGGCCACTGTCAACCATCCACATGCTGTGGAGTGATAGGGGCATGACCCTAAAGTTACCCTAACAGCATCAGGTGGCATGTTTTACATTTCACCCGTCAGCTAGGAAGCACATGAAAGCTGGTATTGTTACTAGTGGTCGATGATGTCACAAGCACTGGACTTACTAGAAATAAGATACGGTTTACAACAGGCATACCCCCCAGCAGAAAAAGGAACAAAGACGTCACGTCGGTAAAAACCAAAACTCCCAGGAGGTTTCTCCTAACACATGGTAGAGGGTGATGCCTACCAGCTTAGGGTTGAACTCCTCTGGAGACCTCCTGCGGTACATGGTGATCAGAGCCTGGCTAGCAGTGGGGATGCTGTCATCGCTGAGGCTGAACAGGCGTTCACACTCAGGCTCAGAGCTGCAAGAAGGCAGGCTGCTCTGGCGGGAGTATACCTGTGACAGGAGGGCTGTTACTGTCCTGAGGCTGCCATTGTGCTGGGGGCTCATCTAAAGCTACCCTGAGCAACTGCACTCCATAGGACTGTGTAATAAGTCTCAACACTGTCACAATTCAAGCACACATATCCTCTGCTTTCTGAAAGTCCACTGAAGTACAGAAAAACTGCATCGCTCAAAGACATGATTACATGACCCAGCCAACAGTCTATGACAGCAAACTAAGCCCTTCACACCTATGCAACAAAGATTAAATTTTCATTATCTGGGGCAAATGAGTCTTTCTTGAAAATGATGAGAAATTTTAAGGGAAGTAGTGACTGACTCTGTACCTCATCGTCAGAGGAGCTGAAACTTCCTGCAATCTCCTCTTCTAAGTAAATTCTGGCGGAAGTCTGTTGTAGAAAGTCAGAGATCCTCTCAACAAGGAAGTCCCGGTCTTTGAGGTTGGCAAAGAGAAAGGTCATCCTATTCTTGGTGCTGATGGACAGAGGGCTGGGAAGGACACTGGAGCTGTCTGCCTTCTCCACAATGGTCACCTGGAAGACACAGTGAGACACTGAAGACAGCCATGCAAGTGGGCAAGGTGCTGGTTGAGAACCGTCACAATGCATGGTACAGCATGACTCAAAGGTTAATGTCACCTAGTTCAGAGTGTAAAACATAAAAAGTGGTGAAAGGTGTGTAACCCTTTATGCCAAATAGTTAATCTCTCAGCTACCTGTAGTCCTGCATCAAAGATGTTTACCATCGCTCGGATCCTGAGAGTAATTCTGACAGCTTTCAGCAAAGACCTGCCAAACCGCACCACCTTTCCAATGGCCTCTAGCGTAGCATTTCGGCGGCTAACCTCTCTGAGTGGGATGATGAGGCTGCACTGGGTCTCCTCCTTACTGAAGAAGCAGATGTAGTTGGAGGACACAAACATCTGGCCCAGGATGTGAGTTTTGTTGAAGGGGGTCCAGAGGGTGCAATCCGTATGCCCGTCCAGCTTCTCGTTCTTGGGAAGCCTGAACAGCGTTCGGTATCGCTCGCTCTTCGCCCTGGCATCCAAGTCCCTGCGCACAAGTACAGCTGATGCGATTTGAAGCCTAGCATGTGTTCTTCAGGATAACAGGAGAGTTTGTGCTTAAGGAAATAAACCTTTAATCACAAGGTATGGACCGAAGGAGAACAGTACTTTTCTACTCTTCAGTTACATTTATGATTTAACATCCAACCATTTCATTTTAAATGTTAGCCCAGTTTGAGCCACAAGGATCTGAAGAATAACTCAGAAAGTATAGGGAAGAGAGTGATGCTTAGCCTGGACAAGGTGTGGGTGGAACTCATGCAAACACAGGGAGAACATACTGTATCAGCTCCACATGCAAGGCTTGGGCTTAATTTGAACTGACAATTCTGGAGGAGCAATGCAATACTGTGTAGTGAGTAGTTTCACCACTTCCCAATCTGAATAGCTTCTGCAGCATCTTAGCAAGTAATAGTTACTGTGAATTAAATGTCTTTTGTACAAGCAGAATGTAAGGAAACCATGTATAAAGGGCAAGCACAATGAGAATTCAAAAAGACTTGCCTTTTGAGAGCAGACACTTTCTTGGGGGTCTTTGTCTTGAGCTTGGGTAGAGAGAGGTCCTGCTCAAAACTCTTGTTGTCCAGAAGCTGCCTCATGGCGATGTTGGCCAGCTGCGTCATCAACTGGAAGGTCTCACCGACATTCAGGAACACACAGAAGACGTGCTCCTTGGACCGTGTGCTCACTGTGATTGTGTTCGGCAGGAGCACAGTGGAGCTCCTCTCCAGCTGAGTAACATCAGCCCATTGGATCACCAGCTTCACTGGGACATCAACAGGAACATTTTAGCCAAGAGTACAAAGCATGTGGAAAATACTCCACCAGTGGATTTCGGACACTAAAACCACGTTTCTGGCAGCTTCCTCTAGATGAAAGTAATACTAGTATTGATGAACATAACAGAACAACGCCCCAGGCACCAATTTTACCTCTATTGAGCCCCAGAAAACCTTAAAAATGGAGTTATAACATTAATACATTCTGTAGAGATCTTTAACATGATGCAGTATGATACAAGAAAAGAATGACACACATAGGTAGGTGTTTCCATACCCTCCTTCCCCAGCATGAAAGAACTGAAGCAGATATGGTTGATGCTGAGATACAGTCTGCCTTGTTTGGGCACTTTGCTCTTCCAGTAGCTACAGGAGTAGTAATTCACCAGCTTCTCCTCCTCTGGCATCCCAAATAGTTTGTGGAACCTGACGATGACCTCCTTGAAGTTGTCTGTGTCATCATCCTTGATGTCATGACTCTTTTTATACTCGGCTATAATACCCTAGACAGAGCAGAGTTCAGGGTCAAGTCTAGCTCAGCTCCACAAAAGTCTGATAGTGACTTTTCTGAAACTAGCCATTTTTTCCAATTTAAGGCTTTTTTTGTTGACTTCATATGACAAACATTGAGAATTCAAACGTGTTCATTCTTTTCCATCAAACCCTTATTAATCTATTAATTATTACATTTATTAGTAGCCCTCCTAATAAACTGTCTCAAAATAAACATGGCCGCTTGATTGTATTGGTGAGAATAAACCTGGTACAACACTGAATAAACAAAAAGCAGTTTGCCCAGAAGAATCACACAGGGAAACTTGAAATGAATACCAACTTAAAACATTCACCGATTTATTTACTGACCTAGGTGAAGTCAAATACTTAACAGAATTGCTGAACATACAATACCTATCAAAGACACTAAATCCAACTGCCAGGTGATCGAAATTCACATACATAACTCAGTCATTACATTCCAGAAGTATAAAATGTGAGTACATTTTTTTGATAAATGTAAGAGCTTAGACAGTAGTTTAACCTTCAGTAAGTTTTAAACCTTCCTTGGTCGTCACACAGGAGTCTGGAATGTCAGATAAGGCTCAGTATCACTACTGCTCAGAACACAGAAGACACAGAAGCACCTTCATATCAGTCCAATGGTACCAGAACTTACCGCACTTGAAGCCTCACCTGAATCTTGCCCCTGACAAATGTTGTGATGTCGTTTTCGTTCTCGAAAATGGAGAGTGTTTGTAGAAGGTTGTGCTCCAGCCACTCCCAATGCGCTGTGATTTCCCTGCGGGAGGTGCCTGCCAAGGGGGGGCAGAAAGCCCAGAAAGGACTTAGCCTGGGCACAGACATTGGCATTAAGAGTGTGCTTACATACTACAGCCTCTGCATTTAACCTAATCTAGCAGCGGAAGTCAAGTCTATAAATAACCACACTTTCTGCAGTATGACAGTGTTGTGATATAACATAGTGATGGATCACTGCACTCTGAAGTTACCGGTAGTAAAATGCAAGATATTTCAATTGGGTATTAACTTTAGAAACACGGCAGTTGATTTGTGCCTGGATTCTTGGTTTAAGATGTATGAAACAACCAGACAAGGCTCTACCTAGTAATCTGAGCAAATCTCAATTCTCTGATCAGTTAAGGTATCTTGCTTAATCTTAGAGCCCTAGCACAGAGGATGTATGATAATCTTTGCCAATAGATCCTAGTCACCTTGATGAAAATGAGTATCAGCCGGCCAGGTGTCTCCATTTTCAAGCAATACTGACGGTGCTGCTCTAACCTTTTGTGGTTATGGGGAAAATGAAACACAGGGTTTCCCATGGCTGTCCTCAGGGGACCACTGGCTACTGGTCACTCCTAATTACTTAAGGAATTCTAATGTAGAGAGTGTGTCAGTGTTTAATGACCCTCAAAGATATTGTTTGTTTAAAGAACTAGGTGACAAGAGAAGGAAAAAATAAACTAAGTTGCTACACTTCACGCAACCAGGCTGCTGGAGAAATACAAAAAACTACCACATAAACAGTCTTCATCAGTGAGGAACATCATTAAACTCAAAATTCACAAGGAGACAGGAGGTTTTCCAAGCTACCAACCATGGGCTATGGTCCAGTAAACCACAGAGCCAGGACACTGGTACAGGATTCGGTATGGTGCGACACGGGCAGTGGAGTCCAACACAACATCAAGAGTTCCAACCAGCAAGCCTGGGAGAAAAAGGAAAAGGTTTTGGTGCCATTTCAGCACACCCCTCCTCAACTAAACTGATCCTTTAGCATGTTAAACACCCGTATACTAAATATCATTAGCAGATACAGAACAAGGGTATGTTTCTTCTTGGGAAAATGCTGATAGAGTTAATGAGATGTTTGTCTCGATGTAGAAATCCCAGCTCAGTTTACCGTTTCTAGCCATCCAGAACTCAGTTATGATATGAAAGTATACCTGCAATGTACTCCCTCATTTCAGGAATGGGAAATTAAAGAGTGTATTCAAAAAAAAAAAAAAAAAAAAATTTGTTCGGTATGTTTTCCGGTAAGTGTCTTCATACCTGGCTACCCAAAATTGATATCCTCACCATCATTTCAATTTGATTCACAACATCACCAGCCAACCCTTCTAGTTTATGTCTTAACATTCTACGAACTGTACATTTTTACAATAGTGAATCCACATACGCAAATGTGAACAGAACACGTAAGTGTGACAAATGTTTTCCATCACGCCTCCCTGCACTAATATCTCCACACTTCTCCCTGCTCAGCAACTGCACACACATTGGTTACACAAAAATCTTCACTTCCAGTGTTTATCCACCCACCTCCTCAACTTGGAAGAAAAAAAAAACCATGGAAACCGATATTTGCTTGAGTTGCTAATGTCTATGCCCTGCCCAGTGATCTAGAAGGCCATCAAAACTAAAGTCCATCCATCTGGCTGATAGCACAAGGACACAAGGCAAAGGAACACAATGGATTAGATGCCAGCCTATCAGAGGCACATACAGGCCTACACCATTGGCATTTTAGGGATGCCCATTTATCAAACTGGTGGAACACAGGGAGAATGTGGAAAATCTACGCACAACAGAGTGAAGGTGAGATTTGAACCTCAAATCCTAGAAGTGTGAGTCAACATTGATAGCTGTATACAAATGTTAAGGCAAATTAGGAACACTCAAAAGGAAAGTCACCACAAATACATTATGAAACACTGTACTTCTTTATATTGAATGCTACGCCACCCCCAGTACTGTTATCACGGATGTCACCAATATGTCCCTTCGTACAGTCTGGTCACAAGGGTAAGAGGACAGATCACACAATGGGTCTTGTGCAGAGTGTTGTGAATGTAGCCAACATGGCTAACCTCATGACTGGTGTTACAAAAGCACTCGTGGTGGTTGTTTTATTGGCCTAATTTTAATGCCGCTTTTAACTGATTTTACTCAGGAAGAAGAAGCTGAAGCAGACCTAGAATAAAAGGGGAAGAGAAACTAACAGAGAAGGAACTTAAAGTTGGTTTGTCTGCTACACACCAAGCCAAAAGCATTGCACAATATGCCTGTAAGAAGGCAGAACCCATACCATATGAATTCTGTGATCTTAACACATCTCTACTGATTAAAAGAAAAGCACAGATTTGATTTGTAACTTAGACTTCTAAGCAAATCACATCCCTTTAGACAGACTACTGATGGACAGGTGATTACTTTCAGCAGATGCATGTGATTGGTTATGATGGATTTCAGGGTGCATTTACACACACACAAAAGTAGAGCAGGGATGAGGAGATATTTTACATTAAGTTTGGGAACTATTCCTCAATTCTAGTATTCGGTTCTGCATTGCAGTTCATACACATTTAACTACAATCTCACAACACACATTTTGTAATAGCAAAGAATTAAGAAATACTGTAATGCTCATGACAAGCTCAAGTTCGGGGTTTCTCGAGGTTTCTCTTTGACATGCAGTTAGGAAACCTGTCAGCTTCCAAAACAGATCAAAGGCGCACGGAGAGATGGACACACCTTGAGCCTAGACGCCCTGGCGCTCACGTACATAGTGATGACATCATGCCCGACAGCCGAAATCAACGATCAACGCATATATCTAATTATCAGGAAAACAGCAGTTGTTATATGTTCTAAAAACCCACAGGGGACCGTATCCCTGAAGAATGGCTGCATTCACAAAATAGTGTAAAAGTCACCTGCTTACACAGGGCATCGCGACCAAGCATGAAAATAAAAGATGCCATTATTCAAATCATTATTAACTGGCGCCGCGCGGTTGCCATCTTACTAATATTTTCCTGAAAATTAAGCCTCTATAATACGTTTAGTTTTCTGTTGTTTGTACACAGCAGGACCTAACAGCATTACTCTTTTTGGTTTCTCCTGGAACCGCATCATAAGAAGAAAAAAAAAAAACACAATTTCTCCAATAACCGGCGCTGTTTTGTTTTTGTCTCGGAAGTCACAGGCAAACAAGTGAATTGACTCCATTATAAACGGCGTCTGTCCGTGTTGCCCGGCTAGTCTTTGCAGTTGTGTTTCAGGAAGACCTGCGAAAACCCAGGTGGGGCTCCTCTGCTCAGGCCAGAATTTAAGACACGGGTTTTTTTTTTTTGTCATCCATGGTTTATACGTCCACAAAGTAACGTTGCGAATCCAATTTACGAGACAGGTTTTTCATGTAGCCGTTTCTGGTGATAATGTGTTCTTGAAATCTGTAGGGACCTCTAATGAAGACTAATTCACATTTGGTCATGGATTTTATTAGCTAGATAACTTAAGTCACCAAACAAAACTCCATAATTGCTTTGGTAATTGTCATGCCTACCACAGTTAAATTATTCATGTTTTAAACAATGTATTGCAAGACTGAGTGGAAGCCTAGACATATATGGTTATACTAACAAGCAAATCATATTAATGACACTTCAGTTGTATGATTTAAATGGCAAAGACCGCATTCGGCCTGCATGCAAAACTGTGCACATAAATCATTAGAGTCCAGTCCAGACGTCAACACCTACCCGCAAGTCCGCCGCCTCCGCGTCCCTTTCTCTTCTGCAGAATAAAATAGGGGTTCGCCCTTTCGGTGGTCCACAAGGCGCCGGTCATCGGCACCTCCTCCAGCTCGACCCACATCTCTTTAGCGGTGTGGTGAAAACAGCACCCAACCGTAAATCACCGTCCAGGCGAGTGTACCGCGGTCTGAACCGGCAGAGTCAACTTCTCTAGCAGCGGTAAATGTTGTATAAAATACGGATCAAATTCGCAAACACTACGAAAAGCGTAGCAGAAAACATACCTGAACCTTATATTACATAATAAAAATGCACTTCCTAAGTTTAGTTAGTGGAATCTATATTTAACACCTTTATGTAACGCTCGTTTACGCCCGGCATAATAAGCAGCATTTAACGCAGGTGCTTCGCTAGCTACATTACTTATTTCAAAGCCCTAATATGAAGTATCCTAAAGCAAAATATCTTATAAAGGTCAACGGCCAACATTAAACGCCTCTTCTGAGTCCGCTTTTCAGATGCCGAATAGGATGCGCAACGTCTGGTGTTTTTTTCGCCCACAGAATATGTCAGATGATTTCGGAGCTATAATATCCACCAGCTTCTGAAATAATAATAATAAAAAACATAGTTAAATTTAAAAAAAATAATAAAGCTAAGACGAAGACAAATGTGTCGCCTCCGCACAATGCCGGCCCGCAGCCGTATGTCGGAGAAAGGAATGGTCGGCTCTTTACGTCAAAACAGTGGGAGGTGTGCTGCTGGGGGGTAAACAGGACAGGCTTCCGGGATTTATGGACAGTCTTTCCAATAAATGTGTATAGCGGTTTCTGAATAATAAAAATGCGAAAGTGAATTCAGCGAAGAAGAATAAATAATGCCTGTCAAGAGGTTGAGAATATATAGAGTGACCAATTTATTAGCCATACCTAGCTAGTATAGTGTAGGAGCCTCCTTTACCTCCAGAACGAGTTGTACGCCACCCTATTGTTTTGGGGATTATTCTTATTATCATTTTATATGGGATTTTTGGGATGATTGTTGACCAGCTGGGTTTGCTGATTAACAACGATACCAAATATGTACAGATCAGACGAGAATCCTTGAACTAGTAGGCAAGGCAATTTGGACAAATTTTGCAAATTTGCCAAAAAACTGGGCGGAACTGCTGAATTCTGATTGCCTGGCTGTGGAATTATGCAAATTAGCAGATATTTTAAGCGTTTTGATTGGTTCGGAACACTGTGGAACCCAAGATGTCATAAATTCATTTCTATGGAGACACTTAAACAGGGGCTGTGGAGCCCCCTTCAGGAACAACAGGCCCATTTTTGATGACTGAGTTATGGGTGAGTATATAGGCATCTTGTGGCCAAATCTGGAGTTGCTGGGATGTATGGGCCTGGATGGGCGATGTGTTTCAGGGAAGAATCAGAATAATAATAAATATAAATCACATCAGCAATATCACTAAAACAGCTTTTTTCCATCTAAGGAATATAGCCAAGGTTCGGAAAATGTCCTTCGATG
>JAACJT020000013.1:4691491-4722501 GCA_009936485.2 Gymnarchus niloticus
ATATCCCAGAAGTTTAATTGACTTGATGCTATGCTCTGATTAAAAACTGTTCCTTTAATTTTTTTGAGCAGTGTATAACAAAATGACACTTGCGTTTGATGCTGATATGGTACATTTTAAGGTACCTCTACGTTGTGGTGAGGGGAGCATCCTTTTGGAAGTACATGCACGGTCCTGTTCCAGTATTACCTGCAGTCACTCCATTCATTCACGTCTGACTGACACAGAGCAGCTAGGTGTGGAAAGGTCCCTCCCTTGGTCCCACCACAGTGCAGCTAGACCTGGGCTAGTGCCCCTTCCCATAGCAGAGGTGCTCCATGGTCCCCATCCAAGGCTCAGTGCCCGCTGGAGGAGCACCTCTTGTATTGGGTAACTCGCCTCTGCTGCCCTCGCTGCCCCCTGATGTTTTGTTGCGCAAAGTGGGGGTAACCTTGGGGTGGCAGTTCTTGTTGGGGGGTGGTATGAGACAGCCTCAGATCTGGTGTCACAAAGACCTTGGGTATAAGAGAGTTATAGAAGCAGGCTACTGCCTCAGCTCACTGTGCTGAGACCCCGTGCATTAGCATCTCATCGTGTTTTGAACTACCCAAATCCTCACGCCAGCCTCCAATTGGCTGGGCAGTACAGCGTTACGGTGACGCAATGAAATCAAAAGCATCGATTTGGTTATTCTGTGCCCTTGAGTGTGCCATTACATGATAGGCAGGAGATAAATAGCTCACTGCCGAGGTAAGTGCAGGTACATGTAAATATCTTTGCACGTTTCGGCTCTGCAGGTTTGGCACCACAGGGTATGGTGAAGCTTATCATCTCTGATGTGACGTTAAATATAGAGCTCAGCTGATATTATGAGCAACTGGCTTCAAGGTCTGAGTTTTCTAATTGAAAGATTTTTCCTTTTCCCTAGTTTTTTTTAATGATATTTACAGTGTCAGCAGGACAATGACCCTAAACATACTGCTAAAGCTATACTGGAGTGGTTTAAAGGGAAACATTTAAATGTCTTGGAATGGCCTAGTCAAAGCCCAGACCTCAATCCAATTGAGAATCTCAGCATGACTTGAAGATTGCTGTACACCAACGCAACCCATCTAACTTGAAGGAGTTAGAGCAGATTTGCCTAGAGGAACAGACAAAAATCCCAGTGGCTAGATGTGCTAAGCTAACTGAGACATACCCCAAGAGATTTGCAGCTGTAATTGCAGCAAAAGGTGGCTCTACAAAGTATTGACTTTGGGGGGTGAATACCTATGCACACTCAAGATCTCTGTTTTTTCAACTTTATTGTTTGTGTCACACAAAAAAAAATTGCACCTTTAAAGTGGTAGGCATGTTGTGTAAATCAAATGGTCCTACCCCCCCCATATCAATTTTAATTCCAGCTTGTAATATGACAAAACAAGACATACACCAAGGGGGATGAATACTTTTGCAAGGCACTGTACGTTTCAGTGTTCATAAATTAAACTGATGCCTGGGGAACACAGAGTTTTTGTTGCAAGTGGTCATTGAAAAAGTTTGCTTGTCTCCTTTTCTACATGAAAAACAAACAAAAATGAAAAGCAAGTGGCACCATGGATGTGAAGACAGAAACACTACTGAAGCAAATCGTATCCTGAGGCGATGGCTATTAGGGAGGGTTACCTGTAGAAAGCTATTTGAGGATAAAATGCATTACCTTCAAGAAATGCATGTTATAGTTGTATAAGGATAGACATCTGTTCATAGAGTGCGTGTACTTCTATAGTTACATAAACGGCATGTTGTTTAAAGATGAAGCTGCTTTACTGTTTGTGTACTTCAGGATCTGAGTGAAGATTCTCAACTGTCTGTCTGTGTTCCTTGTTGCTGCGACGCTCCTGCTCTTCCTGATGTCACCTAGTGCCTCTGCTAAAACCCTCCAGAGGCCCAAGTACCATTTCACCTAGAAGCCCCCCAGTGCCCGAGAGCCCCCAAGGGGTACCACAGGAATTAGCAGTGTGTGAACCAAAGGGACTCCACAGCCAACGCCCGCTGCAACCACGATCAGGACGACACCTCTTGACAAAGTCACTCCAGAGTTCCATACCTATAGTGCAGCACCACCTAGTGTCAAACATGACAACTCCTGTGACTGCTGCTCTCCTGAACAGGCGTCCCAAGGTCCAAAGGGGGACAGAGGCTTACCAGGTAGAGGGACTGACCGTGTCGTGCTTCGTACCAGGCTAGTGCAGTAATGATCGATCCACTCAGACTCGGGGAGTGCTGTTTACTGGCTTATCTGTTTATGAATGGTCATTATTTTATAGTGCATCATTGGCCAATGCAGATATTTTTTGTGCTTTCAGCACGTAATCATTTTCCACACAAGTTGCACTTAATAGGTCATAGTTGCATTCTTTCCTATTAGCCATTTATTCAGGTTTCTGTTATGCAAGGCAGTTTTTTTTAGCCATTTGAAGTTGTTCCTGCATGTACAGATATATGTATTGCACTTTAAATAATCATTTTTATACATTTTGACAATTTTCATTATTGGAAATTCTTTGGGGGCCACATTTGGATGGATTTTTTTGATGGAATGTTGCAATGATTTGATCTTTGGAAGAATTAAAGTACAGAAGATGGCAATGGAAAGATGCTGTGGTGCTAGTGTAGATCCACAAGATATGAGTTGGGAGGAGCATGTTTTGTGATGATTGACTGTGTGTATGATCAAGACAGTGAAAGAGAAAATATTTATTGTGCTTGCATGTGGCACAGATTTGATAGTTGCTGCTATCGGGGGGCCCTGCTGTTGTACCCTTGAGCAGAGCTTGAATGACTATTTTATATTAATATTTCTGCTTGTATTTGATGCATGTGCCACACTGTCCCAGATGTTTTAATAATTGATCACTTAGGATCGAGAAAAATCCAAGGCAGCGTGTATATATGCCTCATGGATGCAACAACATCCACACACTCTTTACAGATGTGGTGATGTGAGTGTTAGGAGTGCATTTCCCTGGGAGGTGTGTGTTGCAGGGTTACAGGTGTTTTGGGAGAGAAGGGAGAAGCAGGACCCAGAGGGCTGCCTGGACCACAGGGCCCAGCTGGACCCACTGGACTGAAAGGAGACAGGGGTGAGGAGGGGTGTTGATTAGATGACTGCATGTTAAATCTGAGGGTTGGGGGTCTCGATCCAATGCTAGCACGAGCTAACTGATGTTCTTCAGTTGACTCGCTGTCAATGTGACCTAACACTGTTTGAAAATGCCATTAAATGAAAAGCTAAATCCAGTCACAAATAGTAAATACAGTATGAAAATTCAGTGATATCACTGATTAGTCATAGCAGAGCGTTGAGAGGCATGGCAGTAGCCGTCATCTACAGTATACAGTGTAATAGCTCAAGACACAAAGCATGCCTTCAGGCACCTGATCTCTGAGGCTGTCACTCTGTTTCTATCAGGAGGGAAAGGTGACCGGGGCAGCAACGGACGAGCTGGTGTTCCTGGAGCATTGAGGAAATCGAGTGAGAAAGGTACATCATCTGGCAGGTTCCATTTGTTATTAATTATTGTAATTGTTCTGGGTGATTACCAAGTAGTGTTTATGCCCTTGTTCCCAATTGTGCATCTGTATTTAAAAATGAATAAATGGAATAAAAATATTAGAAATTCTTTATTAAAGCAGGCTACAACAAAAATCTTAGGCATTTTTTAAACTCTTTATTTTGAAAACTATTCCTGCATCTGAGATGGATGCCCAAAAAGCTGCTTTGCACCAAATAACCAATCAGGCGAAGGTAGCTGGACAGATTAGGATGATAATTCAAAATGGTTCTGACAGGACATTTACTCATTACCTCTGCAGGTGACATAGGCTTCAAGGAACAGAAGGGTGATGCTGGTTTTCCGGGGTTCAAGGGGGACCCCTGTGAGAACAGGACCAAAGGTGAAAAAGGAGAACCTGGTCAGGCCGGTCTGGCAGGACCCCCAGGGCCTCACTGGAGACAAGGGTGAGAAAGGTGACTCGGAGACAAGGGACAGTGTGGGCGTTATGGGGAAAAGGGACAGAACAGTGAAGTAGGGGAACCTGGTCCTCAAGGGCCAGAAGGACCCAGGGGGTCTCCCAGGCAAGGCTGATGTTGAGGGGCCCCCTGGAAAGGCGGGAGCCCCTGGGGAACCAGGAACACCAGGACAAAAGGGGGAAGTGGCCACGCTCAAAGTGCTAACCCCCCCAACTCTCTATGGCAGTATTGCATGCTATTCAGCAGTTCCTGCCTAGTTTTTTGGCAAATTTGCAAAATTTTTCCAATATATCCTTGCATATTAGTTCAAGGATTTTCATCCAATCTGGACACATCTAGTAATCAGCAGACCCAGCTGGTCAACAATTATTTCAAAAATCCCATGTATGCCATTTATCGTAGCCAAAGGCCATGCTCAAAGTGGTTACCCCCCCTCTGGCCTATAGCAGTATTACATGCTTCAGGCCATTCTGATCAATGCAGCACTGCTTATGTCAACCTTCTAATCAATACTAATTACACTGGAGGTGTAGTTTGTCCAAAGGTATCCCAAAAATCCTGTGTGACAGTTTACATCTCCACAGGCCATGCCCCAAGAACCTATGCCCTCAATAGTCTATGGATGCTTCACAGCCTATGGCAGCACTACTGCAGGCCATGTAGGCAGTGCTGGCATAGGCAGTTGCTTGATGATCAAAGCTGCTTTTGATTTTTGCTTTAGTTAATGGTGCATGGTGTCCCTGTTGGTATGTGTGCTTGAACCTGCTCCTAACCGCTTGCGGTTATATGTATTACTATTATTTCTGTTCTGCCCTAAAACATAATGCTCAGCTCAGCCCATAAGTCTCAGCATCACCCAATTTGGCCACAAGGTATGTATATCCACCCACTATTCAGCCACCAAAAATGGGCCAGTTGCCCCCGAAGGCGGCTCTACAGTCCCCGTTTTTGTATCTCAATAGCAACAATATTATATCATCATGGGTTCCATGGAGGTCTGAACCAATCAAAATGCTTAAAATATCTGATTTGCATAATTCCACAGCCAGCCAATCAAAATTAAGCAGATCCCACCTAGTTTTTAGTCAAATTTGCTAAATTTTCCCAATTTGTCTTGCATACTAGTTCAAGGATTTTTGTCCAGTCTCTACATATTTGGTATCGCAGGAATGAGCAGACCCAGCTGGTCAACAATTAAACCCAAAAATCCCATGTATGCCATTTGGCGTGGTTGCAGGCCACGCTCAAAGTGCTAATCCCCCCCAGTATATGTCAGTACTACATGCTTATGTTAACATCCTAATCAACACTACGTGCATTGATGGCATAACTTGTCAAACAATATCCCAAAAATCCTGTGTGACAGTTAAAATGTCCACAGGCCATGCCCCAAGAGCCTATGCCCTCAATTGCCTATGGATGCTTCACTGCTTATGCCAGCACTACTGCAAGGGGTGAGTGTAGGGTGTGTGTAATGTCAATTGTTTCTTCTCTGAAACTGAAAACGGTAAAACTAAGAGGACATGTTTATGACGTGAGTTTCATGCCGCTAACGTCAGCTTTCTGTTCCTGTTCTGAGTAAATAAAACAGACCTCGTCATTGTCTTTCCATATGTAATCACCCCCGAGACTTTTAGATAATAAACTTTACTTTCCTTAGAATAATGATACTTTATTTGCTATTTGTATAAATACATATATATATGAATTTCTTTATTTTCCCCATACCCATCTTCCTTTTATGTGAGACACCCATAAATAAGACTGAAGCTGGGGTTCAGGGTCAGCCATTTATCTGGCATCCCTAGAGCAGTTTTTGAGGTTAAGGGCTTTGTTCAAGGGCCCAGCAGGGGCAGGGTTAATCTGCTGGCCACAGAATTTGAGCCAGCAAACTTCCAGACCCAAGTAAAGATTCCTAACCTGCACAGCCACACATCACCCCAATTTCATACTCTTATACAACAATTTTCTCCAATAAAAAAATGACGCATTGTTCACCAAACCTGGTATTTTAGTGATTAAGTACGCAGTTATTTAATGAATACCATCCAGGGACACTAAGAGAACAGCATTTCATTGTTGCAGAGTTGAGAAAAACAGAAACAGACCCAAGTGTTGGAAAACCTGCAATAAAATTTATTGGGATTAAGAGCCATCACCTGACGTGCGATTATCTAGGAACAGACAATGGACACATGTCCCTCTGAGTAGCCAAACTGTAGGTGCTGGCTGCTGAATTTGGTGGGGGGTGTGCTGTAGTAATCATGCAATGACATAACTAAAACAGCCGGCTCTCAACATGCCTCTACTTTCCCATTGAAAAGCAACTCGTCTGTGGCAAGCTGCATAAAACATTCAAATTCTGGCTAATAATAAGGCTTTATCTCAAACTATACCACTTTACATAATGATGTGGCTAAAGAATTCCAGGCAACAATATCATAGACAAAGACTGAGTTTAGCAACTCAAACTATTTATACCCACAAAGCCTTACGGTAATATCCATGCCATTTCTCAAGCTGAGAATTCACTTTAATTACATTTATCTGGTTACCATGGAGATACAGCCCAGCATCAAAGTCAGACACTAGCATGGACTCAAGGACCACCAGACACCTCAGCGGAGGCCACACAGCCATCACTGGGCAACGGGCACCACCTGTCAGTTCTATTAAGCAGTGTGGGTACAACACAACACATTAAACACTCGAGTTAAAGTAAAATAGGGAAAATGACCCGAAACCATAGGAAAAGGTGAAACATGTCAATTTCAAAGGGCTTCCACATTAAAAAAAAAAACAAGTCTGGAGATAAGTCCTCTCATTTGAGTCACCCATGTCTTGGTCCCGGTCACATACTTTTCTGTCCCTTCATCAATGCGGCTCTACCCTGAACCTGACCCAGCAGGCGCAGACCAGGACGTCTTCTAGGGTTCATGCCTCTGAACCCAAAACAAACAGTTGGTGTACTCAAACCAAATCATGACCGGATACAGAGGCTCCTGTCTCAATTAAATTGGAAGAACACTTCAGCCAGGCTGCACTGGTAAAATCCACACTCTTAAGGAAGGTGTAACACACCTTGTTTTTGTTTCATGAATCAAACCAGTCAATTTAACTAGCTGCACCTTTACCGCATTGTGGTACAAGGAGGGCAATAAAACACAGAATGTTAATTAAACACAACAATCTGGCACCTTTACAGAAACGGGCCTGTGTCACAGAACACAATGGGGCACCAGCTTCTGAAGGGACTGAGACTGGATCAAAGTGCTACATAAGTTCAGGCGTCACATCCATAAAGGCAGTGAGAGGTTCAACCATAAAGGTACCAAGGCAGACTAGCCTGGGATCCCGAAGGTGAGGAATGTACCGTCAAAATGGAACATTTCATTACTAGAACAACAAAGACAGACAGCTTCGGAATCTGCAGACTTCGGTCACGTAATAATGTTTACAATGACCTCACTCATGGGGGGGAGACATATAACCCTAAAGGGAATCGACAGCTTAGATTGGAATTGGAAACTCTTCACAGGGTAAGTGCTAGAGAAACACCCACATACTTAATCTTTATGCTGGAAGGATGACCAAACATCAAAAATGAGATTTACCTAAAGAGATGAGGGACTGGCACAGTTTGAGTACTAACCATAACACACACTGCTCAGGGAGGCCAGAATCATTCCTGCACAGTTTGAGTACTGTATAACCATAACACACTCATCAAGGAGATCACACTCCAGTTAAGCACTGGACCTTAAATCCAAATACCAGAGAACATATCTGACTGAGGGGGCTTCAGAGGAAGGAGTGCAGAGATGGCACAGGTCACCCAACTGGGGCACCAAGTGAGACACAGACCAGGACCAGTGTGTCCTGGTGACAGGTGTGCTGACAGCTGTAAAACCTTTGTTTTAATTGTAATTTAGTTACCGTTTATCGCCATTGGGTGGCATCATAGTGCTTAATTTTCGATAGCTTGCATTAGTCGCTGATTAATTTCCCTTGTAATATTATGTTTAATGTTATTTACATTTAGAATGCAAAATAGTATTTTATTTGATTAAGGCTTATTTTAAGTATTTCTGGCTATATTTTACCTGTTTCATACATGTATCCACGTCATTTCCTGTATACAGGCAGGAGAGCGATAAGTTAATATGAGCAGTTCTATGGGCTGGACAGTACAAGGGTTTTTGAAAGAGAACATCCAAGCAAGGACTTTCAGAATCAACTTCCCCTCTTAGTTCATGAGCAGGCAAAAATGGTAAGTTGTTGGATTTTGTGTTTTATTGTCATACGTATCTTATTGTTAGCAAACGTAATTGATGTATTTTCTTTTGTATTTGTCTTGTCTCTGTAGTTCTACTGTGTTTACATCAGTGCTTAGCATACTGTAATAAACATCTGTGCTCAAGAAACTTGGATCCTCGTGTTGTGACTAAGAGCAGCATAACAAATGTCCCCAAAACGTCGATCAACGTGTTCTCACCCAGTTCCGAGATAAACCAGGGAGGCCAAACATGGAGGGCGAATAAGGTGGTTTTTGTGCATTTGCATGCTGAAATATGGTAAATATAAAATAATAATGGTCATCATTAACCCTGAAACACAGAAACTGCAGACACTCCAGACAGCTGACTAGATACAAACATTAGTCTTCCTTAGAAAAATAAAGCATTTTCAATAGTAAAATAAATCTAGCACACTCTTCCTTGGTATGAATGTGACCGACCATCTTTAAAAACAATTACTATAAACATACACTTATACATTCTTTAAAACACTTCATCCTGGCCTGAGACACACTGAAACAAGAAGCAGGAACAGGAAATCTAAGCTTCATTGGCCCAGTTTCAGTCATCTGACCAAAGAGACCAGCTAAATATCCACCCAAGCAAGTCCCAGAATCAGAATTGGGATTTAAAAAGGCGGACGCCGTCTGAAGAGCACAGTCTGTTTTTGGAGATGGCATATCTTAATACTGAGGGTAAATCAGATGTCACCATTCAAAATCAAGGTCCGTAGGAGGTGAGGTGGTCCTGTACAGCACTGAACTGGAGTTTAGGTGCAAAGCCCGGTGCCAAACGCAACATTCTGCCAGGGGGCTGAAAGAGGACAGACTAACCAAACTTTATCAAGGAATTCATAACTTTATATATTTGAACAATAGGTACAATTAAAATATGTTTCAGGTCTGCAGGACAGGCCTGTTCATTTCACATTTGGGAAGGGGGGATGTTTGCCAGGCTTGAGCCAAAAAAAATGCCTTTTGAAAGCACCTGGTGCCAAAGACAGGGTATCTTCAGGACCCTCTGCCAGTCATTAAGGCTCTTCTGGAGGGCCTGGGACCATCTAACCCAGGTTTTGGTCTGGACCTCCACCTTCCCAAAATATATGCCAGAACCTCTTCTCTCTGGACCACTGCACTTTTATTTGCTTCAGGACTGAGTCACACCCTACTGTGGGGTCACATGACCGGCCCAGAGAGGGGTGTTACCAAGCCGGACAGGGCAGGACTGAACCAAACGGTCTGGAAAGTCACCTCCCTGTCTGTTGTATTTTCAGCGTTTATAAAATAAGAAAAGATGAGAACTGAGTGGATTGGGAGTAACCAATGGAGTTAGCATGAGGAAGGAGGTGCAAGGGAGTCCAATGCCAGAGGTTCGAAAGACAGCTCTGAGCGTCACCGACTGTCCCAAGATCAGGACGCGAACATTTCCATGTGTTGGATCACCTGGAGACAGAAATCAGTCTCTCCTCTGAACACCCCCCCCAGTCAACAGATCAGCGGTCTGTTAATAGAGGAAAAAACCCAAAGGGGGGGCCAGATGACATTACTGCGGGACCACGGGGGTCTGGTTCCTCATGGTCGACAGAATCCAGTGGGGAGACTGGAAGCCAAGCCGTGCTCCGGCTGCCGTGTTATCCCGCCTCCTCCTGGCCGCGGCTCAGAACTTGGGCTCCTCCGGGGTGAGAGCGCCAGCCATGTCCTGGTCAGAGAGCCCCGCCTCCAGGACCGGAATGAGGGAGTCATCCATGTCACTGCTGGTGGCGGACTGAGGCTCACCTGGGGACACGGGGATGGGGGGACATGGGGCTTCCTGATGGAGGACCGAGCAGAAGGGCAGAGACAAGCTCACGCATATAGACATCATACATATGCCATTCATCCATACTGTCCCTAAGACCATCCATCCATCTAGACACACCTCCTGTCATCCATCCATCCATCCATCCATCCATCCATCCATCCAGCCCACACACATCCACAGGCACACAATGTGCAGGTTGGAACACAGCCCCAGTGACGAGGGGCAAACTGTTACTGTAGTGTTACAGGAAGCCTGAGGAAGCGTTTCCAGAAGAGGGCAGTGTGGAGCAGACCTCACACAGGCTGAGACACAGGGTGCTCTGTCAGACACACAAAGTGCTGCTTTCAAGACCGTACTGTTAAGGAGCTGACGAGACCTGATGACGGGCATCGATTTAAAAACAATGCAAAGGCCAAGGACAGGGCTAAAACAGGGGGAGGGACATGAAACTAGGGTCTGGGAGTGCATTCTGGGGGGACCCCTGATGACCTCACCTGTGTAGTTATGTGTGACGGGGGGGGGGGGTCACCTGACTTCCAACACCCACCAAGCGCTGCTACTAGGCAGCCAGGTGGAAAACTGTATGTATGGATGTCAGAAAATTAAGACAGATCACAGTGCAGACTGTCCGTTTCGGTCCAGTGGATCACTGACTATCTGAGCTGCAGTGATTCTCCCATCCTGGCATCTGAGAGGTGCTGCTATCTGCAGCTGGCCAAACTGCCTTTCTCAGATATGCTCAAAGCTCTTGAAGGTTACTGCTTCAGAACACATCACACGTAGCAGCAAATCCCCAATACTTCCAGCATTAAGAGATTTAAACCCATAAGAGACCTCTTATAGTACTGGTACTGTTTGATTCAGTCTTTAACGGAGAATGACAGCCAAAATAAGTGTCTCTTTTTGAGTGCAGCAAAAATGCAGCCATAAGGTGTCACAGTGGGACCAGCCTTTTCCTGAGCAGCTGCTATGCCATTCAGTCGATGGTGACCCTTCAAAAGCCTTTGCTGACCAGAAATAGGGTGTTGTGAATATAGTTACTATAGATTTCCAGAACTGCCATTAAGTTTACTTGGGTGTAACCAATAAATGACCTGGTAATACGAGCTAATCGCTAACAGCTGGCGGGGGCTCAGGGTAGAGGATTGAGCAGAATGCTGGCCTGGTGTCTGAGCAGGCCTGGGCCTGTCCTCACTGCAGGGCCCAGGTTGGAGAGCAGGTCAGTGGTGAGGATGCAGCTCCTGCAGCTCCCAAAGCCCCCAACAGAGCTATGTGTACTGGAGCTGTCTGCCCCGTCGTAATCAGTTAGGAGCCAATTTGGGTTTGGAAGTGCAAGCGATGGCAGAACTGTGATTGGCAAGAATTAGGCCACAGAGCTGAGATTAGAGCCAGGGGGGTTGGACTATTGGAGCTTTCCCTGGCATACGATGTTTTAGGTCGCTTACCAAATCCCTCATACCACGTCCAATTGGTGGAAAACGTATTTTCTTACTTCAGGATGGGAATTTGAGTGGAAAGTACAGGCCTAAGTGAAGGAAATCCTCACCATTTGGGGAACAATGGTCACTTTACAAAGGGTCTGCTTTGGCAGGTGGAAATAAAGCCCCTCCCACAAAGAAAGAACCAACACCTCACTGGGCTTCATGGAAAACAAACATTTCCATGCGTCAGAACAGAGTTGAACTAGAGGGGGTGTCATGATGAAGGCTCCATTAGCTAAACTGCTGGCACAAATGAAGCCAGCTAGTCATTAACACAAGCCTCCAAATAAATTTGGCCCAGCTAACAGGAACTGGGCTGTGGCAGATTAAACCCATCCAAACCCACAATCCGCACAGTGGACCTGAGCGAGGCTCCTTAGGCACGTGGACTCACACCCACAGAACAATGAATCCTGCTGCTGGGGTAACAGCTGGTAGCAGCTCTCCAAGGCTCAGTAAATGGCAATCAGAGCACACTGAGAAGAGGCATATTATGGTGCACTGAGGCACAAAACTGCTCTGAAGTCAGATAATATCAACATGTTCAGCATTCGATCTACCTGCTCTATAGGAGATGCATAAATACTGTACAATAACACCTTAAGGCATAACTACTGGGCCTTTGACACCCTCACACTAAGAGATCATGGATCAGATCAGTTCAGCAACTTAACTGCTACACCCCCCACTGGGTCACAAAACTTACTGCTGGCCATCATGAGGCTCTCTCCTGCCTGGGACAGAAGTTCTGAGTCCCGGTAGACCTGAGGAAGTCGGATCATCCTTGCAGCTGGGTCCAAAATAACTGCACTCTCGTTCAGGGTGATGTCACTGGACCTTGTCGCTGGATTTGTGGGCGGCTCGCCAACAGAGGTCTCGTAGTCCAGGGGAATGTCATCCATGAAGTCGGCATTGGGCTGGGGACAGGTCAGACAAAGCCACCGGAAGGTGACAATGGGTGGGAGGCAAATGGGGGAGAGGTGGGGACTCAACAGGGAAAGGAAGAGAGAGGGAGAGACCTACAGGGATACCAAGGGCTTTCAGGATGTTTATCTTGCACATAGGACAGGTCCGGTGTTCTAGGAGCCAAGGGTCTATGCAGCTCTTGTGGAAGAGATGCCTGGGAAGAGAAAGCAGCCAGCATTCAGGGAGAATGGTCCTTCTGACACAAACCTCTTGGGGAGCCATCGTCATACAAACAAAGAACAGCTCTCCCACAGGACAAGCTGTAAGACAAACTTTCCGTGCAGAAAGAGATTAAGAGCATTTCATGGGATTTACGGTGTGGTGGGTCACAGTAAAAGGAGTGCTACTGTAAACTCCAGTGACCTGTAAGTAATGCATCATGGGAAATGGAAATCTCACACTTTACAGTACCTGCAAGGTAGTATTCGTACGACATCGTTCGGTTTGTAGCCTTCGATGCAGACGGCGCAGTTGTCAAAATCCAACTCTGTCTCCTGAAACAAGAGTTGACATGTACAATAGGGCAGGCCATCAAAAAAATGAAAAAAAGTCTCAGCTACACAGCGAGACACATGGTGCTTTGTTACACTTCACATCGTGAAGCTCTATGCAAAATTTCAGCCCGATTCAGCAATACTTACAGGTTCCCCGAAATGTCAGCTTGCATCAGGTCCGTGCTAAATGACACTGCCGAATGATGACAGCCCTTGCCACAGAATTTAACCCGTGTCTTATGAAGGATGAATTACAAAAGCAGTATCTTCTAAATGTAGCTAAGATGCTCTCAGCTACAGAATATGTTTTCCTTTGAACTTTGCATTCAGTTGTACCACTGCCAATTGTGGTGAATTTGTTTTTTTAAAGTTTTTTTTGTGTTCCCATGCTGTTTAGACATATAATAAGTTTGTTTAAACATTTCCAGCTGTAAGATATCTGCTGACAGATGGTCATATACATTCACCTCAGTCGCATTGGTGCAGAGAAGAGTCACTTTTGGGGATCCCTAAATTCAGGACTAGTGACTGCAAAATTCTATCCATGAATTCTCTGCAGTAAATCGTACAAGCGTGCAGTGCGTTTCAAATTTGATGGAGCTTCTTATGATTTTGGACCACCTTAATGTACAACCTATACAAACGACTAACAACCCGGCTAACTAGTCTAAGGCTAAAAAAGGAAGACTTCGTTTGTAAGTTCATTTAGTGCTCAGAACTCACGTTAACTTTACGTGCTAACACTTCAGGCACTCTAAAGTCCTTCAAAACATCACATCTGTCTCATATGACTCACACTTCTCTTGCCCTTTTGTTTGATAAATACTGCTGATAACTGATAGCAAAAATGACCAGACAGATACTGCTTTTAACTTCTGTGCTCAGCTGACCCAAAATTAGTAAACAGAATAACCGATTGGTGATCAGTCAGCCGGCAGAAATGTAGCAGGTCCTGTAACTGAGAAGCAGCCTTCTTTTGGTGGGGTCAGAGCCCAGTACAACAAATACTGCGTTAAGATAACATTACTACAGCATAACAGTAGGCCATCATGATTGTGCGATTACACTGTATCAGCATGCTGTATGCAAACCAGCCAGAAACAGTGAACACGCTTCAGGGGAATGGGGCACTAGGGCTAACTGCTGACACACGTCACCCAGACATGCCTATGCTCCAAAGCTCAGGCGCCCAAACCGTGGGCATTACCTTGTCTCCTTTCCTGATGGTCCGGACTTGCAGCTTGCTGATGGCTTTCTTCGCCGCGTCCCCAAGGCGTCTCTATGTGAGACACAAGCGTGATACCTATAGTTAGCGACTCGACATAGTATCATGTCCAGTCATGTTCAAGGAATACAGAATGTGCACAGAGGACAGTTTAACCAACTACCGCAAACGCATTTGGTAAGAATTGGAGAATGGCTCAAGCAGATGGCTCACCGATGAACACGCAGCTACATTTTAAGGTAATAACTAGTCAGAGCTAATTAGAAGCTGCATGCTGCAATATCACCTGTAAAGCTGCTTGGCAGAACACAGGAGTGCACGGTACATATTACGTAAAGTTTAACCGATGCAGCCAGAAATGGCAAGCACTTGACCAAAGCCCATGGATCCAGCCTTGGCCCGGCAGAACGTGCAGATCTTCCTAGGAAAAAGCAAATTCCAAAAGCTGTAGCGGAGGAGCTGCCAATCAACAGTAGGATTAACAACTTGGGGGCGCTCATCTACAGCAGGATGTGGTGAGTTTGGCCAGGTGTCAAACTCACAGCTGGGGAGGTGTGAGGCCACAGTGTCACACAAGTGGAATCACAAAGCATGACAGACGATAGCTTATGATACAGGACGCTCAGGGTAAACATCGCCTTAACCCATACTGGAACTCGAAGCATCGTCCAAAACACAGCTGACCCCTGCCAAACTCTAGCATTTCAAATAAACACTGTTTTTGCTAGAATTGCACAATGACCTTCTGGGACAAACAGGACATGCACGTAATTCTGAACATGTGACAGACAGAGGACACCATGAGCGTTTGTTTCCATTATAGTGACAGACAGGTTGACATAACCAGACACAATCTTGAGAAAACACATTCCAAGCAGTCAGCCAGCTTTCGTTGTCCCGGTGCTTCCACTGTCTGGCCTGGCAGATTCTTAGTAACGGGTCATCCACCCACCCATCCACGTTATTCCGGGGCCAGTGAGGTGTAGCCCTTCCCATAGAATGGGAAGCCCCAAGGAGAGAGTGTACCTGGTTTCTGTCGCGGGCGTTGGCATAGCGGAACCTCTGGATGTAGTAGAAGACGAGCCAGGCCAGGGAGATGATCATCAGCACAATGAAGGAGATGGAGACAAAGACGACGGAGGTGCGGCTGATAAACTTCTGCAGGTTGCGTGTGCCGACGGCGATGTGCACCATTACTGTTATGTTCCGCTCAAGCAGGCCCACCAGCTTCACTCCCTTGTATTCGGGGATCATTATGGCCACGATGTCCCCGGTTCCTGAGAGCAGAGAAGGTGCACAGCTTAGACACGCGATGGGAATGGCTGCCAGCAAAGCTTTCCTGAGGTTTCCTCGCGAGCTGAAGGCCAGGCTCGGCTCTTCTGACATAACAGCACACAAAAATGCACAGTCCTGGTATATCAGCACTGGAAGCAAATTCCTGACAATAAACACAGGCTTTAAATTTGAACCAAAGAAAGCAAAAAGCCTTGTAGGAAGTACATTAGGGTGGCAACTTTAATTAAATGAAAATGAGACCAGAGTAACTAGTTGTGAGACTCCAGCCGCGTTGGAACTAAAGAGCAAGCGGGGATTTCATACTAGGATATAGCGGATACCTAGCCCATACTCCTGCTCAAGAACGATGTTCACATGGCAAACAGACCAGTCTTCCTCAGTACACCCATTTCAGGTGAAACTAACATTATTCATAACCTCTTGCTATATCAGGACAACCTTTTGCAGGTATGAATTCTTTAAATACCACCCCATGCCACCACTCAACAAGGACACACGGGCACACATGAAACTACCGGCTTGGGTACAGCTCCTCGATTTAATGGGCAAACGAGTTTGTTAATAACCAAAGACACAGGAGGTGAACAGCTTGTGTCCACTTTACCAGACATTCTTTTAGTAAACCAGGTTAGTCCTATTGAAAAGTACCATCTGAACAGGACTAGAGCCATTCTTATAGAAATCAGCTGCTTTGAGAGCCGGTGAGAAATCACATAGCAGATGTATCGATCCTCTCCTGCCATACCAAAAACACTCACCTGTTCACACCTCAGTCTTGTCATTTATAGAATCGCTCTAAATGCTCACAGTACTCACAGAGAGGAAAGGATCAGAGCAGAAGAGGGAATCTCACACCGATCTGTTAAGCCAATGTCTAATGAGAACAACCTATCACTGTGACCAAACTCAGCTCAATACACAACATTCAAAAAAGCAAGGGGAGTGTGGGGATACATGCATAACATTTCATGCCGGTGATGCTATGAACGGAAAGTCTAATAAACAGGTACACCAGCAATAGCACAGCCAAGGTGCTGATGTAGATTTGCGACCCCTGAGAGTATAGCCAACAAACAACCTCCACCCTCAGAGGCTCACTGAACTGGAAGTACATCCACACCATAAAATGCAACACAACAGTACAAATCTACTGAGTCTACCAAAACCAAAACTGAAAATGACAGAGGGGGGAGGGGCCAATGCTTCCAAATCCTTTCATCATAAAGGCTTCAAGGTTCAAGAACAGCCTCACACGAAGCCCCAGTGGTCATTTTCCCTCCAATACCGAGGTGCTTCAAGAGTTTGTGGTGCATTACAACTGACTGGCATAACAACCAGAAACTGCCTTAAGGATTGGGTATTGCAGCAGCGAGATGGGGGAGGGGCCACAAAACCAGATATATTTTTTTAATAAAAAAAATTAACTTCTTTGCATCAGTCAAAATTGAAGAGGTTACACTGAGACAAAACTGAGCAGAGATGGAAGACATTTTGTGCCAGGTCCAACATGTACCTTCAACATGGCAAGAACGAAGAACCAGCCCCAACGTCACAAGAATTATTCCTCTTTTTGAAATGAAATAGCAGCTACAAGAGATCACATAGACCAGGGGCTTCAAAGACATATTCTAAATGAGCTACAGTTAGATCAGTGGCCATGTGAGTAAAGTCTAAAGAGTCGTAAACACAAATAAGCAAATCAATCACTTCATATTTATCACATTCCAACTAATTCCACAGATGAATAAAAGTGACACAGCACTGGTAGGTTTCACCAATAAAAGCCAAGCAAATTGCATTTAAATTTGAACTGTGCAAGGCCATGGGATCCTTTGCATTTGCTTAATCATGATTTAAATTTGCTTTAACAACCCTTCCAGAGAGGGGTCACATTATGTGTGTGAATTAATGGGATGACTGAATTGCTAAGTGACTGGTGCACCTGTGAACTGGATGTATTAAACTGATTTGCACTCCATTGCCAAAACACATCTTATTCACAGATTCAACATCCTACATGGAGATAAAAGAGACCTTCAAAAAGGGCTCATTGTAAATGAGGGGCTCCTGTGCAGTCACGGCCTCCACCAGCTGCTGCTACTGCAGCCTCACAGGAAGCTCAGGAGATTAGAGAATTTCCTGAAAAGTTCAACTACCAAACCAGCAAAATTTCCTGCACATGCAGTGTCATGAAAAAGTATTCGCCCCCTTCCTGAATTCCTCTATTTTATTAAGAACACTTAATTGTTTCTCTCCAAACAAATTTAGTATAAGACAAAAGACAGCCTGAGTAAACACAATGTATAGTTGTCAAGTGATCATGTGATTTATTGAAGAACAAAAACTCCCCAAAACCTATATCACTTGCGTGAAAAAGTAATTGCCCCCTAAGCTTAATACTTGGTTGGGCTACCTTTAGCACCAACAACTGTAATCAAACGCTTCTGATAACAGGAGCTCAGGCTTTTGCATCACTGTGGAGAAATTTTGGCCCACTCTTTTCTACAAATTTCTTTTAATTCAATCACATTGGAGGGATTTTGACTATGAACTGCCCTTTTCATCTCAATGGGGTTCAGGTCAGGACTTTGACGAGGCCACTCCAAAATTTTAATTTTTTTTTTTTCTTCAGCCATTCAGAACTGGACTTGCTCTTATGCTTCAAAACTCGTGGTTGATGGGAGTATCCTGAATTAACCAATCAATGCTAGCTCTAAACAAGGCTTTAAAACCTGTGGTTGGTGGGAAGATCCTGAATTAATCAATCAACGTAAGCACAAAATGAGGCTTTGACTGGTAACTCAGGATACTCCCACCCACCACGGGTTTTGAAGCATTATTTGTCCCATCACTACTTTGCTGTAATTATAGAATGTAATCTATGCTATCTATATACATAACCCAGCCACTGGGGGTGCATGGGCCAATGTATTCCTTCATGCCAGTCCCAAGCCCAGACAAATGTGGAGGGTAACATCAGGAAGGGCATCTGGTGTAAAATTTTTGGCCATATCAAATATGCGGACAACAACAAAGATTTCCATACCGGGTCGGTCGAGGCCTGGGTTAACAACAACCGCCACCCAGTACGGTTAGCCAACAGGGTGCTGGTGGAAATTAGGCTACTGTTGGCCGAAGCCGAAGGACAGGGGGAAAAAGTGTCCGGAGATAGGAGGAGAGGAGAAAGGTTAGTAGAGTGGAAGTGAGGGTAGGAACTTTGAATGTTGACAGTATGACCGGTAAAGGGAGAGAGCTAGCTAATATGATAGAGAGAAGGAAGGTCAATATACTCTGCGTGCAAGAAACCAGATGGAAGGGGAGTAAGGCCAGGTGTATCAGAGGTGGGTTCAAATTGTTCTACCATGGTGTAGATGGGAGGAGAAATGGGGTAGGGGTTATCCTGAAGGAACAGTATGCCAAGACTGTGTTGGAGGTGAAAAGAATGTTGGACAGAGTGATGAGTATGAAGCTGGAAATTGAATGTGTGATGATGAATCTTGTTAGTGCATTTACTCCGCAAGTTGGGTGTGAGATGGATGGGAAAGAAAAATTCTGGAGTGAGTTAGATGAAGTGGTGGAGAGTGTACCCAAGGGAGAGAGACTGGTGATTGGGGCAGATCTCAATGGACATATTGATGAAGGGAACAGAGGGGATGAGGAGGTAATGGGTAGGTATGGTGTCAAGGAGAGGAATGCAGAAGGTCATATGGTAGTGGATTTTGTGAAAAAAGATGGACATGGCTGTGGTGAATACATATTTTAAGAAGAGGAAAGAACACAGAGTGACATATAGGAGTGGAGGCAGATGCACACAGGTGGATTATATCCTATGCAGGATGATCAGTCTGAAGGAGACTGGAGACTAAAGTGGTGACAGGGGAAAGAGTAGTTAGGCAGCATAGGATGGTGGTCTGTAGGATGACTTTGGAGATCAAGAGGAGGAGGAGAGTGAGGGCAGAGCCAAGGATCAAATGGTGGAAGTTGAAAAAGGAAGACTGTAAGGTGGAGTTCAGGGAGGAGTTAAGACAGGCACTGGGTGGCAGTGAAGACTTACCAGATAGCTGGGTAACTGCAGCAGAAGTGGTAAGAGAGACAGCTAGAAAGGTGCTCGGTGTGACATCTGGTCAGAGGAAGGAAGACAAGGAAACCTGGTGGTGGAATGAGGAAGTACAGGACAGTATACAGAGGAAGAGGTTGGCGAAGAAGAAGTGGGATAGTGAGAGAGATGAAGAAAGTAGACAGGAGTACAAAGAGACGAGGCGTAAAGCGAGGAGAGAGGTGGCAAAGGCTAAAGATAAGGCATATGGCAAGTTGTATGAAAGGCTGGACACTAAGGAGGGAGAAAAGGACCTGTACTGATTGGCTAGGCAGAGGGACCGAGCTGGGAAAGATGTGCAGCAGCTTAGGGTGATAAAGGATAAGGATGGGAACGTACTCACAAGCGAGGAGAGTGTGTTGGGCAGATGGAAAGAGTGCTTTGAGGGGCTGATGAATGAAGAGAAATTGGGAGAGAGAGAAGATTAGATGATGTGGGGATAGTAAATCAGGAAGTGCAATGGATTAGCAAGGAGGAAGGACAGCTAGGAAGAGGATGAAGAACGGAAAAGCTGTTGGACCAGATGACATACCTGTGGAAGCACGGAGGTGTTTCGGAGAGATGGCAGTGGAGTTTCTAACCAGATTGTTTAACGCAATCTTGGAAAGCAAGAGGATGCCTGAGGTGTGGGGAAGAAGAGTACTGGTACCAATTTTTAAGAATAAGGGTGATGTGTAGAACTGTAGTAACTACAGAGGGATAAAATTGATTAGCCACAGCATGAAGTTATGGGAAAGAGTAGTGGAAGCTAGGTTAAGAAGGGAGGTGATTAGTGAGTAAGTATGCTCTAGAAAGGAGAGGAATGAAGGTCAGTAGGACAAAGACAGAATACATGTATATGAATGAGAGGGAGGACAACAGAATGGTGAGGATGCAGGAAGTAGAGCTGGCGAAGGCAGATGAGTTTAAATACTTGGGGTCAACAGTTCAG
The DNA here is from genome assembly GCA_009936485.2 of Gymnarchus niloticus. NCBI lineage: Eukaryota > Metazoa > Chordata > Actinopteri > Osteoglossiformes > Gymnarchidae > Gymnarchus > Gymnarchus niloticus. The sequence goes on from JAACJT020000013.1 coordinate 4,712,073, forward strand.
AGTAACGGGGAGTGCAGAAAAGAGGTGAAGAAGAGAGTACAGGCAGGGTGGAGTAGAGTGTCAGAAGTGATTTGCGATAGACAAGTACTACTAAGAGTGAAAGGGAAGGTCTACAAGATGGTAGTGAGACCAGCTATGTTATATGGGCCGGAGACGGTGGCACTGACAAAAAGACAGGAGGCAGAGCTAGAGGTGGCAGAGTTAAAGATGTTAAGATTTGCATTGGGTGTGATGAAGATGAACAGGATTAGGAATGAGTATATTAGAGGGTCAGCTCAGGTTGGACGGTTTGGAGACAAAGCCAGAGAGGCGAGATTGCGTTGGTTTGGACATGTACAGAGGAGAGATGCTGAGTATATTGGGAGAAGGATACTGAGGATGGAGCTGCCAGGCAAGAGGAAAAGAGGAATGCCAAAAAGGAGGTTTATGGATATGGTGAGAGAGGACATACAGGTGGTTGGTGTGATAGAGCAGGATGCGGAGGACAGGAAGAGACGGCGACAGCTGACCCGTTGTGGCGACCCCTGACAGGAGCAGCCGAAAGAAAATGATGATTATATATACACATATATATGATCCCTGGAGCCTCTCTCTGCGTGAGCGGGGGGAAACGATGCAAAAAGAATAAACAACACTAACCTTTCTATCCCTACAGCCACCTCCGGCTCTGCAACAGGTACAGATACCGATGGAGTGTCTGGGACTCCTATTCCCGCTAGAAAGCCAGATTGTTTTGGGTGCCTTCGTGGGACTCGTCATTTTCAGAAACAAAACCCCGTAATCTACGACACATCTGAGTTATGTTGCAATCACTAAGTAACACCGGAAACTTGTAAATGACAGAGATTTCGATGGGCCTTTACATCTGTACCGAAATGCAGGCGTAATTGTACATCAGTCTCTAATCAGATGGGCTTCCGCTGGTGCCAACTTGCCTGAATGGGGCATGGTGATGGTTTCGTTGGCAGAGCCCACGTTAAAAATAACCACGGCCGACGCGTTCTGCAAGGCGGCGTTGCGGATCTTCTCCTTAAAAGTACAGTTTCCCTGCCGTATTAAGGCGATCCACGACGACGCCTGGGCTGGCACTGCGAACCGGGCGCTGGGGTCGCACGCCTGCCGCTCCTGCGGGAGAGAGGGCATAGCCAGCACCCCTCGGGCGTCCTGCTTCGGAGACTGCTCGCCGTAGCGCCCGCACTCCGTTCGCTCCGTCCGCACCTCGGAGGTTAGCGGGTCCGAGTAGGTGATGTTTACCAGCGCCGTGTACCATTCCTCCTTCTCGGCTACGGTGAAGTCCAGGCATGGCAGGCGTACGAAGCAGAAGGAGAGCAGCCATGTCGACAGCGCCAGGCTGCGGCAGGCTCGGATGAGGGAGCCGACCATGTTTGAGCCGGCAGCTGTCCAGCGACCCCCGCCCCCCGATAGCTTTTGGACTGCTCGCCTTTCTTTTCTTTATCTCCTCGTATCCCCCTTCCCGTCAGTTCGTCTCGCTCTCAGCACAACGGCCACATGCAGTAATATCTTCAACACCACTGCTGTTTATTCGCATTTACACCGAGATATCCTTTATGCTCCAGCCGCCTTCTTAAGCTTTCAATATTGAGAACTCTGTATGTGGTGGTGTTATTAAATAGCGCCACCTATGGGAGGTCGATGACATTTTATCTTTGTTTACTTTTACGGAGGAGGAAGAAGAAAACAATTAAATATTTTAATAAATAAAATGCGTCTAAACACGCACTTGTTTGAATAACTGGTTTTGACAATTGACCGCCCAAGCTATTCTCGGTGCAGTGACACGACACAGGAACCAAAGATGCATGAACACTCATTCAACCGGAATATAAATACAGCGGACCGGAAGCGCGTCGCGCCACTTCTCTGATGAGAGGTCTGGTTTTTTTTTTTTTGCATTTATCGTGTGGTGGATTACCCAAGGTAATGTCAATACGTCATTCGTGATTTTTTTCTCCCAAAATACGTTTATTGCTATGTGATTTCTGCTTATTAAGGACAAACAGAGGTCAAACAGGAGGTGATGGCAGGAGGCGAAATATAGATAGAAAGCTAAGAACTGTAGTTGGTAGTCAGGGAAGTAGACTCGTGGTTAAGGGAGGGTCTTCGGGTTGTACTTTTCGGCAGTGTGGCGTCATTTATCCGTATTTATTTCAATAAAATGCATGCCTCTCGAGTGAGTAATGTATACAACGACACTGTATGTACCATCAAAAAGCATTCGTGGAATAGCACAACGCATTGCATAGGTCACCTATCTAGCTATCCATTTTCTAAAAGCTTATCCTGATCAGGGTTGCTTGGGTAGAGCCCGCGTTCACCTGTTAAAGGTTATTGTCAGTGTCTTCCGCCTCATACTGATGCACCTTTCAGAACAGGATTTTGACTGGTATTCCGTAAGGCGACATGTAGCTCTGCGGAGTAGGGGTCTGTGTCCTTGTCCGTGTCTTGGGTTCGAATCCTGTCGTTAACAGCGTAATCATATCACTGTTGGGTCATTTGTCTGGCTGACCGTGCATCCTGACTTCCTCTCATTTGTATTTACACATGCTTGCTTGTGTCTCGTAAAAAGCAAAATGGTGAATGGGAAAGCCAAAGGATTCATATGTAGGCCCACTCGAACAAATGCAGTGTCATTTTTATGTCTTGTGACAGTGTAGATTGTCATATCAGAGATAACTATAGTAGTAATGATGGACTGGAACTCATTGATAGAGAATGTTAAAAAAATCCTTTGCAGTAAAGAGATTTTGGATAGAGCAGATTGCATTTTTAATACTATGCTTGATGAATAATGAAGAAAATAATCCCCATTATTGTTGGGACAAAGCTTGTAGAATTTATGATGACATATATAGTTCTCTCAGCATTTTGCATGATGATGCATGTTTGGTGCCTAAGACCCCAATTAACATATACCTAATTTGTACAAGGTACTTAGAAATTCTTTGGTTTTTACGAACTCCACCTTGCTCCCCATGAAAGTTAGGGTTTGGGGTCAGAGTGTAGGTCAGCCAGTGTTGCTGGAGCATTTGGGGTTAAGGGCCTTGCTCAAGGGCCCAAAAGCAATTTGAATACTCTACTGGCCATGGGAATCAAACTCACAACCTTCCAGGCACCTATGTCCATCTGTAACCCGCAAAGCCCCATATTGTTCCCATTATCCTGCTTGCTTATCATGCAGTTGTGAAAGATGCCGAAGAAGAAGACGGGCGCACGTAAGAAAGCTGAAAATCGCAAGGAACGGGAGAAGCAAAACCGCGCCAACAGGGAACATGTCGACGTGGCGAAGCACCCCAGCAATGCAGCAATGGTATGTTCCTTTACTAATGAACTGTGGACCTCCCCATTACTGAAAGCCACGCCTTCTCAAAAGTACACATGCAATTTTCTCAAGAAAAGGAGCCTGTGCTGATATTGATTGAGTGGTTGAGTGCCATGGTCTCTACTGTAACTCTAATGTGAGGTCCCTGTATGGTTTCATTTTCTTCCAGTTTTGAAAATCTGTAAACGTTTCATACCTGCTGTGTAGTGCTGAAACAAATATCTAAGATACTTTATATATTAAAATCTTTTAGTATTTCAGATGAAAAATTTGCATTTGAATAACTGCTTAGTAACTGATAAATGCTAGGGACCTGTCAGTACCACTTACTCATCTTCGATACTGACACTACAGTACCTTACTTACAGTATATAAGCCACGATACTGATGCCGATCTGATAGTCTTTTTGTTTCTGCTTAAACAAATTTTCTGCCGTGTGTAATACAGCCATCTAAAAATGCTCAAACTGTGAAACCAATACCCTAATCCCCTAAATGAATAATTCCAAAATGAAATGCTGATTTGGCAGTGTGAAGCAAGGCTTATGTGTATTGTATCAGATTTTAACTTAATTTTTTCCTGATAACCGATCCAGTGTTTTTGGTCAGTATCCAGATCAGCACATCCCAAATCAATATTTGGTTACTCCAGTACTGGAAAATTCATATACAGTTCATATTGTCACTGCTAGGTAGCAAGGGAGCTAATAATAAGCTAATGACTGTGCATTCACAGCAGATCGACATTTTAACTATGGGGGAAACAAATACAAACTCATGTTTCAGAATCTGTCAGTGTCGTAACAGGCTAAACTCAGATTTTTGCTGTTTGTCTTCATAAGTAGCCTGTTTCTTTTTCTTTTATGAAGCCGTAGACACCTCCTAATAACGCAGACAGAACAAACAAACAAAAATCATGCATGTGATGAGATGCATCACTCTGTACTGCTATTGGGAACATGGTTTAATATCATAGCAGAGACATAATTCCGCTTAAAAAATCCTTATTCATTTGACATGAGCATGCTTTGTGCCTGTATTTATTTATTGTGAATCAGCTTTGAGCCCAGCTCACGTTAACATGCTGACATGTTTGCATTGCAATGCAGCACTCTGGAAATGAATTGTTTTGAGAAATAATCATGGCAAGTGTTCAACTGCACATAGGTTAATACACAACTGGAAGCTTTGTGCTCATTTATTGAAAATAAATTTAACTGTTCTTGCAACTCTTTTGGTTGAAAAGTTTTTATATTGAAATTTAATGTTAAGATGGACATCATATTTTTATTAAAAATTATACACATGCAAATGTTTGTGTCCTCATTTTCTAAAAACTGAATATTTGAAAATAAAAAAATTGGTTGGCTGTAGCCCTGCCGCTATGCCTAAGGAGAGCATTTGTGTTCTAACATGATTCTGAATCCCGCTTCAATTCGTGTTTGTCACCACTGTCCATTTGTTTTACAGGAATGTGACAAGTGCCAAAGGTAAGCCATCCCCTTTAAAGGAATCTCTCCAGTTGTCATGATCGGATAACAGGGAACTTAAGTTGACAAAGATGTCTTTTTCTAACGCTGTTTTTGTAGCCAGGAAGTGTAAAGCATTAAATGAAGATGTTTAACTACAGCAAAGGTTGATACTTTTGGGGAGTCTTAAACAGACGTCACTGACAGGGGAATGTGCTTACAGCATTTTTACTGGGCAATTTCCTCTCTTTCTTCCCCTCTGCTTGAATGAAAAGACGGCAGAAAAACAGGGCTTTCTGCTACTTCTGTGCCTCTGTGCAGAAGCTGCCCATGTGTGCCCAATGCGGTGAGGCACTTCATCTCTGCTTTTATTTCATTTGACTTAGTCTCCTTATTACTGCTGGCTGCCTTGTGCTTACACAGTTTATTAAATGGAGGTACAAATTATCCAAGTGTGCAGTCATTTTATTTTTATTGTTCAAATTTTTTTGTTCCAAGCACGTGTTCCCGAGAGTTTTCCAGAAAAGTAATATGTCATATTACATCAAGTATATGCATATTTACTTAAACGGTTTGAATAATATCAACAGTGAATACATTTCCGAGATGGCTCAGTAGTAATTACGAGTAGATGTTTTACTCAAAAGGTGTACATGTGTTGTGTAACTAAGTCCTACCTGTTGGTTTTAGTCTGTTTATCTATTGTTTGTTTCCTTTGTTTTCTGTAAAGGGAAGACTAAATGCATGAAGTCATCTGACTGTGTTATTAAGCACCCAGGGATCCACAGCACAGGTTTAGCCATGGTGGTAAGTCGTCTGCTTTAACCCATTTACTGCTTACAGATGAATGCTGTAGTGTCTGTGGTGTGGCAGTGATATTCCCTGAAACTCACGGCGTGGCTCGTGTGGGTTTCTCATACACTCAGTTAGCATTCCCTGTACTTAAAATGGGGACCAAAAGTCTGAGACCGCTAGTGAAAATGATTTTGCATTCTTTTCTAATTTGATGCAAAATTGTTCATTGCAGGTTGTATTATCAGCATCACAGTTTCAGTAAAATTTGAAAAAAAATTCATGAATTTCAGAATGCCTGTTCCCCTTTTGCTTTAATGACCGTGTGTACTGATGCTGGCGTGGACTTCACAGATTTGTGCAGAACCTGATGATCCACGTTATCCCAGCATGATCTGAGAATGTTCCAAAAAGCATCTTGTGATGTGTTTAAATGCTTGGCTTTCTCAGTCCTCGAGTACCCTCAATAAATGGGGTTGAGGTCAGGTGACTGTGGGGGAAAGTCAATGACGGTCTGTACACCTTGCTTTTTTTGGTCTTCAAGTAGTTCTTGCAAAGTGTTGAGGTGTGTTTGAGGTCATTATCCTCCTGCAGTATGAACCCTTCTCCACACAGATCCAAACCAGAAGGTGTAGCATGTTGCTGAAGAATGGAGGGGTACTTTTCCTTTGTCAGGGTGTAGTTGATTTGGAGCAGATATCCAACTCCAGAGTGGGCAAATCTCCCCCAGACTCGAATCCCCGTGCCACCATGTTTCATTGTTGTGATACACTGTGGTATCGATCTCTCTTCTGTATGTCTCCTACATAGACCACCGTTCAAAAGTTTGAAGTCACTTAGAAATTTCCTTGTTTTTGAAAGAAAAACAAGCTTTTTGTCCATTAAAACAACATCAAATTGATCAGAAATACAGCGTAGACATTGTTTCAGTTAAACATCATTATTTCTATCTTTGCCAATGACTGTATTTTATGTAGGCCTATTTTGTTATATTTCCTGTTCAAACTCATTTAATCTATGTTGTCATGGAAAACAAGGAAATTTTTAAATGACCTCAAACTTTAAACAGTAGTGTAATCCATTCTGTCCCTGTCATAAATGTCAGACTTCATTGGTATATAGGACTTTTGCCCAGTGATCCATTATGCAATGCTGCTGTAACTTATTTCCAGGATTAAGAGGGAAAAATGCAGATTTTTTTTTTTTTTTATGTGGTCTTTGACTTTTGGACCCCACTCTACATCCACCGTCTCCAGGGGGCAGTGTGCGACTTCTGTGAAGCCTGGGTGTGCCATGGGAGGAAGTGCCTAGGCACGCACGCCTGTACCTGTCCCCTTTCCGATGCGGACTGCATCGAGTGTGACCGGAGCGTGTGGGAGCACGGTAAGGAGACGACCTGTCGGGATCTGCCTTGGGAGGCGCTTCCTTAAAGGGCCACTCACGCCCCTCTCTGCTGCAGGTGGACGGATTTTCCGCTGCTCTTTCTGCCAGAACTTCCTCTGTGAGGACGACCAGTTTGAACACCAGGCCAGCTGTCAGGTCCTGGAGGCCGAAACGTTCAAATGTGAGTGGGAACAGACGCAATGTCTTCCTCAGACGTACTTGTATTGTTTGCTAGTATTCTATCATTGCCCTCATTGCTTACTTTCATCGTTTACTTGAATATTGTTATCCGTAGGTGTCTCCTGCAACCGTCTAGGCCAGCACTCATGTCTGCGCTGCAAGGTAAGTGGATTCCAACGTGCTTTTTGTCCTTCATGGTGCCACGTCCCTCAGCCACCCCCAATAATGCCAGCTGCCTTCCCCTCGACCTCTCCCAAGGCCTGCTTCTGTGATGAGCATGCTCGAAGTAAAGTCTTCAAACAGGAGAAAGGCAAAGCGCCGCCGTGTCCCAAATGCGGACATGAAACCCAAGGCACCAAAGACCTCAGCATGTCCAGTAAGTATCACTTGGCGACTATTATGGGATGGAGAGGAGGAACGACCCTCTTGTGTTATTCCATGTTTCTGTGCATCATGTATTGTGCCGGTATGATAATTGTCTTTGCGGATGTAAAGCTACATTTATAATCGAGTGCAGCTAATTATGTGAAATCAGCTGGGCTTCCATGGCATTGAATTATGTCAGATATATCTTGTGTTTCTGCTGCAGTCTGGCAGAGCAAATGTTAGCGTGACTGCACGGATTCGGAGCCATTCAGTCCAGACACACATGTGGAAGTCATCTGTAAAGACCAGTGATTGTGTCTTATCAGGAAGGATATAATCCTGGAACAGAGTCCCAAAGGCAAAGCACATTCCCATGAAACAGGTGGCGCTATGGCAGTTGACTGTTGCCGGTTAGCTTACCCCATGCTAACCAGTAGCTAACGGTTAAGCAGTCAAGGTGACCCTCCCAGTGGTTCCATGGGTTTCCAAAACATCGAGCAGAGACGAGCGCACACATTTAAGGACTGCGTCTCTTAGTCCCATGGTTACCAAAAACATCTAGGTAGCAAAATGTTTTTTTTTTTCTCCTTTTTTATGGTATTGTTGGATCATATATATTACATTTTTAAAAATCAAGTAGTTAGCCCCTTTTTTGAATCCTGTAGCCAGGCCAGTAATTGTTTCATCTTTGGGTCCTTGAGCAAAGCCCTTAACCCCCAACTACAGCAAGGACACAGGTTGACCCTGCAGAAGCATCTGCTAAATAAATTGATTTTGTAAGACACTTTGGTGCATTTGGCCAGGTTTTTACAATGTCCTCACCCTTCCGGGGAGGTGGCTTTGGGTTCTATGAAGATTGCCGAATCTCGCTGTCCTCACGATCCAGAACTATGCAGTTTCGATGTCCCTCATCATGTGATCGTGAATGTGTGCATGCTCTGTGAATGACTTCTTCTGTCTAGGGTCAGGGCTCTGGCCCATTCTAAGTGTTCTGGAAATGTGTAGATTTTAGGAAACGACATTGTGCTTGGTAACAGCTTGTTCACCTCTCGTGCTAATTTCCCTTCAGCTCGTTCCTTGAAGTTCGGCCGTCAAAGTGGGTTGGACGATGGTGCAGAGGCTTCGGGGTATGACTCCTACTGGAAGAACCTGGCCTCCGGAGGCAGTGCGGATCCTGATGGGGACAGTGCCGATGAAGACTACGATGAGGAGGAAGACTACAATGAAGAGGAGGACGAAGAGGAGGAAGATGAGGAAGAGAAGAATTCGGATAGCGAAGTGGTTAAATCTTTCAGTGCTATCAATGTCTAAAGAAGCTTCAGCAGTGACCACCTTACAATCTGGAGAACTTTTCACCGGAGCCCCAGAGTCAATGAGGAGAGACCCCGCATTCTGGCTGTGAAGCCAGAGACCAACCCTGTTCATTACGCACACACCTCTCTGAGACGACATTTGAGTGTTAAGTTATTATGTTTTACTCAGACTCCATTCTGATATGTCCTTTAAGGGCTGAGATTCTAGCACATGTTCACCTTGGTCCTCCAAGGTGTTAATCTCACACTTAGATAAACGTCTCCAAGTATGTTGGCCAGAGTTTCATAGATCATCTCTGACCTGCACACACCAGCTTCTGGTTTGTCTACTCTTGTATGTACGTGTACATTTAACCTGGAGTGTGCCAGGTACACGGGATACTTTAACAACATTTGTGGTACTTGTAAGTGTAAGGGTACCTCACAGTATACAGTGTATAATCATTGGATTTTTACACCATTTCAGTTCAAAGGTAAAGAAGCAAGATTGTGCTTAATGTTTGAGAAGATGACTGTGGGGAAGCAATAAAGTTCTCAAAACCGAATTTGGAGAGTAAATTTTGTGCATTTGTGTTTTTGGTTGAAATTGTTAGTTTTACAGCATTGCCTTATCTAGCTTTACATTTGAATTTCACAAATATTTTAGTATTTATACTTGTTACTGTAAAACTACACTTTTTACAGGAATCAAGTACCAGTAACATAATTTGTTACATTCTGGAGCTGATTATATTTGAGGCAAACGTTTCCATCAGCTCATTTTGGCTGGACTGCATACACATACATATCAAGTCTCACAGTTTACGTGTAAGACTAGGTTTTACACTGTTTTGTGTCTCCTTGCACAACCTTCTTACCTGCTCATTTAATTCTGGGTATGTAAAACCTAGAATTGGAGTACTAGATGCTCTCTCTTTTGCCACCTGTTGATCCAGTGACGTATACAGATGCCTGAAAGAGCAGGAGAGGGATGACCGAGCTGGCACTTTGTGACACTACACATAAGTTGCCTGCTGATGTCTGTAAGGGGGGTACCCCCTAGACATTGCTTGTTAATGTTCCTCCCGGAAGCCTGGTGGCGCTAGGCACCTGTATGGGTACTGCCCCGTAAGAGGACTATAAAGGTGTGGAGCGGGCAGGTAGGGGAAGGAAGGAAGGAAGGTGTGACGAGAGAGAATGCTTTGTATTCGAAGTCTCTTGTAGTGCTGCCTATACTTGTTGGTTTGTTTTATGTTGGTGGAAAGTGGGCTACTGTTGGATGAAGAAGGAGCTGAAGAAAAAAGAGAGGGGGGAAGGCATGTCTGGAGGCAGGAGGAGAGAAGGAAGGTTAGGAGAGTGGACGTGACGGTAGGAACTTTGAATGTTAGCAGTATGACTGGTAAAGGGAGAGAACTAACTGATATGATGGAGAGAAGGAAGGTTGATATATTGTGCGTGTAAGTAGCCAGATGGAAGGGGAGTAAGGCCAGGTGTATCGGAGGCGGGATTAAATTGGTCTACCATGGCATGGATGGGAGGAGAAATGGGGTAGGGGTTATCCTGAAGGAACAGTATGCCAAGACTGTGTTGGAGGTGAAAAGAATGTT
>JAACJT020000013.1:4722601-4756339 GCA_009936485.2 Gymnarchus niloticus
CTGTACCAATTGCCTAGGTAGAGGGACCAAGCTGAGAAAGATGTGCAGCAGGTTAGGGTGACAAAGGATAATGATGGGAATGTACTCACAAACGAGGAGAGTGTGTTGAGCAGATGGAAAGAATACTTTGAGGGGCTGATGAATAAAGAGAATGAGAGAGAGAGAAGGTTGGATGATGTGGGAATAGTGAATCAGGAAGTGCAATGAATTTGCAAGGAGGAAAAGCAGAAGGAGTTGAAGACCCTCGTGGGCCAGCACCAGGACATCTTCACCACCAGAGATGATGAGTGCCTTCCCACTTCCCTTGTGCAGCACGCCATTGACACAGGAGATGCCCCACCCACTCAGTTGCGACCGCACCTGCTGACTCTAGTGAAGAGAGAAGTAGCGGAATGGTGGATCTGGGAGCTAGCAGCAGCGGGGACGATTGAGCCTTTCCATAGCCCTTAGGCAATGCCAGCAGTCCTGATTAAGAAGAAAGATTGCTTCTGGTGGTTCTCTGTGAACTACCAATGTCTGAATTCCCTGACCCAGAAGGACTCCTACTTGCTGCCCTGTATCAATGACAATGGATTGCATTGCAGGATCAACATGATTTAGCTCCTTAGACCTCCGGAGTGGCTACTCGCAAATTGAACTGGCTGCAGATGGTAGCTCTAAAACCACTTTTACTATTAGTCAGTGGCTGTGGCACTTCCAAGTTACGCTATATGGGCTCAGTAACACACCAGCCACTTTTGAGACGTTAATGGAGAGCACCCTGGCCTACATCCTCTGCAGCCAGTGTGTTGTCTACCTGGATGATCTGTTGGTCCACACCGCTAACTATGCTGGGGCGCTGTGAAACCTTTCTGCAAGGACTGCTGCAATCCGTCAGGTGGGGTTACAGCTGAACCCCTGGAAGTGCTCCCTCTTCCAGTACATGACCGAGTTCCTGGACTATGTCATCATTAGGGAAGGAGTAGCTGTGGACCCCAACAAGACCACAGCAGTGAGGGACTGGCCATGCCCCCAGTCTGTGTCTGAATTGCCCAACATCCTGGGGCTTGCTTCTTATTAGAGGTGATTCATTAGGAACTTCGCCAGCATTATTAAGCCGCTCCACCAGCTTTATATGGACGATGCCTGCACTGTAGTTTTTGACCATCTCTTGACTGCGCTTGCTGACACTCTGGTGTTGGGGTACCCAGATCCACAACTGCTGGCCTGAGTGAAATTAATGTGCGACCCACTGGAAGCTACTGGCTGTTGTGCAGGCATGCAAGAACTTCTGTCCAGACCGTTGCGGACAGCGATTCTGGTTGTGAATGGACCGTGCTTCTTTCACCTGGCTGCTGGAATTCCGCAACCTGGAGGGACAGCTGCCCTGCTGGCTGGAGGTGCTGGCGGAATATGATTATGAGATGCAGCATCACCCCAGGAAGCTGCACGGAAATCCAGACACTTTCTTATGGCAACCTTGCCCAGTAGTTGACTGCTGCCATTGCTGCAGATCGGAAGAGCGCGACCAGCTCTTTGCAATGGTGGCAACAATCCGGACAACACCAGACAGTGAGGCAATCTGGGACTTCGATTGCCAGCAGCTCATTGTGGAGCAGCAGAGCAACCTGGTACTGACCAGGCTGCCGGAGTGGCTGCATGTGCAGAGATGGCCAGAGTGGGGGGAGGTCTCTGCTCTGGACCCTAATACCAAGGCTGTTGGCTCCCATTGGGGCACTCTGGAAGAGCAGAACAAGCTGCTGTACTGCCGCTGATGATCACCAGACGCATGGGGGACATCTCCTGCAGCTGCTGGTGCCCAAGAGCCTGCATCCCTCCCTGTTGCGGTTAGTGCACGAGACTGTGGGAGCAGGACACTTTGGGTCGGCCGAAACTTTGGGGAAGCTGCAGGGGTGGTTCTACTCATTTGTGTGCATGGAGCTGTTCGTGCACTGTTGACATGCTTGTACCGTCCAGAATGGCTCGAGTCGGTAGTCATGATCTCCCTGGTGGGGACCCCCATGGAGAGGGTGGAGGTTGACATCTTTGGCCCTTTCCTGCAGAGTAACACTGGGCACCGCAACATACTTGCAGCTATGGATTATTTCACAAAGTAGCCCTAGGCGCATGTGGTTCCTGACCAGACACCCACCACCATTGCTGCTAAACTCACGGAGGAGTTTTTCTGCCGCTTCAGGGTGCCAGAGGAGCTTCACTGCACCAGCTGGGACACCTGACCAATTTTCTCAACCACTTAAGAGGTGGGTAGTGGGTGCTGTACAGAAATGGTGGGTGACCAGAGTGCCATAAGTACCCTGGTATAGTGTCAAATGTAAACAGAGTGTAAACAGTGTGTAAATAATGACAAGTATGTGTTGTAAATTGCATGTACTGTGTAGTGTTATACTGTACAGTGTGTCCGATGTGCTGAATGGTACCGTGGCAGTGTAAAGGTTATTGGGTTAATAAATTGAGTGTTAGTAAGCATGTTTGTATTGAACACAACAGATGAGAGTTTTTTTGGAATGCACAATGAGACCATAACCCCAACCCTAACCCCTAATATTCGACTATATTCGATTATGACTCCTTAGGATCAGAGTTGTGAGGTACTTGGAAAAGTAAGGCAGTGCAATACAGCTAAATAACTGGGGAAAATGGAATGGCACAGTAACACTGAATACACATACTACTGAATGCTTACAGTCAAACAATGCTTCAATTAGTGAAGCAAAGCTTATTTTGGGATTTGGTTTGCATGTTATCCTGGTGCTTCGTGGGTTTCCTCCAGGTACTCTGGTTGCCTCCTGCAGTCCAAAGACGAGTGATTTAGGCTGTACCCCAGTCTTGTGCCCTGTGCTGCCTGTGATAGGCCCCTGTTTGGAATGTTTGGAATATGAATAGATGAAGTTTGTTTTTAATAAAAAACAGCATATTAGAACTTATTTGATCTAATATTACTGCAGATCTGCTTTTTATTGGACATGTTTTTTCTTTTTTAAGTTTTATTTGCACATACGAGAGCATCTATGCATTACATCACTGATTAAAACACCAGTGAAAGTCAGCACTGGATAGTATTCACAATAGAGGCTGATTCTCCTGTGACTGCTCTTCCCTGTTCCATCTCCAAACTCTGATATTACTGATGTTACTTAAACCCCAGGTGACCTGAGTATGAGGCCCATCAGCTGTCCTTTATCAGGGATCCTTGGGGATTCAGAGTGACTGACCTGTTTTATTAAAATTGAAGCTGTGCTCCATTCATCCCAGCCGCCCTTTTACTTAAAAAAGGGGATAAACTATTTCAAACAGGCTCAAATGCTATTTAGTGACATTAAATCTTAAACATCTGAAAACACAATCTTCATTACACCCCCAAAATGAATGCACCAACCATGGTAATAATACATAAGAATCACTGAAAAAAAGCACTTTAATACCCTTTTGCACTGGGGTGGGCCCTCATGGATGGTCTAACAGCTGAAAGGATCTGGCAAAGAAGCAGCACTTCTATCTCATTAGCATAGCTCCACCCCCAACCTGGCTACAGTACTGACAACATTAACAAGGCTCCGAAAAGAGTGAAAGACAGACAGAGTTACTTCATCCCTAAAACCAGCTGGTCTTGAAATGGGTGCTTTAAGTGACAATCCAGCTTCTGTTATCAAGTGGATCTTCATTCCTTTCTGGGAACTTTACGCTAGACCCTGCAGTCTAAAGACAAGCAGTTTAGGCTGATTCAGATTCCTAAATTGCCCAGAGTGTGTGACTGGGTGTGACTGTGCTCTGTGGTGGGGTGGCACCTCATCCAAGGTATCCCCTGCCTTGTAAATCTGCAGAATAGAAGTGGTTTGGAAATGGATGGATCAATACTAGAGATATTTAAAGCATTTAATAGTGTTGTTTATGGTCAAACAATATTAAAGCTGATATGTGAAACTATAGGGCTTAAGGAACAGCCATCCATTTATCTTTTAACTACTTATCTTGGTCAGGGTGGCAAGAGGCTTGGAGGTCTCTAGCAGCATAGAGCACCACAATGAAGAACACCCTGGACCAGAAGCCAGACCATGAAATGGTGGGAGAAAACCTGTGCAATGTGCAGAGAACCTCCCAAGGGCCCTGGTTCGATGCTGAAAGGGTGGGAGTAAACCAGAGTACCTGTGCAACACAGGGTGAACATGCAAACTCCACACAAAGATCTAACAGAGGCATTCAAAGAGACTGAGTGAAAGCAAATTAGTGTAAGAATGACAGGAGCCCTCCTCTCTCACCCCCCACCTATCTATGTTAGAGAGGATCCTGGAACCTTACTAAAAGGTTCTATCTCAAGGGCATGGCAGGGTCCTACAGGAAGGCCTCCCCTCTGTCCCCATTTAGCAGCCTGTCATCAGGACCTTTATAGGTAATGATATGCTAGAAAGGTAAAAATGGAAAATGTGCCTACAATTCAAAAGCATTAACTGGCATTGTGATGTTGCCCATCTGGATATGTATATTAGCCTAGGGCCAAAGCCTCCATGCCTTTCAGTGGCTGCTTGTAAGAATAACAGCTGCCCAGGTGGCATCTGTGGTTTGTGAGGCAAACGAATAAAGCAACATGGATGTGATGTCAGCTTTGCCACTAACAGGTCATCTCAGTAAGAATGCGACATGTGGACCCTCTGCACCTCTCCTCGCACCTGCCACATCCTGAGCTGTTTGCAAACCAAGCATTACAAAATGAAGTTTACTATGAACAGCTAACATCACATGATGCGCTAGGACTTTGTTTCGGTGCTACTTAGTGTAACATCAGTCTATGTATGCAATAAGAGTAAAAGACCAAAATATAAAACAGTAAAAGCAGTAGTGGAGAATGTTACAAAGTATTCAATATGGGATATAATAGAAAATATGCATAAATATAATCCTTGAGTTATAGACAATAAGCAAAAGTGATGAGGTTGGAAAAATCCCACCATCACCTCCTTGTGGTGCCAACTGGGCAACAAGTCCATGGACTTTGGTTAACAGTGGGGGTCCTTTATGTGACAAAAATCACTCCTTGGAAGACTTTCTAGACAGAGAAGGGGAGAAAGGCGTCAAAAGCAGCGGACTCTGTTAGCGTGGGACGAACGCTAGGAAAGGGGAATGAGCAAAGGTGATGAGCAGGTGCTATAGAAGTTTGCCAAATTATTTTGCAAAACCAGTGAATAGAAAACATGGCACACTTAAATCCACAAGGCAGTCAAACCCCTTATCCTGGATACAGAGAACATGACACTGAGCATAGAGTGTCTAATGATTCAGACCACAGTAGGATCCAAATCACAGAATAAGACAGTTTAATCAGAGTCAAAACAGGCAGGGTGAAGACCAAAACAGGTAGAATTTCCAAAAGCCCGTGGTTCTTCCAAAGCATAGTCAAAACAGGCAAGGTCAAAACCAGAACCAGTAGGCGTTCCAAAAGCCAGGGGAGCACAGAAAACAGAGTCATGGTCACAGACAGAAGATCAATTCCAAGGCAGCAACAGGTGCAGCAAACAGAACCAAAACAGGAAGCAGAAAGAGAAGTCAAACAATCAGGGCCATACACAGGCAGACTACTAGAGACTCAATAATGGTCTAGGAAACACAATATCTCACAAGGAGGCAACTAAACGGCAGTGCTTATATATGGGATAAACAAGGCACGGCTACTAGAGGATAATTAATGAGGTACAGCTGGTTATTATTCAGGGGATGATGAACGGGAGTAAGTTGGGCGTGGTAGGTCTGATGAAGGCTGGCTTGGTGTGGATGTGACAGAGTCCTCAAAAAAAAAACTGGTGTTTAAGGCACGAAGAAGAGTTAAACTTGGTTGTTACATACCGTTGTCCATGGGAAGAAGCCATTGGAGGAAAACATAATTTTTCATACCTATGTGAGCCATCTGAAATGTTTTAGTATATGTTGTTTTGGCACAAATGACATTGTTTTATATAGTGGACATACTGTATATAAAATGAAATGCAATTCTAAACAGTTCTGTGATGGATTGGAATGGCATCCAGTGTGAACCCCAGCCTTGTACCCTGTGAGAAGACCTTTCTCAGTATAAATGGTTGGAAGATGGATGCAGTTGTGTACCTGTACAATCCCATCCAAGGTGCCTTCTGCCTTGTGCCCCATGCTACGTCCTAAACGGTTCCTGGTGCTGCTGGGAACTTGTACTGGATAAGCAGTTTGAAGATTTATAGATTGGACAGTAAACGGACAATTACAGGCTTTTTATGGCATGACTTTGTTTTCCCTTAGTATAAACCGCTCATGAGCAGAGCAATATAATATAGAAACTTCGGCCTGATGAGTCCTTAACTGTTCAGGATTTAAGAATGCCCATTGTCAAAAAAACTCTCTAATCTGAGGATACAGACACTTATACTTTGTCCCACAGCGTAGTTGCTGGTCATTTAATAAACTGAAGGTGGCCACATACACATTTATTGTTATACATATATTTTTTTCAAAGGGTTTACTGTCTGTTTATGTGCATTCTCTGTTCCAAGGCCTTAGAAAACAAATAGCTGGATAGTGGTGCTGCGTGACTCTGTGGGTAAGGTGACTGCACCTGTGACTGGAAGGTCCCGGGTTGAACCAGAGTACTCAGAGAAAACCTGTGAAACACAGGGAGTACATGCACACTCCACACACACAGATCTCGCAAAGGGCATTCAAAGAGACTGAGTGAAGGCAAATTAGCATAAGAATAACAGGAGCCCCATCTCTCTTGCCACCCCCCCCACCTGTCTGTCATGTTAGGACAGGTTCTGGAACCTTACTAGAAGGTTCTGTGTCTCAAGGGTGTGGCAGCATCCTGCAGGAAGGCCTCCCCACTGTCACCATTTATTGGCCCATCATCAGTACCTGAGGATAAACTGGCATTGTGATGTTCTCTGTTTGGATATTTATATTTTCTTGTTAGAGTCACTTGGCTGGCAAAGTGCCCATGTCATTAGTGGGCCCTTACACACAGCCCATGATCCCAAAAACTGCTCTAGTGGCACTGGATAAATGGCTGACCCTGTGTTCTGTGCCAAAGCTTGACTCTCACCTGTATGTGTGTGTCTATGTATATTTTAAGAACAAGATGGAATATGTGAAGATTATATTCCAGTGTACTTGGATAAATATGGAGGCTCCATGATTAGTACTTTTCCACCTCCAAGATTGGGGGTTCAAATCTGCCTCCACTCGGTGTAGATGGAGTTTGCATGTTCTCCCAGTGCTCTGTGGGTTTCCTCCTGTGGTCCAAAGACATGCCATTTAAGTTGACTGGCATATCTAAATTGGCTGTAGTGCTTGACTGTGAATGTCTGTGTGATTGAGGCATGCGATGAGCTGGCATTCTGTTTAGGGCAGGGGTGGGTGCAGGTTTTCATTCCAACCAAGCAGAAGCCACATCTGAGTTCATTGAAAGCCAAGCTCAACAGATTAAACAGGTGGAATCAGGTGTGGCTCCTGCTTTGTTGGAGTGCAAACCTGCACCCACACCAGCCCTTTGTGGACATCTCTGATTTAGGGTGTACTCCAGTCTTGTGCCCCAAGCTGCCAGGGGTATGTGTCACACCACCTGTGACTGTGTGAGGATGTAAGTGGATGGATGGATGGATGGATGTCCATCCATTATTTTTATTTTAAAAATCAAATCTTTGCAATATTTGAGTGTAGTTATTTTTGTGCAGGATGCCTTTAACAACCAACGCATAGAACCCAACGTCCAGCTGTTTTGTTGTCTGATTTTTCACATTTTCAGCTGCTCATTAAAGGTATTAGCTATACTTTGCCCAGAATGTCAATTTTTAATGTTGCACAATGCATCAGGGTGCCCTGGTGACTTGGTGGGTAGACCTGTAGCTTTACAACAGCAGCCTTGGTCATTTGAACCCTGGTTCTCTGTGTGTGGAATTTTCCTGTCCAGCCGGTTTCCACCTGATGCCCTAAAGAGTGTAGTGAGACTAATTGCCAGCTCTAAATTGTCTGTAGTGTGTGATTGTGTATAGACTGCCCATCCAGGGTGTCCCCAGCTTTGTGCCCTATACTGCCTGCAACAGGCTCCAGGACTGCTCCTACTGGACAAAAGCAGGTGTAGATAAATGGCAGGTGAAATGTCATTGTAGGCATACTAACTGAACGGACTTTTGACAACTTATTGAATCATATAATCAGTTATTTCCAAGCTGGAATTAAAAATCCCAATAAAGCCTATCTCCTTGAGTTTTTTTCAGGATGAAATAAAAATAAAAAAAAAAAACTCTTCCTCCTGAAGATTTCTGATCAAACTTTTTGTTGCTTCATATTACTGAAAAACTTATTCAAACATATATTTTGATGTAGTATTAAACATTACATTTATGTTATTGATGCAGGAGATTTGCATTTTATTTCCACCATGGCTTTATTCTGAATTCTGTGTTCGGTTGGCAGCTGCATTGATTCCACTATTTCTGCAGATCTCAGTCAGATCGAGCTCTGGATTGATTCTGTGCTTCATGTATTTCCCAGAAGAGGGAGCTGTAAGTTAAATAAAGGCAAATGCACCGGAAACCTCACAAGCAGAAGCGTTGAGAAAGCCACAGCATCATATTTTTGAGTGGGCATAGTCATTTCATACATAAAAAAACGCAGCTTCAGACAATATGAAATGCATTTAATTGTAGAATGGCAGATAAAAAAACCCCTCATCTTTAAAAACTAATTTCTTCTTCACAGAAGCACGTGATAACTATTTTCAAAGCAACATTTATTCCATCCATATACTGTTTATCAACTACTGGGCTGCAGTTGTCTTAGAGCCTAACTCAGGCAGCAGTGAGCACAATTTAGGGAATACTCTAGATAAGATTTTAAATTGCACACTATGAACAATTTAGAGACACCAGTTCACTAGGGGATGTATTAAATTAGTATGTTATTTTTTCAACTGTTATCGAATTTATTTTAGGATGATATGCTGTGACTATATCTGATGGCACAAACTGCCCTCAATGCCATGACCGGCTTGCACTTACATTATCAATACATTAAAAGCACCTGATGCTTTGCAGTTCTGGATCCTTGTGTTTGTTGGGGAGCTATATAATACTGCTAGAAAAGAACACCCTCTGTGATGTGAATTATGTCTGAATCATCTTTAAATCTACCCTCACAGCCTTTACTCCAAAACTGAGATAATAGTGGACACCCAGGGGAGAATTTGGCCAAAAGTCAAAGTGTTGGTGTGTTTTAGGAAATGAAATTTAATATTCAAGAGGGATTCTTGTGTTTTGAAATCAAAGTGAAATGATATTGAGATTTTTATCTAGTCACCACGCTCTGTGGTGTGGTTAGCACTGTTGCCTTGTAAACGGAGTGTTGTGGGTTCAGATCTCCCCTCTGCTCTGAGTGTGTGGATTTTGCATGTTCTATCCATGTCACACAGTTTCCCCCGGGTACTCCAGGTTCATCCTGCAGTCCAAAGACATGTGGTTTTTGCTAATTGGCATCTTTAAATTTCCCATAGATTTGATTACGTCTGTAAGCCTGTGCATGCATGTGCCCTACAATGGACTGGCATCCTTGTGCCTGAGATAAGCCGCAGGCCACCCTGATCCTGGCCAGGATAAGTGGCTCGATGATGGATAGAAATATGCCAATGAAATATTCATGTTGTTGTTATATACAGTCAGGCAGAGGCAGCTATGCAAAAGAGATTGTAATGATTTTATTGAAAACAGGCCCCCCTCCAATAGATATAGGCCTGTTCACCTTCTCCATTAGTGCTGTACGGGTGGTGTTTTTGCTTGCTGCTGAGAGCCAGGAGTGTGGATTTTAGTCTAACCCCAGACTCTGATTAGGTGGTGTCTTCATGTTTCTGTGTGTTTGTGTAGATCCTCTCTGTGTTTCCCTAATTAAAAGGGCATCGGGTGCGCTGGTGATTCTGTGAACGTATGCATCCTTTCATTAGCTCCTAGTGATGGCCCAGAATCCCGTGCAGAGGGCACACGACCACTGACTCCTAGTGGTTGCGCAGAATCACTGCATTTGGTCTTGCTGAAATTGGATGCTCTGGTGGAAATACTTTTGAATGTTGTCAGTTTCACATCATGGTCGCATTTAAGTTATGTTATGTTTCTGCTCCTTATTGCAGCCATTTTTTTGTTATATTGTTGGATGTGGGAGATGCAGACCAATCAGATTTGTGCCGTACAAACGCGATGCCAGTCAGATACAGTGACTTTTTAACACCCGGAGAATTATATCAAGGAGACGGTTCTTTTGTTCCGTTTATCACCTTGCGCATATAATAATAAAAAAAAACAGCGCATCTTTAGCTCTGAAATTTTTATCATGGACCTTCACATTTGGATTCGATCTTCATCCATCAGAGTCTTCTTACAAGAGAAGCCCTTTGAAATAACTGCAGCTCTCAAACTTCAGAAAGCTGTTCGTTTTTAATAAAGAATCCGCAGAAGATGGAAAAAAGAGCGATCGCTCAATCACGGTCCGACTTCAAAGCGGCATTCCTTAGAATTTCTTTAGTGGTTTGTGAATATTTCTTAATGTAGAAATATCTAATTAATATAACTATTTCTAATGAAGACATTCCAGTTTAATAATAACATAACGCTTTTAAATAGTGTTTTTTATTAAACTCCACATTTCTCCAAGTACTTAAAGATACAATCCGTATTTAATCGACGGAGCTGCTGGTGTGAGCCTCCGACTCACTCCCCTCCGTTTTCGAACCACACGCGTGTGGCATGTGTTGAAGAAACATCACCGGGTAGAAAGGAGGACCGCTCCAGCTGCGAGTAACGGGACGCTAAGCCGCTCTCTCTCGAAACGGAGGATGTTCACATCGTGCACTCGGGAGACTCTCACACAAGCGTCGATCAAGGTTCACGGTGCCGGTGACGGCTCCCATCGGCGTCCACACCGAGGTTACTTAGCCACAGGTGGCTCTGTTATGAGCAATCCCCACTTTGTCTTACGGACAGTAGATGGGCTGTAATCTACGTGACGCCGTTCCAACTCCTTCACATGTGTTCTGTTTTGATTTAATCGTACGCATTCAAACTTGTTGTGTATACGTGTGTTGCTTTTCGGGCTAATTTCGTCATTTTGCTGCCTTTTTCTTGCCAACGATACACTCACATTCCCCTTTCGGGACAAAGGCAGAGAAATCACCGCCGTGTGGTGTGTGACACCTGATCAAGTGAATGACTCTGGTGCTTAGTGTTCTGAAAGATGTGACAGAGCAGGTGAGTGGTGTCCTCACAGACGGCTGAAAGGGCTACATCATCCCAGCTGAAGCAAATGTGTCCTGAGCCTATTGATTTGGGAATGTGCTCTAACATTTTCCAGCGCTGGTAATGTTTCATTGTCAGCTAGCTTTCACCCACTGATCAGCTGCTGAACTTCTCTAGGTGTAGGTGTAGAAAGACACACTATAAGGCCCAATCAGATAGCTGGGCTGTCTAAGGTACTGTCATTTAACACTGGTATACACTGATATCTGTTTTCACACACGCTAACTTTCCCCAAACTATACCATATGTTGGTAGTGTGTAGCTCAGGTTATGGGACTGTGTCTGTGTCCAGAATACTGGGCATCAGTAAAATAACCATATTAGCCTTGGACAATGTCCTTAACTCTGACTGCTACAAGGACAATGGATGCAAGCTGGCCCCTATTTGCTGTCCCCAAGATTTCCTCATTTGAACATGACTTCGAACAAAGGCATCTGCTAAATATAGGTAATTGTATTAGTTTTCTTATGCATTGACTTTCCCCCATATTGCTTGGTTCTCTGCTTATAGCTAAAGTTCCAAATGTCTATAGTCTGTTTATCTAGATGCTTCAAAACTTATGACTATTAATCAGCTTCGTTTCTGATCTGTTGCCAGCTCTGGATGAATGGGATTTGTGCACCCAAACCTACTCATTGTACAGCAAAAGAACAAAGTGTATTTCTTATTGGCAGGGAGGGAGCCTTCATAATACGAGCAGATAATCAGCTTCTGTAGTGTAAATGACGTTAACCGGACGTATATGCCAAGGCGGAAATGTGCACATACACACATGGGTATTGTGGAAGTACTGTCATGTAAATGGAGCCTTCTGTTACCCATTTTGTTCAAATGTACACCACAGTCTGAGATCCGGCTTTGCTGTTTTTGTTGGGTTTTGATGCAATTACATCAATTAAAAAGCTTTTGGGTGAACCTCTCTGCACAGCTGTTTGCTACCTGTTTTTAAAACAAGAAAAAAATGTTAAGTAAAACTGAAAAACTTACATTGAGGTGCAGCAATGAACAAGTATGAGATGACTCCTGAGTAACTCCTTACTGACTCCTCACTGACTCCCCAATGACTCCCAACATTTCTACAGACTGAATGGGTTCAGGTGTTGGCTTTTCCTTGTGGTATACAGTAACACCCAGATTCTGCCTAGTTCTCTAATGACTCTTCTGTAAACCAGAATGTGCCAGCGTGTTGTTATGGTTTCCAGAACGTCAATTAAGATGTAAGAAATATAAAAGATGGACAAGAATTCTGTTGTTGCATGATAAAATTCCAGATTTGTCTGCTATGGGATGCCAGGTTTACTTGGAGTCAAATAACATTTTCTGTAGTCTCACACCAGACTATTAGTGTTTATAACTCCATATTGAGGATTTTAAATTCATTATGATCGATCTTTAAAATCACCCACTGATATTGTGTTAGGGTTTGTAACTTGAGAGTAGGACTATAATACTTCTCCATTTCACAGTTTATGGGACTGAAAAAAATTACCAATAGGAATTTGGTTGGTAGTAATAGTCATAGATAAACAAGGAGAGGAATACGTAGAAATCTAAGTAACTGCTAAGTTTTTACGTGGATTATTTCAGTTATGACATTATTATGTTATTGTGTTATTGTTATTCATTAATCTTAACGGACTCACGGTATAATTTCAAACAGCTACTGTATAAGTTTTTACAGCTTTGTTATGGCCAGTGTGGGGAAAAACTGAAAAAGAAAAGGAAAGAAGAACTCGTAAACGTAAATTAAATTAATAGCCTGAATGGAGAGTCGCCTCCATGCGTCAATCTCTCACTGGCAGTCAGGTTTTATTTCAGCTCTCTTCCCTTCGAGTCTGTCACCTTCAAAAAGGATGAGAAGAAAACGTGACGGAATTGCTGAGATCGCACCCTTCCTTTATCGATCACACTGATGAGTGCTTATGAAAACCCAGCCTGAGTACACCGACCAGGACTCTATTCCTGAGCCAAAAACAGCAGCCTTTACTGCTGATGTTGGCTCGAAAACACGGCAATTTGTTTTCAAACTTCCAAATGTAATTACCTTAGTAATTACCACCACGCTCAGACGGACTCCTGGCTGCCATTTTTTTGTTATAAATTTCCGAGTTATGTACATCTGTACGTTGTCTAATTATTTAGAGAAATGTAATTACTTTGATTCAATCAGTCATGACTCAGTGCATATCAAGGACACGTGTAGGTCTGGGAAATAAAAAAAAAAAACAAAACAGCTGCCCATATTTCTCACAGAAAGTACGTGATACTACAAATGTATTACACATTTATTGAATGGTAAATATTTAATGAAATATTTACCATATATGTTGTGAATTAATTATTTGTTAAATGTAAGTGGTACTTTTACCGGATTTGATGGAAGGTGATAATAATTGAGGGAATTGATACAGCTGCACCTAGATTCTTGGAGACCAGATGACGAAAACTTGGTACGTGTGGTTTCTTCAGCAGTGTCTCTGCAGAGCGATAAACATCCTGACGTAGCCTATGACTACCTTGTATCCTGGTGTGTTCACCACGGCTTAATGACGGACACTCGCCGTTCTTAGCGCCCTATTTGTTATAATCAGTGTAGGGATCATTTGTTTAAATCAAGCATAAACATCAGGACTGTTCAGTATTAAAGACAAAACAGTTACACATTTTACTGAGTCAGTATTAGCAGCGGCAGCTCTGCACAGTGTTTCGAAACGGCGCTAACGTAACAGACCACACTAATGGCCAGTCTGTCACTGAGAAGCTCTTTCCTCTGTTGGCTAATTTTTACTTTAATAATTCACAGCTGTGGCAGAGATTATGCATTCTTAATTGTAAATTATTGTATAAAAACCTGCTGCTCATGAGGAATGTGTGGATAAAATTATGTTGAATATTGTTCTATGGAGTGTTTTTTTTTAATGCCTAAAACAGACATGGTACTATTGTTACTTTATTCTTCATTTTGTTTTATCTCCTGTTATTTCAGATGCACTTATGTTGTGAGCTGCCTGCAGGAGCAGAATCTGAATGTGACTTGTGAAACAAAGCCTTTTGGAAAGGTGTGTGGATGATAACATGTGACTTGTAAAATGATGCTGATTGGGTCCTTTTAAAGGTGCGTGGCCAGACACATGTGACTTGTAAAGCAATGCTGATTGGGCCCTTTTAAAGGGGTGTAGCTGGACACCAGCCCCATGGTGTGTAACGTTTTCAGGTGATGTCTCGGCCATGACTGCAGCAACGCTGAGCTGTAATGGCTCTCCCTGTAAGGGTACTAACTTTCTGTTCCATACAAATACATGCCCTTTCAACGAGGTCAGAACAGGAAATATGTGTACACCCCAAAAAGCAGAGATTACTCATCCAGTATCTAAACAACACTGAGGATAACACCTACAGGTAAGGGACTCTGAGAGAGATCTGTGAAAGAGCCTGAGCAAAGCTGTGATTTGTAATGTTAAGATTCCAGAAGTTTTGTGAACAGAACCAGCCTGAATGTCAGACTTGAAGAGGGTTATAAGAAAAGCCTTGTAGACAGCGATGATCTGATTGACGGAGTTCTTGGATTCTGACTGGTGATCTGGTATTTTCCTATGTTACAGGACATTGTCAGTTGAGGGTTGTAGTGGTTTGAAGTCCGCTGCCCTTTAATCATTTCTTAGATGTCATTTGGAAATCATTGACACCAGATTTGTTTCTGTTGGACAAATGTACTGCAGGAAAACAAACTATTAGCCTACGTGATTATTAACCAGAGGTCCTGGAAAGCTGCTCATACCAAGATTTTAGGCTCACGAGCAAGGGGATGGACAGGGTAGTGTCACACGTGTGATCGAAGAACCCAGCCTCACTGGAGCGTCTCTTCTTTTTATGTTTTTAAAACTGCATTTTGTTCTGTTTATTCCACACAGTGCATCTTATTTCCTTTTCACTGCAGGCTAACCTGTTTCCAACTTCCTGTCAAACTCAGCTCTGCAGCACCTACCAGGAAGCAAGCAAAATGCACCCCTCCCATTAACATGCCTGCCAATCCCCTTTCTTATTTTCACACTGCCAGTCAGCTGAAAGCCAGTCACCACACAGGCCTCCCGCTAGTTTCAGACTTCTGGCAGTAAGCAGCTGCCAGTAAGCAGGGACACCCTGACCGATTTTAGACCCTCAGATGGAACGAGACCCAGTGCTGGTTGACCAGGCATGGAAAGAAGATACTGTTCCGGGGGAATATCGCCCAAAGACCCCTAAAAGCCACTTAAATATTAGTACTGGTTAGTCATTACAAATGGAGAGCTGGAGTTTATGGCTTCTGAAACACAGTGGTTGTGGTGCAAAATCTAAAATGTTTAAGATTTATGGCTGAGAAATTGAAAATGTCTGGGCAGGCCTTGGTTTGCTGAGGTTAATCAGTCGCATAATAACACGTTATCAGTGATGCAGGAAGGGAATACACATCTGATATGAGTGACAGCTGGAAATAGAAAATTATAGCCACTGTTTTTCCCCATAAGAATTTGCGGAGCATTCAAAATTGTGGGGTATAACGTGTGCCTTTTAGAGTGTTTAATTTTCAGACATGTCAAACTGGCATGCCATTCGAATGAAGAGGAAGCTTGTTCACCGTTATCTATACAGTCATATCCAATGTCTTTGACATTTTTTAATACTTATGAGAAACAGTAAAATTTAGATTCTTATAATGAAAACAAGGTGTTGGGTTTTTGGAAGATAAGCACCAGACTCTCTCTTCACAATCCAAAATTCTTTCATGAGTAATAATAGTTTTATTGTCATTTATGGCTTTATTTGATGACAAACTCATTGAATATTATCTTCAGTGTTTTGATTCATTAAGATTGGCAGGTGAGGCTGTGTGAGGTCATGCAGTAACATGACAGCCAAGTGAAATTCCATGACAGGTGCCAACCAGAAGAGTGAATCCCGTCAGAAACAACACAGGTCTGAACCTCAAATGGCATGGTGATGTTTCTGAAGCATGGGTTCCTTCACCAAGTCCATATGCTGAGACCTTTGTTTCATTCAGCATTTTATATTTTACACATGCTAATTTCAGTGACTTGTATATCCATTTCATATGTTTACCACACCAAAATACAGTTTTTAATTAATTCTTCCTCTCACTTGCAAAGCATATGGGTTCACTTCTCTTGCATTCCTTTCAGATAAATGATTAATTGACCTAATTTGTCTTTTACATATTTGTGAATCTGAGCTTTTTCTGGTGGTTTTAAAAAGCAAATACAATGCTGACAGTTATACTGAGAGTTAACTCGCCATTTTTAGTGTCCAGAGATAGTTTTCATGAGGGGCTCTTCCAAGCAGGCAAAACAAATGAAGACATGTAAAAGGATTTTCATTTGATTAGTGGCAGATCCCATTCAAGACAGTCAGAGGTTGTAAAAGCTCATCCAACATTTACCACCCAGGATCTTGCTGCTGTATGGAAGACGTGGAGCTTGCACTTTCCGTTAGATGAACGTGGTGTGTACACACAGTGACAGGGAACTGGGTAAATGCACTGACTAATGTTTTGATTTCAGCTGGCCTGAAAAGGCCACTGCTGATTGGTTATTGTTGATTGGCCACTGCTGATTGGTCCATGTGACCCTTGTGATTTTCATAAAGTGGCAGTGCCTTTTCTCCTGTGTATAACAATACACTAAAGTGACATACTGCCTGATATGCCAACGGGGGGTCACTGCTACTTCCCTTCCTATTTGACGTTAAATCTCTAGAAGCAAAGGCTTCACTTGTCGCTCTCTAGGAGTTTGGTCTGTGGGCCCGTAAACTCTTGTCCTTGTTATCAGACACTTTCTGCATTTATATTCTCCATTACACAATCTCCTGATTATTCCATTTCTTATTTTCTTATATGGGCATAAAGTGTGCATATTATAAGAAGTCATATATTACATTTTTTTAAGAAACAGATTATTATGCATCCATTCATCCATCCTGATCGAAAGTTATCTTTGTGCTCTTTTTTGACATTTTTTCAGCTCAAAGATGCAAAATAACAATTCCTAGACAGGTTTGGCTACTCCCAACTTGTAAAACGTTGCCACATATTTTGTAAATTCTCAGTGTGCCCTGCGTAAGGTCCCATGTGTCCTGTAATACGCACCAGGTTCACCGTGACCCTCTTCTAGATAAGTGGTTAGAAGATGGATGAACGGCTGGAGTGGTGACATCTAAAAAACAATGTCTTACATGAAGCATGAGGAAACATTTGAAGCTGCCTGGGGTGTGGTAGAATAGTGACCTGCTGGAAGAGGTACAGGAGAAAACGTGGGTGGAACAGAGCATCCTTTAAGCTGCTGTCAGCAAAAATCTGGACAGCACATTGTGGAAATTCCTGTATGAAGCTGTTGACAAAAAGTAAGAACCTGAGTGATGGCAAATTGAAAGTGAATGTGCTTTTTGTAAGATGTTTCATTCTCTTGCTGGGTTTCGGCCTGAACTGCATGAGGTCTAACAGGAGGTTTACATTTCATGGTCATATATTAACATTTTGACTTTAACCTGTTTCTTGTGTCTTGATGCCACAATAAATGTTTTGTGCAGTGCCCAAGTTTCCTGCATTTTTCCACATTTATAGCTTGACTGTAGTCATACTGTGGGGTGACTTTTTAACTTAGCTAACTGTTCTCTGAGGGCTTTCACTCAAAGTAAATCTAAGTATGGAAACTGTCAGATGGTTCAGTCTTCAGTGGCAGATGAACACTGCATGTCCGGTGTTTATCGCTGATGGTACCTCTGAAAGCGAAATAGACCTTCGGGGTCTGGAAGCCTTACCAGTTCTTGGGAAATGCAACAGGACTCTGGAGAATTTTATGAAGTCCAGAGGACCACTTGCTTTTCGCATTAAACAGGGACCACACATACAATTAGTTCTGTCTCCCGAGTGCGTGTCTATATGCACTAGCTGACAGATAGCTAAATGATAAAAGAGTGAATAAGACACATTGATGTAGTGATGTATTGAATGTATTGTGGAGACCTAAAGCAGGTACTTTATGTAAAGTGACCTCCTCTTAAAGGAACCACACATACATATAATGCATATATCACACATACACTATATGGACAAAAGTATTGGGACAGCAGTTAATGGAAGTACACATACTTTTGGGCTTGGGAAATTGGCCCAAAATAAATAGAAATACATTCACTTTTTTTCTACAAAATTAACAAATGCTCTGAAATCACAAATATTATACATTATGCAAAAGATGAAAAAAATGAATTTCACTGCAGTAGCTGAAGAAACTGAGCAACACTGTTAAATATCGTGGATTTCCTGTATGAATAAATCACAAAAACATTATATTTTTAAACAAATGTATTGTAAACATATTAACAAAGTTAAACAATATTACATACGAGCGAGGCCTCTGCAAAACTGAACAGGAAAGGATTATTATTACAATAATTGAAAAAATAACTGATTAATGGCCTTCTCTTCAACCTTCACAGAAAACTACACTAAAAACTACAAAAAATGGCTGAATGATAGCCTTAGGTCACATGACTTCTATATCCCATAAAATCCAGTAATAAAAATAATGTCATGCCATTAGTGAGATGCATTATGATTTAAAGGAGACATGACAGTAACTCTTGTGGTTAGTCACATGAACACATCTGTAAAAGCAGACTCAGAACCACCAATTTCTAACATTTTCTGTTTAAAATAGTTAGTGTTTTCTTACCTTAAAGTTATCGTTATCCTTGCAAGGTATCGTTTACCTTGCACTGTTTTTAATGACATCCATATCACATTTTGCTTTACATGGCGATATTGTTTGTAATTAAAATTTCCAGGAATGATTGCATTAAATATCTAAGTGTAATGCTCTCAGTGTCTTTGTGTGAATGTAGATTTGTAATTTTTGTATAACAGTAGTGAAGATGCACTACCTTTGTGCAACATTCACACGATTGCATTTTCATAGACGGCCTGGCTGGTGACGTTTGATGGACATAGTCTCTGAGCATAAGAGCATAAGCTGCCCATCTGTTGCATCTGATCTTGCATGATTTTCAGGGTGCTAAAAAGGGCCAGCTGCACCCCAGATGCACAGCCGCAGCACACACAGTTAATCTCAGCCATTGGCCTCCTTGCCCTGCACATTATTGCCTGTCCGTCTGCCTTGTCTGGGTAATGTAGAAATCAGCCAGCAGCGACAATATTGCTGCCAGAACTTGCAGAATATTAAAGCATAATTTAGCTGTGGACCTTGATACCACTTCAAAAGGCTTACTTTGAGTGCTGGATGCGAAGGAATGCTTTGGGGAAGTGTACGTTTTCACTGCTCTTTTTGACTGCACTCTAAGAGGAGCCACACTGACTGCCGTACTCTTAGATTAGCCTTGTCGAGGGAGCCAGGTGCTGTCTTAAAGCTGATATTCAGAGACCGGCGACGGGTAGCTTTGGCAGGAAGGCCGTGTGAATCTCCTCCCCTGTCATTTAAGCTGAGTGCTCTTCAAGGTGTAGTCTTACAAACTTACACACTTTAAAAGAGACTTTCTTGTTAAAATTCAACTTCAACAGATGACTATAGCTGCATTCTAATACTGAATATGGAAAGGTTCCGAGGAGAGTAGGAATTGTGATAAGAGCTGTGTCTCCAAAGTGGCCGGGTGTAGGAAGTCCCCCGGGCTTTAGGGTGGTGTGTGGATCTGCAGGTCAAGACTCTGCAGCTGCATCTGGAAAGTGGCTTGTTCAAATTCCATGTCATTACATGTCACCAGTTGGCCCTTGAGCAATGCCTTTCACCCCGGTTGCTCCAGGGGCACTGCCTGCTCATTTACCCTTCCCCCTGATTCCAGTACCTGCTCCCACCTGTATATGGAGAGAAAGATGAGATTAGTGAAATGACTGTTTTTTTTTCCCCGTGTGGATAAATAAAGTATGACTACTTTCATCTGATTTGCATGACAGCAGCCAGGCCAGTTCTGCTGTGGTCAGTACCATCCACCTACAGGAGGAGCATCTGAGCACATGCAGTGGACCCACGTGTGCCAGATAAGATGACATCATCCCCACATATAGGTTTGATGCTTACTTAGACCCCAGCTACATTAATCTCCATTCTCCCTGCATCTGTTTTGAATTGCACTCAAAGCAAGTTGTGATAAAAAGAGCAACTTCTTAGGCAAAATGAAATACCATGGTACATGCTGCGATGTCTAGGTACAAAATAAAGAAGAATAAATAAAAGAAAAACGTGAGACTACACTATTGTGATGAAATGGACATGATCACCACACCTGATTTTAATTAACTCCATATCATAAAGCCTTAACTTAGTCATAACATTTAGACGAAACATTGCTTTGGTCTAGGAGAATGTGTAGACAAACACATGAAATTTCTCATGAAATGTATTGTGTTTGCTGCATGAGCCTGAACAAATGAACACAAGTGGCCTTTTATAAAATAAATCTGTGCTGTGATCAGTAGTGTCTTGTGAGAACCCTTCAAAACGATTGTGTGGCCCCGTCTCTCACAGTACATTCGTCATTCCCGTGTACTTTTCATAGCCAAACAGCACATTTCTGTAGCTGACCTTGGAAGAAAATGTAGACAAAGTAATTTACAGATCCAAAGAGGCTATTAATCCTTTTGTTCTTATTACACACACAGATGAAGGCATGATTAATGTGCTTTATAAAGAGTAGATTATCCTGGAAATAAGAATCATAAAAATTTGATTTACATTTAAACCGCCACTATTTTTTAAATATGTTCACTTCCTAAAATATTTTTGGTTTTAGATAAGTCACGGTGCCGTGGAAGTAACATATCAGAGTAGGCCATAAAGAAGAATACGAAGGCTGTTTGTTCATGATTTTACCGTTAAATGATATACTGTACAGGCATGGTTGTAATTTCTATATGTTCAAAAAAAAAAGAGACAGTGGTGCAGATCAAAGTGGAACTCTGTCTCGTGAAGATGCAGGGCAGAGAAGGGCTTTCCTTTTGTAGCTCCGAAGCAGAGAATAAAGGCCATGGTGTCTGAAGAGACCTCTGGCTTGAAATACAGTTTTGTGTCCCTTGTACTACATGGCATCAAACAGCATGACGTCCTGCCACCTACATGTAAAGGGCTCCGTGTCACCAGTCGGATGCACGTTTGCACTGTGAGGTCAAGCGGAAGGTGGGGGTCTGCAGTCATGTGTCACAGGGGCCTGAATGCATTAGTGCTGCTGCCAGACTTTTCTCATTATGACTTTTTGCTTTTGTTTATCAACAACAACAGCAGGCTTTTCGCCTGCTAGGAAACAAAACCCACTTGCAGTGGTTTAGTAAAGTACCAAAAAGCATCTAATGGCAGCTATTGTGTTTACTGAGCACCCTCCTCCTCCCCACTTCTGCAGGTCATTTCAATAACATTTGTTTAAAAGTAGCTTTACTTTAACTTTGCCTGTCAGTTGAAACAACAAACGGGAGCTTAGTGCGTTTTCTGCTTTTGCTCTGAGTGGCATGTGCCCCAGAGAGAACACTCACATTTGACTTTTGACTCGGTTTTATATTTGCCTCTGATGTTGGATCCAAACCACAGATGTTTTACGCAATTCCATTATGAGGGGGCAGGATGTACCTGTTTCAACAGGATCTCTTACTTATGAGCACCTTTCTAGCAACAAATCGCCGTTCTGTTTGTAAACACACAATAATAAAGGAGCTACTCTGGCAGGTAGAAGCAATACATATAAACCAAAAATAAAACAGTTCAAATCTTCATTTATTTTCAGTAAAAAATACAGTAACAACTCTTAGTGTTTTTTACAAGAGGTGTTTACAATCATTGCAGCATCGTATTATATTTAGTGCATATGTAGTTTGTAAAAGTGTGTTTCCTTTATGACTTGGAGGTAGAGTGTGTTCTGCATCTTTCTATGTAAAGTTTTACACCGTTGGGTGAAATGTAAAGCGGTTTGTGTTCCACTGCTGTCTATCTAGCACAGGTATGTCCTTTTTAATTGTGATTAATAATAATCATAACCATGTGGAGACAACATCAAACATTCATTTCTACTTCATCTTGAGGACACTGGAAAGCCACATGTGTCAAGCATATGTGTTTTTACTCAATTGGAGACAAAGGTCAGGGGGTTTCACAGGTTTAACTGATAAGGAAAGCGGCCCAGTGCTTATCGAACCACATACAGAGCCGATTAGAACAGCTCGTAACCTTGTGAGTTCCAATCTGCCTGGCTGACCACAGCGTTTGTCAGTACTACTTACAGTGTTGAGTACTGCTTATGGTATCAAGTCGTGGAGGTGACAATCTTGCTACGCCTCTCTTCTCTTGCCATACTAAGTCTCTTCAGTTCTTCGAGACTGAGCATTGTTGTGAAATGCGAATGAAGAAATCCAGCCAATCTGATGTTTATTTGATTATCACACATAAACAGACCACCGTCAGAGAGAGACATCCAGGAATTCCAGGCTGTATGCTGTGGGATGGAAGGCTGTCTGTGTGTTTCTGGACTGTTCTTTGGCGAGGGATTTTCGTCTTCCAATTAGCTAGTGACTCCACAGACACCTCAAGCAATGGAAACAGAGTGTGATAACAGAGGGTGAGCAAATTCAAGATTGAATGCGTTCCATGTCTATTTGCAGTAAATACTAGGATGGTTGAGCTCCACTGAACCAAGCCAAAGGTCTGAAGGTGTTTTTCTCTGTGGTGCAGTTCAATCCCCTCAGAAGTTCTGCTCAGCTGCAACACTCCATGATCCTTACAGTGCAATTAGACTTGCTCAGAATGACCAGCGACGCTGTGATATAAATGATAACGGCAGCTAACCGGGCTTCATGCCTTTCTAAGCCCAGTCATTCAGATGTGTCTGGAGGTCAATGTTCATCCTTACTGAGCTCACCTCCCTGGTGAGCAAGGCAGGCACAGAAGGAGTTTCTCAAATGTCTCCGGAACATTCTTATAAAGACACATCAGGGGGCTGAGGGTGTATCTGATGGTAGCAATGCTCAAAGATCATGTGATGTGGATGTTGTCCTAGACTGTCAGCGAATTTTGTTCACGTTGTTCTGAGCCGTCCTGCAGAAAGTGAAGAGTGGTTGTTCATGATGCAGTTCACCCTGCAGTTCATGACCTCGGTCTAACTGAATTTCCCTTTATCTTCCAAGCGTGTTTCTGGATAATTATTCAGTTTACTGCCTGTTTTTACCTGAGGCAGCTGAGTAATGTGAATGTGGTGTGTCATGCTTGTACCTGAGTGGTCTGCGAATTCAGCAAAAGAATCTTTGCAGAATTCTGTAGAAACACAGACACACATCATTGGGCATGATGTTTTTGGTTTCTCATTTTATGTGCAGTGTGAGCAGGACTGAAAGCTTTGAGCTGAGGACTGCACGTCCGGCTGCGCGTCAACTCCTGCTTGGATGCGCTTCCCTTTCCACAAGACCCCTATTGGACATCTGATACCATGTGTCAGTCACTGTTAAATAAGCCTTTTCTGGACCTGATTTTTTTCTGACTGGGTCCTCATCACACATGCACAGCTGAAGAGCAGAAAACTCACATGGTAGGTTTTACTATCTATCTCATATGAGAATGGATGGTGACAACGAATAGTGAGTATTCACGTGCAAGCCGATTTAAAATTATGTGCAGAATTTGGCTGAAAATGTCAGCAATAATATTTATAGTAATTTCTGCTATCTTCTCTAGAATGGTAATTAGATTCAGAATACTATGTTTAGAATATGGTCACAACTTCTTTGCTGCCAATTCTAATGCGATCCAATTTTTTATTAGATTTTAGTCTAATTTGAGCAGAGATTTCCTAGCCGATACTAGCTTAGTCCCTCAAGAATTGTGTCACATTCACACGTGACAGGCAATTTAGAAACAGCATTAATTCAAATGTGACATTTACCTTGTGGTGGAAAGCAGAGCACGTAGAAGGGGGGCATCATGAATGCTTAGCACATGGCGGGGGTCACCTTTACGATACCCGCTGCCTCAGGACCTCAATGAATAGACAAAAGGCAGTCTCAAGTTCTAGATTTATAAGGGTGCTAAGTGCCACTTGCATCCAGGTGTCAAATGATCAGATTTATTGCCTTTTAATCTTTTGGTAAGGAAGTCATGGGAAATTCTTGCTAAAAGCAAGGCCAGCTTAAATCCTGCCCCCTGTCCAAAGCACCACACTGCGTGGAACAGTGGAGCACATTGTCATTTAAGTGCAAAAGCATTATGTACAAGCTGCGGGGCACAGACAAGCAGAGAAGCCCAATTACACTATTCTTTTGTATTTTGCTTCAACATTGCATTCGGAATTCAGCCAGTATTGTGCCAGGGCTTTTGATTTGCTAAGTGGCCCGGAAGTGTAAACGAAAGGGATGAAATCTAGCCAGATCTGTTTCCCTTGTCTTTTATCTCACCGTCCGCAGACAATAGGAAAAACAAAACAAAATAAAACTTGAGAAGTGAATGGAAAGGATTGTTCATTTATAGATCCCGGTACACAAGTGTAATCAGAATTCCAGTACGAGTGTGAGTCATCCAGCTCTTGGATACGACCCCAAAATGATCTCGTCGGAACATGAACCTGTTCTGGTTTGTTGATGCGTAGGTCACATGACCACCCCAGGGCCTGGAGGTGTCCAACGTAGGCCAGACAACTTCAGAAACAAAACATTATTTATGCCTTTTTGCCTCGGCTGTGTGCTAATAGCAATTAGCAGAGTGCTCAGTCAGTACAGATGTGACAATGGTGTGGCTCATACACCGGTGGTAAATACTCGGTCATCGACATGATTCATTATGGGAGGTCATTTGGAAACTGCTTCAAGCAGAACTTACATATTTTTTAAAGAGGAAAACACAACAAACATGCAGCTGTTTGTGAGATCAGAGACCATGAAATGAAGTCATGGCCTGTGCGTCAGGAAAGTATGCTAGTGTTTAAGTCTTCAAAAAGAGCTAGCCCAGAACACAGTGCTCTTTTGCGCAGTATTTGGACATGAAAACATTCACCAAATGTGTAAATAAATAACATAAAACCTCTTTTAGTCTTTCCTGCATGCAAAAATACAGGATGGCATGTACTGTACTTTTTAATATTTCCCCAATAGCATAAAATTTTAGAAATGCTGTGACCACTAGCACTGTGACAACTTTTTATATAACGTATGTCATGGATTACATATAAAAATATCCAATCTCCCCCTTTGTAAATATATTTTTGTGCTTATACTATATTCCCTGATGCGATGAGGACTGGATTAAAAGTTTTACTAGGGTTCTGTTGGGCCGTTCTAAACCTGCTAGTTCTAAGGTGACTCAAGGTACTGAGTCACGTGACGCCGCTGACCTCTGGACTTGTCTGCACTGATATCTTGCCTGGAGAATGTTCCAGACTGGCCCAGTGCTTACCACTGCCAAGCTAAACTGAGTCATTTCATGTGATTATATGCTTAAATACAAGGCAGGCAGCGTTTGCATTGCTTTGAGATGTGACTTTTGATTCCCTGGACACCGCTCCAGTGTCAGAAATTTGTAATGAGATATGAGATGCACCCTTTGAACCTGAGATCACCGGCTGGCCTGAAGTTAATGGTGAAGCTGAGCTGAGACACGGTTAGTCTCTGAAGTTTCCTAAAGAACCTTTTTTCGGACCGGCTGCCAAACGCATCATGTGACCCATGGGAATCTGACACGCCACCACTACTGCTGCGGTGGTGTCAGGTTCGACGACTATAAGGACAGTTTTAATTGCCCCGTCTGTTTGTATGGCAGCCTGAGTCGTCGATCCAGCGGCTCTATGGTAGATCATTTATAATAGGTTTAATTTAAGAACCTGATGATTAGAGACCACAATTCATGAAAATAGGTCCTGTCTTTGAGTAAGAATAAAAAACACTGCAGTAGTTGTGGAAGCCACTTCAATAACCGGTTGAAACCTGTAGAGCAGCAGTTCCTTTGAGAAAGCCAAACTTGGCCCTGCCCCCTTTAGGCACTGGTGAGTCTACTCCTGGGGTCTTATCTAAACAATTATAGTACGTTCGGCTTACTGTTCCTCAGATCTCTGAAGAGAGAAAGGAGAAACACTTGCAGTGGGCTTCGGCACTTTTCACAGTGCTGGACAAGACTACCTTCCCAAAACACCACGCAGAGCACTCTAACAGGGAGGGTAGGATAACAGCTGGGTATGGATATAGCAGCAAAACTTTCTATGCCAGGATTACTTTACATAAATAAATAAAAAAAAAAGTCATATAATAACTACCCTAGAGGCACAGCATAAAATCCCTCATAGAGTTAATTTCAATTTAAATTACAATTTCCAAATTCACAGTTGGAAAGAAACAATGAGCCAGCAATCTATAAAATACAACAGATGTTTCTTCCTTAGAAACCTCTTTTTTCTAATAAGTACAACATGAACAAATAACATGTGTTAGGAATCATTTTATTGTCCCCTGGGTTGTTTTTTCAACGTTCAATAGCATGTAAAATAACCCAGATTAACAGAGGCCATAATTACACAGGCGTTTATAATGCTTTTATAGCGATTATATGCGTTCAATTTCACGTTTCATCTGTCTTCATATTATTAATATGCATAAGAATAACTTGTTCTTCACCATAGTTTGTGTAGTATTTTCACAATGAAGTGAGGCTTGATGTATGTGGATTATAAATTTATTCTGAGTTAGGAGGGTACATTCTAATTCTCATTCTCAATTGTAACTGTATCATTACCAAAACAAACTGATAAAAGAATGTGACATTTGGTATAGCTCTTCAATCCTGATCACCTAAATGCATCCTCAAATACCCTGCTGTCCTCCTAACTGTTGTACAACATCATTGTTTTCAGTTGTACTAAGGAATTTGTCCTGCCTGGTGCTGGCCAGAGGAAGATGGGTTTCCCCAGTTAGTCTGGTTCCTCCCAAGGTTTCTTCCTCTCGAGGGAGTTTTTCCTTGCCACTGCCACCTTTGACTTACTCTCTGAGGACCCTGGGCCTGGGACTATGTAAAGCACTTTGTGACAATACTTTTTGTTAAAAGTGCTGTATAAATAAAATTGAATTGAACTGAATTAATTTGAATTACTGTGTGCCTTTAACTGGATGTAATTAAAGGGAAAAACAATTTCATATATTTATTTTTTTTAATAAGATACTGGAGGCACACAAGACATCAGATCAATATTTGGCCTAGAGAAGATGTTACAGTAATTACTTAAATAATGAATTTTACGCTACACATAATTCCTTTGACGTATTTTTGTGCTGTACTCTTTAAGGCAGTGGAGCTGAAGAAAAAATCTCAGCAATGTGTAAAAATATGTTAAAGAGCAGGACTTGTATGTCAGTTCTACCTGGAAGGGAGATGTTCAAGCAACAGAAAAGAGTGAACATGGCAGTAGGTACAGTGCCCTCCACAATTAT
Source organism: Gymnarchus niloticus (assembly GCA_009936485.2). Lineage (NCBI taxonomy): Eukaryota > Metazoa > Chordata > Actinopteri > Osteoglossiformes > Gymnarchidae > Gymnarchus > Gymnarchus niloticus. The sequence goes on from JAACJT020000013.1 coordinate 4,750,341, forward strand.
TGGCAGCCCTGGTAAAGATGTCTAAAAATGTTTAAAAAAAATGTATCTTTTGGTGAAGTATCCTAATCTCATACCAAAAATTAGAAAATCCAACAAATAAATTTTAAAACAAATCCCTCATCAAAAAGTACGTATTTGGCATTAAACGAAGGATGGCTATAAATGAAAAGACTCTGACCACAACTGTAAAGTATGATGGAGCTTGTGTGAAGTAGTGGTGCTGTCTTTTTCTCCAAAGGCCCTGTGAGCCTTGCTAGGGTACATGGCATCATGGAGTCTATGAAATACCAAGACATTTTAAATTAAAATCTGGTTGCCTCTGCTAGGAATGTAAAACTGGGTTATCACTGGATCTTCCAGCAGGACAATGATCAGAAACACATGTCCAAATCAGCACAGAAATGGTTCACCGAACACAAATCAAACCTCTCTACCATGGCCATCTCAGTCCTCTGACCTGAACCCCATTGAAAACCTGTGGGGACAGCTGAACAGGAGAGTGCACATAAGACACAAGGTTGGTAAAAATCTTGAATGGGATGCCAGGCCATCACAGAACACATGCACACACATAATCAAAATCACTACGAGCAATTTAAATAAACCAATTAGCCTAAATCCTACAAGACAAAGAAAGAATGTGCAAACCAACAACAACCAGCAGATAGTGGATTTTAACCTCCAACTCTAGAGGTGAGAGGCAACTCTGCAGACTGCTGAGCCACCACACCCTGCTAGTTTCATGCTGTTTAATTTATGTGTCCCAATCCAGTTGCCCCAAAACACGTACTATCTGTGTATGTCAATTACATTGTTATATTCAGGAAAAGGAAAAAGCCAGATTACAATGAAGAAAACAACCCCTAGAGGTCCAAGGTCAATCAGCCCCCCAACCCCCTTGGACATTATACAGAGTAGGAAAAGTTATTAGGTTATTATGGATGCAAGTGGTAAATTATGGTCAAGTCCATCTGCAAGTCAACTGATCTCTATAAGTTCTTCGTTATTGTAGACCATCTTCGATGTCATACATGGATCCATGATACTAAATCCAACTCAGATGGTTCCCACCTCAGGCACCATCCAGAATGTGGGGAGGAAAAGAAAGCATGGATGGTCAGAATGGATGTTCACGCCTTGCTGGCAACACACAGGACCACACGGGCAGGTAAAGCAGCCATGATTACAGCGTGTCATATTATAAGGTATGAGTAAGCTAGACTAATGTAAGAGGTCTTAGGTTGTGATTTAAAGACTGAGACTAACTCGGCATCCCATACATAGGCTGGAAGACTGTTCCATAATGTAGGGGCCCTGTAACTAATGACTTTAACTAGGATTGGATCCCCAGGTAACAGAAGATTTTGTACTGGAGCTAGCTTGCTGTTACGCCCATTCATTCAGACAGATTTAAAATATGAATTTTTGTGATATAAAATGCACAACTAGATGTATAAATCTCACATATGCACATTATAGTAATGTATAGGACCAAACATGTTAATGTTATACTTTACCAAACTAATAGATTTATTAAAATACAAAAGACAAGATAATAATTTGGAGTGATGATGAGAAGCTTTGCATTAATTAAAAGGCATTTTACAATTAATTATGATGCTGACTTGCGACCATATGGTAAGTGATTGCTTGGATGCTTATTGTTGAATTACAGCCTTTTTTAAGATTTTAGTTTCTTGGAAATGTCTTGAATGCAAAGCAACCATTTGATTTGGTATTACTGCTGGGAGACAACCCCGTTCTCCGTTTCGGTTTTTCCCTGAGGTCCAACCACGAACAATTTGTTCACTTTCTTGAGTTCCCCCCCCACAGTAGGGGGACATGTGCTGTGCGGCTGAACAGTAAAGCATCTGCTAAACCACCGTGACAAATGAAGCACACACCAAGAAGGGTCAAGGCTGTCCACTTTCCGCGGGATGCTGGAGGGTGTGTGCCAGTAGGAAGTGCTGCATGAGGAATCTTTTTCGCTACGCTTCTCCACACTACATTCAGTACATTGTGTCTCTCCTGCTGTGCTGCAACAATTTAATGTTTAGGGATTACTTCGTTGCCTTTACAGAGGTTGGCAGCACTATTAAACTAAGCTTTAGTTTTATAAAACGTTCATATTAGTTCAAATAAGAACGTTAAACACAGTAAATCGTATTATTTTTGTAGTTGCTCCATATTCTATAGAAAAGCATAACAGTAGGCGTATGCAGCAATAGTACAGTATAGTTTTTCAACCGCACTCTGTGTGTGTAGTTTGCATGTTCTCCTGATGTCTATCCATTCATTTGATGCTTCATATACATGCATTCTTATACATGTACACCATATATGGATAAACTTATAACAAGTGGGCTAACTGAGTCTCCATTAGAATGGAGAGGCTCACCCTATCAATATCCCCAAGAAAGGCAATCTTAACTCCCGTTCAGACTACGGTGGGTTAACTCTACTCTGCATCCCTGGGAAAGTGTTCAGGAGACTTCTTCTGAACAGGATGAAGAATGCTGTAAAGTCTCATCGCCGAGATCAGCTGTCTGATCTTGCACCAACCAAATTGCTGTGTGTCATCCTGAAGCAGTCCCTGGAGTAGAATTTGCCCCATATGTCAGTTTTATCAACTATGAGAAGGCTTTTGATGGTGTGGACAGGGAGTCTCTCTGGAAGCTGCTGAGATGCTATGGGATGCTGGAAAAGATCACCACCACTATCTGAAACTCCTATGTGAGGATGACTTGCAGGGTGGCCTACGAAGGGCAACTCACTAACACCTTCTAAGTGTGGACAGGAGTAAGTCAAGGCTGTTTGTTGTCTCCATATTTGTTCTTGCTGGCAATAGACTGGGTCGTGAAAACTTCTACAAGACAGAAGTAGAATGGGATCCAGTGGATGCTCTGGACTCAGCTGGATGACCTAGAATTTGCAGATAATCTGGCCCTTCTCTCTCACACACAGACTGTGCAGGAGAAGACCAGCATAGTCACAGCCAATTCAGCGCACCTAGGCCTCAACATACGCAAAGGGAAGAGCAAGATCCTCAAAGTTAATTAAGCCAACACGTCCTCCATTACACCGGAAGGTGAAGCACTAGAAGAGGTGGAGAGCTTCACCTACTACAACAGTGTCATTGCCAAGAAAGATGGGAAGAATATTACAACCAGAATTGGCAAGGCAAGGAAGACAGTCCTTCTCTATGGAGCAGAAACATGGAGGACGACTGCTTCCACCGGCAAGAAACTCCAGACAATCATTAACACCTGTCTGAGATGGATCCCCCAAATCCATTGGCCAGACACCATCAGCAACCAAGAACTCTGGCACCGAACCAGACAAAAGCCAGTAGAGTTAGAGATCCTCTGATGACGCTGCAGACGGATAGGCCACACTCTATACAAACCAGGTTGTAGTATCATCAGACAAGCGCTCACATGGAATTGCCTGGGGGACAACAGGGGCTGATCAAGAAACACATGTCGCTGTGACCTGGAGGTGGACATCAAGAGTATGGGCCACACCTGGAGACAGCTTGAGGAACTAGCCTGAGATGGTGAAGCCTGGAGAGCCCTTATAAGCAGCCAATGCCCTGCACGGGGTAGCAGGCAATGAAACACTAAAATAGATGTCTCTGACCTTGAAATTTCAGACATTTCGCTATACATTTACAATCTTCATAGACATTTTTCAGCAAAGTCAAAACACAAATGATTTAACCACCAAGTAACACATTGAGGGTGGACATCAAAGTGCGTTATTCATCATTTATGCCCTAATACCTGATCATCTCAGCAAGCATGTACAAATTGGTGACTGTTAGGTGCTCTTTCTGGTAAATTAGAAACAGAGGCTTGCCTTTGACGGGTCGTCTTTTAAGTTCCTCTGAGCTGAGAAAGCCAAGCACACTGACCATGTAAATCTAACACAGAAGAACATCTGGGGCCATCTTTACAGCCAATCATATCATGAAGAGAGTCATCAAAACATAGCCAGACATTTTAAAGGCACACTCCATTTATTATGGTCATTATACTGTATGGTTTCATAGTCTGGACAAAACATTTGAATGCAAAAAAAATTGATTGATTAATATGTCATTAAAAAGCTTCGAACAAAATTAATGAGAAATATGGTTAATTTAGAGACAGGTATTTTGAAATACCCTGCAAGCTGGCATTTACATTTTTTCTAGACATTCTGTGTAATTCAATTTAAAGGTTCTAGGTTCAAGTCTTTATTTCACTAATTCTTTAGGGCTTAGTAAAGTAAAAGGTAATTTCAGAAACCAAGGCCATGTTTTATGCGTTTACAGGCAATCAGGTGGAACAATGACAGCTGATGTGAGTGTGGGTGGCAGGGAAAATGGCATTAAGCTCTAGTAGTTAGACAAGGCTGTTTTTTTGTCAGCCAAATATTCTAGCAAGGTTCTTAACCTGATATGGACTCAAACTTCTCACCAGCGGAAAAGTACCAATATGTAAGACATTAAAGTTGTTTAAAAATGACATGCAGGCAGTCCAGTATTCTAGGTGAGAGATGGTCTGGCTGGCTAGGTCTGAACAGACTGCTGTTGGAGATGCCATGAAGGCCAATGCTGAAGTCCTTGTCAGTTTGAGTGCCTGATTATGGAAGCAAATATATTTGACTTGGACTTGATCTGGAAGGGATTAGTAATGTTGGAGGTGGAGAATGAGAGAAAAAGCTACATACCGAGGCTGGCTAAGTGGTTAAGTAAGTAAGTAAGATATAATAGGTTATGAAAGATAGAATTTATCAGAATGCCAAATAGCAGTACTGACATTCCTGAGCTGTGGTGTGAACTTCATGATATTAATGTCACAGCCTTGTTTTACCACAGACAAAAATCACTACAACAACACATGTTGTTAAAGTCAAATCGCGTGGACAGATTTTTCTAGGATGAAAGATATCAATTACAATATTGCAAGACATGTGCAGGATGTTTCCATATACAGTGTTTATTTTAAAACAAAATGCTTCAATGTATATTTACTCATGCTGGAATTAAATAAGATTTAGCTTATTATTCCTGTATCGTGTATATCATTGATTAATAAAGACATTGTCCATGCTTATAAGTCAATGGATAACACACATTTTCCGTAGTGATTTTTTGTTGGTTGATTTAGTTTTTGTTTTGGAAATGTCTTGATTTCATTTATATTACGGTTAGGAATTAGGAGATTAAGAGTCCCATGATTAGAATTTAGCAACATTTTTCTTATTTCATGTTAATTGAAGGGGGGGGGGCTCAAATAATGTAAACGGTATCTCTAGAAGGTCCTATTGTAAGATGTCACAGTCATGTCAAATTGGGTGATGATTAAAGGCACTGACTGATTTGGAGATGGGTTTGCAGACCATGTAAGAATGATGGGGATGGTAAAGATTATGTAAATATGATGTCAGCACTGTTTGTAAAAGTAATTTAAAGAAACAGTAATTCAAACAGCAGGACACTTCAAAGTAACTCCCATCACGATTGCATATTACGTTGTGTACTAATATGATTCTGTAAATTTCTGTAGATTTTAAATTGACATTTTAGTTCAAAATAACATTTCATGTGAACAACAAGGCTGTTAATTCTAAAATTTTTTCTGTGGTTAAATACAAGGTATTTTTTAACAATCTGTTAATTACAAAAGTCAGTAAAAACCCCTCAAAAACCAATATGTATAAAACACATCTTTCATTAAAGCTCACTGATCACCCAAATTCTTGTGAGCCTCATTACTTGGAAAAAACCTTCAGTGCATCCATGGACTGTCATGTTTGAAATATGTCTTTTGTTGTTGTTGTTGTTGTTTAGTCACGCAGTCGTGTTCGACTCTTCGCGACTCCATGGACCACAGCACGCCAGGCTGCCCTGTCCTCCACCGCCTCTCGAAGCCTGCTCAAACTCATGTTCATTGTTTCCACTACACTGTCTATCCATCTCATCTTCTGCCGTCCCCTCTTCCTTTTGCCTTCAA
>JAACJT020000013.1:4762146-4774517 GCA_009936485.2 Gymnarchus niloticus
GTTTTTCCTTGCCACTGTTGCCTTTGGCTTACTCTCTGGGGACTGTGGGCCCGGGACTATGTAAAACGCTTTGTGACTGCGCTCCGTGTTAAAAGCGCTATATAAATAAAATTGAATTGAATTGAAATGTGTTTATGCCCACTACCTGAATAAAAATGTTTTACATCTTGAATATTAGGCTGTCTGCAAACCATCACAGTCTTACTGACTAAAACAGATACATTTCCTGCATTCACATTCAAATAGTAAAGTATAACCTTTAAAAATATGGCCAGTTTCTGTCCAGAGCCTCAGTAATTTCATTTCAGCTCATAAAATCAAAAATTTAATATAATGTAGTGTAAAGAGGTGCTTATTGGTTTTACACATATCCTCAAAGCGGATATTAAAATCATACATGGCAAAGAAACACATATTTATGCAAAATGTCATATTTATATGTTTCCCTTTGGCATGAGCAGAAGCAGATGCCTCTCAGTCACACTAAAAGATGAATGCAGAGCAGAAAATTTCTTATTTTATAATTTCAGGCAGCCTCTGTGCTGTGTGGTACTTAGAATCCTGAGGAAGATCAACCATCCTCGTATATTAGTGCAGATTTGGAATCAACAAGCTGCGAAGTTAGTTTAACGCACAGGAGTTCTGCTAATCCCATAATATTAAATATTCAGAGTAAACAAAGCTGGCTGAAGACGTCCATCCACCTTCCAGACTGCTCCATCCTTTTCAGAGTCATGTATCCCATTCCAGGCAGCCTAGGGAGCAAGGTGGGGGACACCAACACATTACCTGGCACAATCACTCACACTTTTGACAAGTCAGCCTGCAGCACATGTCTTTAGACTGTGGTAGGAAACCAGAGTACCTGGAGAAAACCCACAAAGCACCAGGAGAACATGCAAACTCCACCCACACAGAGCAGAGATGAGCCCCCAACCCTGGAGGTATGAGGCAACAGTGCTAACCACTGACCCACCGTGTCCCCCTGGCCAAAGACATTCTTCCTTTGGTGTTGATTTTAACATAAATTATAAACATTACATATGTCACCGCTTTCTACCAAAGACCACAATCTATGGAGCAGCCAACACCAGCTTTCAGCTAATGAATTCGGAGGCACCTTGTTGGCACGCGAACCCGAGGGGGCCCATAGCTGGCCAATGCCAGGGAGTCGATAAGGAGTCCTGCCATATGGTCACACAGTCCCCCTGCCCGAGGGGCCCTGTAGCTGGCCAATGCCAGGGAGTCGATAAGGAGTCCTGCCGCACAATTATATGGTCCCCCTGGGCTTGTGACTGTCTCACTCAGGCCAACAGGCATAGCAGCACAATAAAATTTCTAATAATAATAAACCTTTATTAACCATGTGCTCTAGTCGTATGAGCTGTTTAGTTTTGTCAGTGGGAGGCATGGTGGCTCACACCTCCAGGATTGGGGGTTCAAGTCCTGCCCCCACTTTGTGTGTCTGTGTGTGTGTGTGTGTGTGTGTGTGCATATTCTCCCAATGCTTTGCAGGTTTCCTGTGGTCCAAGGACATGTGATGTAGGCTAGCTGACATGTTTAAATTGCCCACAGTGTACGAGTGTATATATGAATGTATAGTTTTGTTCTACAAGAGGTTGGTGCCCCTGTGCAATCTTATCTAGGATAAGCAGTTTTAAACATGGATGGATGGAATTTTGGTAACACTGCCATGCAATAATTTATGCAGTTTTACTCCATTTGAAACAGAATAAAATAATGAAACATGCATCCATCTTCTGAAAGCTCATATTGTAAAGGGTTAAGAGGAGTCAGAAGTCTATTCCAGTCAGCACGGAATACAAGGCTGGGGTACACCTTGGACAGGAGTCCAGTCCCTGTTAGGGCAGATACACAGACATGTGACACACAAAGGCATACCCTACAGACAATGTAATGTTCTAATGTTCTAATACCCATGTCTTTCCCACAGGTAAGTCATGGCAATCTCTAATACAAACAATAAAACACACTTGATGATTGGAGCAACAGAAATACAAAATAAAGGGGGATGTTTTTGAAAAATGCATCCCCTGCTTAAACTGGATATTGTAGCTAGACTTGTGAAAGTTGCACAGGTAAGTGATGACACTGTCTAATACAGACTAGACAAAGCATTTGATGATGAGGAGGAAACCCATGCAACACAGGGAAAAACCTGAGGAGATCATCCAAACCCCACATACACTGGTGTAAGGCTCCAGTGTCGCCCACTGAGTCCGAAAATGAAACAATAACACCAAAAAGATGTGATGAAACAGTGTTTGCCATATCTGTTTTACTGATTATTGAAGTACTTAGATTAAGCATAGCCAGTAACGGGAAGCATCCTGGTGTTAGAACGCCACCTGGAGGGTATTTGTCATAAAGCTTGTGGGAAGTTCATTTATAAGGTGATAAAACAATATTTCTGGTTCTGGACAGCATTAGGGTGTATGTGAAGCATTTTGAGCAGTGCTAAATACCACTTGCAGGTGCAACGTGGTGCTTTATACTTGTCATTACATCACAAGAGCTCACAAACGTCACCATATTTACACATTTAGAGTTTCAGGACACCTCGAATGCAGACACAGTGGGGTGTTATGCAGAGTAAGGTTAACTTCACACCTGAAAAGCTACAACCGTCTCCATTCAAGTAGTCTTGCAATTCTGTGGCATATTTTTCTATATTCTTATTTTGTCTATATAGGCAGGCATTATGGCCCGTAAACTTAAACTCTGAGTTCTGTTTCACTTGGCCACACCCTGACCATCAAATCAAAAAGCAGTGAGACAATCAAAACCTCTCCAGTTTGTTCTGTACTTTCAGGAATTTTAGGAATTCCATGGGCAGTGAGGGGCTTCGTGTATGATTGACCTTTTTCCCCTGCTGATAGAAAGTAAGGAACAGGATTGTAACATTTTCTTTGTGTTTGTTTTAAGTTAGGTCTGTGTTAGATACTGAGTCTGTTGCAAAAAGAGGGCCAAATAAATCTTGTAATTAAACCTGAATTCTGATTGGAGAAAACTGAGCGCCAGACTTCAGGATTTGCGATTCTCAGAATCTCAAGTTAACAAATCTGGCTAAATTGTAAAATCCTACTTTCTGGACCAGACCCACTGTCTTGTATCTCATTGTTAGTTATTTTAGCCTTGCTTACTCCTGAAGACAGGGAAATACAAATGCTTTCACTCACTTACAGTGAGGACTCAGCAGATGCGTATGTTGTATCTCACAGGGTCCATTAATGTTTCATGTGCCCTTTGGACTCCAATGTGGACAGCATGGTTGTACTGCACCCACACTGAGAATGAAGACTGACTGATTGGTCCTGCAACTCCTTTTGCATGAACAAAATGTCTGCAAATCAATGCTTTACCCATGTAGCTTAAAACAGGGCTCCCTCACCAGACAGCCCATGATGTCATTTCAGATCAACAATCCTTCTTAATGGCCATAAACTTGGCATTTCCACATGTTTTTTCTAACCCTCACCAACATGGCTGAACACCACCCTAGCCTGAAGTAAAGCTGTAGCCGATTTCATCAGCAGAAGCATCTCCCTCTAACATGATAATGGATTTTCTCAGCAGGACAATTCCACAAATGATTTCTCTTCCATGGCTGTTGAAGTTAAAGCGTGTATTTGTAAAAAGACTACTGTTGTATTCTCTCTGATTTATTATTAATGGTGTTGACGTGTCCTTTCTTATTTACAGCTCAGGGCTTGTTGCCCTGCATCACAGTGTTCACCAGATCATGGCTGTGAAGGACAGCCATGAATACAGTCAAGGTTGACACATCTGCTAGTCCACAGCGGAGTATGTCTCCCCCTGTAGTTGGACAAAGGAACAACAGCTATGTATCCTTTTACAACAAGATCTGCTCAGAAATAAGTGCCGACAAAAGCAGAGGTGGACTAAATCATCACTGGTCCACTGGCTGAATTTTTACAGCATCAGAAAACAGGTGCAGCAGTTTTTCTGAGGTAATAGGAGCCTCACAGTGATACGCAATATGGTCTTTTTATAACTACCAAGACTACTATACCATCCATCCATCTATCTATCTACATATTCTGGTCAGAGTCAAAGTGGAGGGCTATCCCAGGCAGTAAAGGGTACTAGACCTGGGTACACCCTGGATGGGATGCAAAAAACCGTACCATGAAACACTACTCAGAATGCCAAAAAACCTATAAATGGTTTTGTACACACAATGTAGGAGCTTGTACCTTTTAGTAAATGCAGAATCAGACCTCTTAGTTTAAAAGGGAAATGAATGTTTAGCATGCAGCCGACCACGGCACACACCAGGAAAAGCTGCGTGAAAAACTGTAGATGAAACATGCAGCCAAAGCAGTATTAAGTCACCTAGAGATGCCTGTTCAGCTGAATGTTATGTCTGATAATAAATGGTTTGTGCTGCCAAATAGAGGGCAGTATTTCAGCTCACACAAAGTCCTGAGACATCACATTTTCTGGACGAGGGCCCTCATTGACATGTGCTGGTAAGAGTACAGTGCTCTTTGTTCTACAGCTTCCTCATTCTTCTCAGTCACTGTTGGCTTCGAGCTGGTTGTCCTCTAGCATCACCCCCATTGACTGTTCGACTGGGGCATTTATTCACGAGAACTCGTTTTCTGAGCAATTTTACAAGGTGAATCAGAATACACACCAGAAATGTCACCCAGTGTGACCAAATCAGAGCAGTGTTAAAAATACCTTTTTAAAACTTAATAGATTTAATATGTTTAGCAAATATGTCTATGTTGACTGACGTAATCATCAAATTTTGTTTCCATTCTATCAGTCTATGTGCATACAATACATAAAACGGCTGAATATTTACTATGATGCTTTCTCAATCAGGAAGGGAGCACCTTTGAAAAATCCTCCCCGACATGAGCTTCCCCTGCTCCAGCCCTGCCTTTCACAGCCCAGGTCAACCAAGTGGGTCCCATTCTCCAGAAGGTACACCCCACCCAAGCCCTGCGATTGTTTTTCCCGTTTTCATGCCACACCGCCACATACCAGAAAGGTCTGTTTTTCTACTTCTACAACAAACCACGGCAAACCACAAGCCACATTTCATTCCTGCTTCACCGCCAGACATAACTTTCAAACAACAACAGTGTGCAAGGCTGTACTCCGTAATTGGCTAAATATCGTATTATCTTAAAGTCCAGATGAAATGCTTCACTTTTGTTGTCCAATTTGCTAAATATTATGTGTGTGCACAGCTAGCTATAGAATTTATGAATGAAAAGTCCAATATTCCCACTGGACAGAGGAAATTTTTGAAAGTGTGGAATAGATGCAGCAGTACCACCTACGTGAGTAGTTCTGCTATAGCTACATGATTTTGCAGCCAGCATTTCACATCCATCTCATTTCATAGCAGATGCAGCAGAGGTCTGGGTCTGGGTTTGCGGTCACAGCTGCTTCCTTAGTAGACAATTAGGACATTTCCTTTTCCTAGGTAAGAGCTGCCTGCCGTATAGCTGGTCAACTTTGGCATGATCCCACCCAACAAATTATCTGATATTCAGGTCATAGTTTATGCCTATGATCTACCAGGCAGACAAAAGACACACAAAATTCACAAATTAGTCCTTTGGTCATTATAACAATCTGAAGTAATGTATTCACTTTTACTACAGTGTCCTTCAGCTATTCAGATTAAAACCCATGCAGTTTTCCAATAAAAATTTACTCCCTTTTGCCTGATATTAAATGTTGTTATTTGGCCATAAGGTGACAAAAATGACCTGCGAGTGTTTGAACAACTAGGAGAAATTTGAGCACCATGAAGTCTGGACCAGGTAAAGAGTGAGTTCTGTGAGCTGTCTGGTGATATGAAGTGTTTTACTACAGACAGTGAACGTGTTCTTTAATGGCTGTCAGTGTCATGCTGCTTAGTACAAAAGGAACTTTTCAATCGTGCATGCCACATGAAGATTTGCATTACCTGTAGCTCAAGTCAGACCAAAACAGACAATTACAGAAAAAAACATGATGACTGAGACAGAAGTAGTGAAAAAAAACTTAACCCATTCCACATAGTTTTAAAGTTTGTCTCTCAGAGCTAATAAATGAAAATAACTGCCTTATAATATACAACTGGTGTATTTCATATATACCATACTGTATATGATTATAATGGCATCATATCAAAAGAGCTTCACTTTGCACAGGCACAGTGGTAGTGGAGATTTAAATTAAAACTCCATTTTAAACAATCTGATTGTATCGTCAGTTTTCCTTTGGCCCTCTTATGAATTATTTAAAACCAATGCTCCACGGTACGTATAGCATTTGAGCCAATTCAAACAGTAGTGTATTTTCATAAATTTCCGAGACTACACTTTGAGCCCCAACGTTCCTCTCACCTGTGTATGCGAGTACGTCTCATGGAGAGGACAACGGAACATGTGAAAACCGAACAATTCCTATACACCTGCATTTCTACCATCGAAACGGCAATTAAAAGTATCACTGTCGGTTTTTAAAGTGATCCTCTTACGTGGTCAATAAGCTGCACTCAGCTCATTACTGGTAATCCCCTAACGAGTCTGTCACGGGATATGAGTCTTGTGAGGATCTGGAATGTTCCCCTACATAATAACATGGGCAGTGCTTAAGGTGAGAGCTTTCAAAGCCTGCTCCAGCCGCTAAGTAAGACTAATCAGTGACATGACACGACACTGCAGAGCTCTTGTGGTGTTGAAAAGCTTTGAGAAAATGCTATTTCTGTATAGTCATAGGTTAAGTGCAGCGATGCAATCCCAGGAGGAGTCTGCCTTGCAGGTGGCCTTCTTAGTGTGCCTTGGCGTCCTCATTCACCAGGATGGATGCATTGATCTCCCGCAAATAATGGCTCCTCGTGCTTCTCTTCATCTCGCTCCCCCCACTAATACGTTTCCATGGAAATACCACTCCCTGAATCACCTCCTTTTGTACCTTCCAAATGGGACCTAGTAATTTCAAAACTGAAAACATTTCTAAACTTGTGTTTAAGAAAGTAAATACTCATGTTAGTTCACCAAATTAAAGATCAGACTTTTCCTCTGTTTCCATAGATACGAATGGCACTTGCATCACACAGTTGTAAGCCAACAATTTCACTTTATAAGATGCATATGTTTGTGTATTTGTTAAATGTGGTTTAATATGAAGCCAAGTACGAGTGTGTTGAGCACATCTGGGCTAAATACCAAGAAGCAGATGCAAGAAAATGACCACCAAACTCAGAAATGCTTTAAATAAATATAAATTTTAATAAAACACCCACATCTCAGCAATATCAGGAATGATATAATAAACAGCTTTCAAATAAACTGCATTCAGTACATTACAATGCTTACAGTATTGACCATCCTCATTTATTTGCTACTTATAAAGCACACCAAAAATCTGGGGAACGTGGGAGATCTTCCAATTTACAGGATTTTACAAGTCATACCTTTAGTGTATATTAAATGTCAAGGAGAATGAACATTATCTGTTATCTCAACTTGAGAGGCTCCAGCCGTCATGCACAAGTTAAGCTCAGTGAGTCATTCAAGTAAATTTCATTCCAACCCAGACTCTCTGAAGCAATTTATATGTGTGGCTGTGCTCTGCCAGCTACATACCCAGGTAGCGCCACCTTTCATAATTTGCTACTGAAGCTGGGCTCTGTACATGGAGCATTCACTTCACCAAAACATCTCGCTAAGCATTTATTTACCCCTGAAATTTGTGGAAGTCGCATGTAATATTCTGCATATTACATCTGCTCTTTCTAAGTGCGGACATTCGCTAAGTGTATTTAAGGGTTAGAAATTTGGAAAGTTTGAAGGGATAAAAGAAATTTTATTACTCTTGACAGAATGGGGTTACAGTGGATATACTCTATCAAATTTATATTAACATTTTTATCAGTTTAAAATTTAACAATAATCATTTATGGTTTATTAATACAAATGCATGATGCACATGTGAGATTCTTTTAAATGCGTAATACAATTCACTTTTAACATTTATATCTCCACATTTACTTCAGTTGTTTCCATTTATATTTTATACAGAAGAAGTGCTTTCAAAAATGATTGTATAAATGAAGTATTGGAGTGATTTTTTTAGCATACAAACTTGGTTCAACCAAATGAAAAAAAAAACCAAAAATACAATAATAATAATTTATAATATAATGACTAAACGTGTGGGTGTGTTTTGCCTTATCATACACAGGTGTATAATGTGCATTTATTATTGTGATTTTCATGGATTTTCTGTGATGTAGGAAGTCAAAATACTTTTGTTTACACATTAAGTGCATTACGTTTCCCTTTACTCGACTCAGTGCATATGGTTTTGTACGTTCAAATGATTTTTTTTATGCTTCAAAATTACACACACAAGAAAAACAACTAAAGGTAATATTCTTGTAGAATGATTTTGTTCCATAGTATACAGTATATACAATTAAAGTGGGGATTTGCAGCCTTGGGGCAAAATCCCTGAACAAGAGGAAATGTCACTAAACAAAAGAGGTGATACAGAATTAGAAAGTGAACTCAAATATCCCTGATTTTGCTATTAAACAAACACTTGAAGTTCAAGTTATATTTTTCAACAGATCAAGTGTGAAAAATAGAAAATGCTGTATTTTGCCTCAATGTAATCTTATGTTTTTTGTCAAAAGTGAGGGTGTATAAAGCTGGTAAGACTGTTTTTGTCCACTTTAAATCATATTCGTATTGCCAAACGAGTGCTGAGGTATATGACAGGCAGAAACATCATTCATAGCCTTCTAACCACTCATAAAAACTGTCACATTATATATAGTTATAGAAGGTTGATAGCACCATTTGAAATAAAATCAGCTAAAACCCAAAAGAACCTTACAGTACTAAAATCTAAAGCATTCAATTCAAAAAGGTTAGCAATTTAATTTACTGTACAAATATGTTTCTCTTTTATGATACATGTAGATTACACTTTTTGAAAACTGCACAGCAAGCCAGCTGCTTTTGAATTCATTAAATGAACAAACCTAGAGTTAACAGTATTCAATGTATATTCTCTGTACATTTTGGGTCATTAGAACAGTCAAAGCTAAACCCAGAATATGGTTTCTATTGGACACAGTTCCATCACAGATAAAAGACCAACCCCTAAACAGGAAGGGGATGTGTGAGATTACACTGGATTTATATGTCTTCAGAACTTTGCTGATGAAATGGCTCAATCTTAAAGTTCATTAAAAATATGATTTTTTTTTTCTTTTTCCTCTCTATCTTTAATATGGTTTTTATTTTTTATTACTATTTGTATAAGCACCACAATAAATAAAAACCCGTTTTCAAGCTGTCCCAAGAGCACAGAGCATTTTGATTATTAAAATTGTATATCTTACTGGTGATCATCCACGGTCTCTTAAATGGCTAGAATATCTTAATATAATTGTGGATGAATGTGTGGCATCTCTTGATTATTTTTAAATAATCCCAACATAAAGCATTATTAAAATGTTTAACTGTCTATAAAATCTAGCAACTCTATGTTTAAAAACCCGGCATATATTTGTTGATTTGAAATGCAGAAAAAAACTTTTAAAAACATCCAGACAGCAGGAGTGTCACACGGACGTGAAGGCAATCGAATGGGAACCTCATTATTGACCTGTCCTCATTTTTAGCACCATGAATGTAATTACTTGTGAAGTCAGTGTTTCGTGCTTGTTTAAATAAATCCATTTCATTAAAAAACAAAAACCAAAATGAAAATATGCTTCCAGTAAGAATTGTCCTGTTGCATAGGACATTGAGCACCAGAGGTTGAGTACAGTATACATCTCACAGCAGTAACAAAAAATAAATATATTTTGCCCTAAGGAAAGACCTGTAAGTAAAGCTCAGGGGTCTGGGGTCCTTCTATGTAACCTGGCTGCGCTGTCACTGACTTTTTACAATACTTTGCATAGAATCTGAAAACATATCCTGGACTGACCTTTCTGTCGCTTGTAACATCTGGTGTCATGAGGTTTTGCTGAAGGTAGCACCTTTACAACTAGAAGGACTCCAGCGCATTTGTGACCGTAAACTGAAAACTCTAAATGAACTTGCTGTAGGGTCCCGTTACCTTGGTGAAGACATAGGGGGCTGTGTAGACGTGGGTGTTTGTGGTGTGGGCTTCGGAGCCCCTGGTCATGGTTTGGCCGAAGCGATCACGTGGCGGTTCCACGTACTGCGACATCTCAACATGCTCCCGCTTGATCTTCCTGCTTTTGCCTGGCGTACCCTCATTGCCATTCTTCTCCCCATCCTCCTCCTTCTCACGGTTCTTCTCAGCCATCTTGGCCTCCCACTGCGCCAGGCCATGCTTTGCCTCGTTCAGGCTTTTGTGCTGGTAGAAGACCAGCGAGATGCGGGTAGGGTGCTTCCGGTCAGGGTTCTTCAGCTGGGTGGTGGCGTGCAGCTCCCGCTTGGCACATTCGATGAGGATGGAGCCATGGCTGGGTGCCACCGCGACACCACCAATATTCGGATCCAGGAAGTTGTGCTCGTTGTCTGACCACTGTTCCTCTCCGTCACCAGAATTGGGCCCTCCAGACTCTTGTTTTTCGGGGCCCCCTTGGACATTGCCATTGAGAAACCCAAAGCTTGGCTCAGTGGAGCATTCTGTTCCCAGAGCAAGCCCATTCACGCCATGCAAATCTGCTTCAGGAACATTACGCATGTGCAAAGAATCTTGACCTGGATTGAACATCTTAGAGCCCTGGGCAAAGTACAGGTTGGGGGTTCCACTATACTGGCTGCTTTTGTTCAGTACTCCGTAGTCCAGAGTAAGATGGGAAGAAGGCTGCTGAGATATGGCCTCCATATACTGAATGTCAGACCTACTGTTAAGGCCCAATGAAGGATAAGGACCCCTGGGAGGAACACTGGGGGTCATGTGACATTGACTATAACTGCCAACTTGGGCACCGTGATCTCCATGCTGAGGTGGGTAGTTGACTCCAAATCGAGGCTGGGTGCTAAATTGCTGAGAATACATTGGAGGCCCTTGAGGCGGGTAAACACTGAGATGCTTTGCATTTGAAGCATAGTAAGGATTGTAGCCATCCACAGAGATGGTTCCATTGCAAGAGTGACCTGGGTAGGTATTAGTGCGGTTCAAAGGAACTGGGTAAGAACCAGCTGGACGTGATTCATTCGATACATGAAGTGCAGAGGGGTAGGAGCCGACGCTTGCTGGTAATTTTGAGAACAAGCTGGACTGCGAAGTGCTGGGGAATGGCTCCGCGTGGCGGGGAAAGCAAGGGTAGCTTAGCTGGGGGTGCTGTGGAGAACTGGGGTAAGGTGGAGGCTGTTGTAGCTGCTGCTGCTGCGGCGTGACTGGGTGTGGCTGATGACCCAACCCCACGGCACCTGTGTGACAGTGACCTGCGTGAGGAACTTCAAAATGGGCAACACAAAGAAAAACGTTTTGTGAGGCAACTATCGGTAAGCAAATAAGGACGACACTTAAAACAGGTAGCAAAGCAGATTAATGGTGCCTTTCCCCCCCCAGGCTGTGTGTTCGGCTTCACTGTACCTGATTCCGCTGTGTTTTGTGCCGTGTTCTCCTGCTTCAGTTTAATCTGAAGAGCTTTTTCACCCTTGGAGTTGGGTGTGTCAAGGTTGGAGGCCTTGTTTGCTGCTGCCTTCTTGCTCTCCAGCTTCCTCTGTCGGCAGGATTTCGCTGGCTCAGACAGCATGCGCACCTTCCGACGGAAGACACTGAGCACCTGGATAGCACCTGATTGCATCTTCATCTGCTGGCCCTCGATGCTGCCAAACTCATCGGTCTGGGAGACTTTATACAGGGGTAGCACATGGAGCTGCTCGTCTTCTGGAATCTTCCCGATCACTCGGTTATCTTCCCTCGTCAGAGTGCACACCTGTAGGCATGACGGAGGCTCACGTTAGCATCCTGGTCTGCAGGCAGGCATAAACGGGCCGACCGACTAGTATGAAGAGCCCCTTGTTACTTGCTTACCACCGTGCTGCCTCCCTGCATGTTGTGGAGGTCCCTGTGAGCGTGGGCACAAAAGTCCAAGCAAGCCGTGACTCCCGAGAATGGCCGGCCATCCTTCAGTCCCAGGCGGCAGTTCAGTGCTCGGTTCTCATGTTCTACCTGAAAGGAGCGTCTCAGAGTCACACTGTAGCTGCTGCAGTCTATAGAACTTAGGGGTGCGCCTTGAGTTGCATTGATTATACCAAGACTTTCATACAAATGCATTTAGTTGTATTAATTAAGAATAGCATCAGGGGAACTACGCACGCCTCCTCTTTATTGACTTTAGCTCTGCTTTTAACACCATCCTCCCCCACAGATTG